>JAODTK010000776.1:0-342349 GCA_026419785.1 Sclerodactyla briareus | reverse complement strand
CAGCTGGTGTTCGGTAAGGAGATGGAGAGCTATGTGTCCATCAAGGAGAATTCTGGTTTCCATACAGTGAATGCAACCGGACGCGAATGTCCGTCATCGAAATCCCAGGCAACGAGAGAAAACAGAGACTCCAGTTCTGGGAGGATTCAAGAATGATATCAGGTACTTGCCTTGAGCCCTCATACCAGTATTAGTAGGTTTCAGTTTGTGTTGAACCCTTCAACCAGGTGTACTCCATCAAAATTGCTTGCATGGGAGGTGACATCGGCAGTTAGCATAGGCCATCAAATTGATCTTCCCCTTTCTGGGGAACATAGTAACCAGTAAAACAGTTGTATATTGAGTTCAGCACTGATTCCCCAAGGATTGGCATAGTTGTAGATTGTTGGCCCTCCACACAGGAACTTGGACTGTGATTCTCGGTCCTGGTCATATCAGAAGACTTAAACAGGCGAGCGCCCCCAGTGGGGGGGGGGGGGGGGGGGGGGGGGGGGGGGGGGGGGGGGGGGGTCTCGCCCTGGTAGCGATCAGTGTTCCCCATCTATAGTCACCAATGCGACAATTACAAGGCACAAGGTTTTGCTTTAAGATTCTGGTAGTAGCATTTGACAGAAACACTCTCTAATCAGTGCCAATTTCAATTCCGTAATGACTGATATTGACAATGCCTACCATATAATTTTTGTGGATGGTGACTAAGATTGCCTAAATTATGCAAATTAGACAATATTCAACTTTCTTGTTGACCCATTTTCTCACTTCACTTATCTCAGGACCAATTGTGAACACTTAATACATTTCTGGAATTCACACAACTTGAACATTTGCATGAATCGAGAGGCAATTTATACACACTGCATAAACCCCTAGTGACTTGAGTCACTGTTAACATTTTGGCGAGACCTAACGGTAAACCCGCTCATAGTGGATACTGTCCCTAAATCTCCATAAGTTTGTTTGTATATCTCTCCAGTGTCACCATAAGATTCCATTTCCTACTCTTACCCCCCCCCCTAGCTTTCCATACAACCGCATGCCAGCCCCTCCCGAGGGAGGTTACTTCCCAACTGTCTCACACACTAGAGCTACTGCAGATGGTACCTGACCCCCTATCCCCTATCTTTGATAGGTGCCTGGTAGTACTTAAACAAATTACTGAGGTTTTACACCTTTATGTCAGTGTAGGTGGTGGGGGGCCCATAAGAGGTGATGACAGAGAGTGAACCTCAAGTAAATTGCAGTTTTGACAATAGATGAAATCCTGTCTTTACAGATGGTGCCTCATACTAGTTAAGATGCATGAAAAACATACCTGAGGGGTTGAAATGATTAACTCTGGCAACATTTCGTTATTGATAGCATGCTTATAATAATAGTGATGTCAAGCATCATGCCTGGTCGCTAGGTTGCCCCCAAGACTAATACCATGCTTAGAAGTAGACATAGCATGTGTCTCGGAGGTTGTTGCAGGGATGTTATTATTTGACCGTTTGTGGTCCATAAGTGACCTTAATTGACCTTTGATTACATAACAGTTTTTTCATGAAAATGTTACCCTTGTATAGCAGCATGTCCCAAATTTCCGCCATACGTCACACTGTCACTAGAAGTTTTATTGCAGAAAATTTTTGTATTTTGGCAGTTTCTTGACCTCGAATGACCTTTGAATGACATGGTGTTTTTATGAAAAATGCTTGCCTCATGTGATCACCAACCTCAACAGCATTAGGTATCAGGTAAACCGCCCATGCTAATCGCCCAAAGTATTAATCAACCTTTGGCCCCCTTGTAACTTGAAGGACCAGTGTCATATTGAAGCAAGAAGTTGGTTTTTGTCTATTACAAGTCAGAGAACACACATATCCAAAAATTTACAGTTTTTAATTTTCTTTCCCTGTAACTCCTACAATAAGCACATTTCCTTAAGACTTGACCTCGTGACTTTTTGAACCTCAATCTTTAATGTTTTTTGACATCCACTAACCCAAATTACCATGACAAATCTCTACGAGCACCCTAATGCACTCATTCCAATTGTTACTGCCATTAACAAAACGTCGAAAAATGGCATAATTTAGCAATTATTCACATTAAATGCCTTCAGTGACCTTTGCACTGTGGTTAATTTATCATGATCAGGTGTACCTCTCCAACCAATTTTCATGAGGATTCAACCACTTTTAAAATCTGCATAAACTATTCAAACTAGACAGTAAATGCGAACTTAGAGTGGTAAAATGCCCTTTGGTGACCTCGTCCGACTGTCAACTGCATTGAGACTATAGATAAACCATCTGCACTATTTCGTCACAACCCAACGAACTTCAAAATATCGCATAAATTATGCAATTAACGACTTAATTACAATATATCATGCCAATGAATCCACTCATTTCGTGTAACTCTTCATAGTTTGTTGTATACTCCTAACGGCAATCACCAATGCATCTACCTATCAGAGATAGCTTGAACACAAGTTTCGCTCCTCCGGCCAATTTTCATTAAATAGGCAAATTTATAAAATAGTATGGTCTTCGGGACGAAAATGGCTGCATGCATATCGGCAACTCTTAACCGCGAACCTCACATAAAGGTCCCAAGCATGAAGGCTTTCACGGTCCAGGAATTATCGAACCGCACATACGGACGACAGACAGACAGATTGGACCGACCACACAACAAACTGCCACTATGTCTCTCCTTAACAAAGTTCAGGCGAGACAAAAATGTACCTGTTGCCCTCTTTCCGCTGGGGCTCAGCACAGGGATTAGGAGCAGGCACAAAATAACAGGCCAACCTGTTTCCTCCGACGGCATAATTCACTGCACACTGCCCGGGAGCTCTGTAGGATATATCGACGATACCTGAGCACAGTGAATAGGTATAGCGTATAGCCCGTCGTGATGTGATAGTAGATTTTCTCTTATACAGGTTTCTAATATGAAAAATGATAGGACAATGGAAAACATATCAACATGGTTCGATAGTGAAAGGGTAGGGTCAGAGAGCAATACCAATGGTTGGAAATGGTTGAAGATAGCTCGATGCTGCAGGTGCAAACCTAAATTGTTTCTCTATTAGCAGCATAACATACTGTTGCATTCTGCAGCCGCGCTTGTTTGTTATTCTTCGGAATCTTGCCCATCATTCTGCTCACAGTCAGGTAACAACCTTCACTCTTCAAGTCTGATATCAACGAGCAGTCTCCCCCAATACATCTTCTAATCTTCAGCAGCCGGAAGATTTACTCTACCCTCATGGAAAGGCTCACCCGTGGAGGGGGGGGGGGTTGATCCTAGAGTGGAGAGAACAGCAATTGCCGCTGCGCCCTGCTTCACTCTCACCGACAACTTGTAAGAATGGAACCAACTGTCTATGGTACCCGACATAAACATTAGTGTTTGTCGATAAATTGCGTAGTGGAGCATGGCTAGAGGTATCGCGACTGAGAAAGAGAATAGTGCCAGAATACTTGCCAGGGAAGGTTACGGTATTGATCTTTGGGTGCTTCTTTGTGTGATCTTTGTGTGAAACATTTTTGAAGCGAATCATTCAATCTTGCTGCTGAAACCATGCCTAACACTGACTGGTTGAATCAACCTACTATGTTGCTAGTGAAACTATCAATAAAACAATGGGGTGGGGGGGGACTGGTCCTAGTAATTTGGGTCGAGGCCATGCCTTGAGCTACTTACTGTACCTTGATCACGTCCATGACAAACCAACATGGCCTGAGATCACCTTTTCCGTAATCCATCCATTCCTCCCAATCACCAACCAAGCAGGTGGTCGGGCTTGGCCTGATCCCATCATCCCTATAATCCTAACAAGGTACCCACTGAGCTGGTGCCAAAAATGAGCCATGAGGCGTTCTTGCCGGCTGGCCCCAACTCACCTACCCAGTCCCAGCCTGTTTTTGCAGGATTGCCCACTGGAAGGTGTACCATATCTGAAGCAGCCAGTTGTCGTAACTGCAGCCTGTGTGTGACTTTAGGAACATCTTCTTTGTTTTTTGCCGCGGTAGTACATTGCCCCTGAATATGGACATTGGGGACGTTGGTTAGTGACTCGATATGCGTCTTTTCAATCACATATTACTTGAGCTGCAGTATTGCCCGTTCAGCTGATCATTCCTGCTCTTAAAGATTATAAACCTTCAACGTTTCTGCTGATTTGGCAGAAATTATACATTTCATTGTCGGAATTGAAAATTTGCGTCCCGGGCCGAATACGTTAAAATTGGCAGGGGAAACCGAAAGGCCACAATTTACTCCCTGAAAACCACAGTTGCACATTTGTTCAATCGTCTATATACACGCTGAGGTAAAGGAAAGACTCCTGGTGAAGAAGGACCTACATCAAACTTACAAAAAGGGTGCTGGTGCCTTCTGATAATATCAATGAGATGTCCAAATTGGGGTAACTAGCCCCTGTCCTAAAACGATTTGAATCCACCTATTGCAAGAAATTGCAACATGGATTAAAAGAATTTGTTCCCCTCTAAACGACCATCTTGTTTACTCGAACAGAGGGATGATCTTCAGATCGAACACTCTCGGTTCCAGAAGGACGTGAAGGAGGTAGCAGAGTTGTTGTACACCCTCCTAACCGACCCGCCATATACCGCCACCAAGCTGAACGACTGATAGCGTGCAACAAGCAGGACTTTCAACCGTGTCAAAGCACAAGCCAAGTCATACAGAGCAGCCCGAGAGAAATGTAAGTTTCTGTTGAGACTAGATGTGTGTTTGTGTATCTGTGGTGTGTGTGTCAGGCCTTGCCATTATCCGATTTCTCTGGATACATAGGTCATTCCGAGCAAGTTTTGTATGTGGCATCAGGGGTTGGGTGAACATCTGAGGTTGATTTCCCTCACTCAAAACCTAAAGGACACTGCAAGAGATGAATTATAAAGAGCTTAATATATAATCTGGAGAAAAACTGAATGCTTCATCTGAACCCGGAGTTCCTACAACGTTTGTTCCGTTACAGAGTTACAATCCCCGTTTTGAAGTTTTTGCATGTTTTGCGCAGAATTCGAAAAGCTCCTATCATGCAATAATAATTGATGTCATACTTTGCACAACCCTGCAACAACAATCTATGCGAGAAGCATTCAGTCCTAAGGGGAGATGATTGGTGTAGTGGGTTGGTAGTTTTTCATTGTTACTTTTGAGAGAAACATCATAAATTCTGCTGAAATTTGACTTTCAACAAAATGAAACAAGGAAATACATAACAATGACTTACTTCCCGGTTGTCCAAGTGTGAAGTTATGCATATTGACAGTTCGGATGTCTCTTCAAATTTCTCTGCATTAATAAACCAAACTTTTGAGGCAATTACCCACCTTGAACATCATATTGATAGGGTTTGGAACCTACACATACAGTTTTTCCATTCTCCATGATATCACCTCTGCTGAATTCAGCCGACAGTTGTCCTTTAACACTGTCCGCTCACTGGCACTTAACTCCCTCTCCATAGGATCTGCTGAGAGAGTAACGAGGGCAGCGTCCCTCGAGACCACGGATGAGAGTGGAAAAGCTAAGCGATCTTCCTCGGCAAGAAGGGGAAGAATTTTGAATTCTCGCAGCTCTCACGATGAAGGTTCAATTCTCCCCGTTCAGCTCGGGACAAGGGCACCCAGGAGAACGCCCACGATTCGCGCGGTCCTGGAATGGATGAAGAAGACTGCAAAGTAATGGGTAGGATGATTTTGCAAGAGTGTGATGGAAAGAAGTTGCGAGTAATTGGTGACTTGGCTAGTATGGAAGGAAGAGGATAGGAATGGTAAGGAAGAGGCAAGGTTGATGGAAAGAAAGAAAAAGGAATGAAAGCTAAGAAATAGCAAGATTTGTGGAAGAGCATATTAATGGGAAAAATCACAAGAGTAATGGTAAGGACATTGTAAGGAGTAACGGAAGGAGGCGCAGTGTAGCAATGGGACAGGCCTTGCTAGGGGAAATGGTACAATGGAAATGGATAGCATGGAGATAATGGTCGAACAATATAATTGAAGTTAAGTACAGTAATGGATTTGTAGTGGAGTGATATGGCGTGATGGAGTGAAGATTTGCAAAGTGAGGGGGCAAGCCTCTCGGAGTTCTTGATTTGGTTTTAGCAAAAGTTTCCAAGACACTCAATAAGTAGTGTCCTTGATATGGGAGGCAGATTAGCTCCAAGCTAGAATGAGGTCAATGGACTGCAACTTGAACCACATTCAGAGCTGAGCTTTTTCTGCAGCGCTGTTAGGCAGGGATGCCTCGGATATCACACAACCCCCATATAAAAAAAGTAGGGGCCTGTGAGTGCCTTCAGGGGAGCATGTTCATCATTCTCCAGGTGGAGGCTGATCAAGAATTGTGAGTGAAAACTTGATTGCTTCACAGAGCAGCAATTTGGGATTGTTGAGAAACATGCTCCTATTAAATTGCAGTAATTTCTATGGAGCAGTTTGTACTGTACACTGGTTTGAGTTCATACAGAGCGGTGGCCCACCATACCTCAGTGAAGAGCCTCCTTTAAATGAGAGAACATAACAGATACTATACGGTATAGATTGTGCTACCCCATGGTGATCTGAGCCGCCCTGGTGCCCCCTACCTCACTGATACTTAGAATCTTGTGATGAACCTCTGCAAACCTCTGACCTCCTAGCAGCACGTGTCACATAGTAATACCAACTTCAAATCCCTGCTCATCCTCGTCCCCCATGAAACCTGTTTCTCAAATGAGAGAACATAAAAGATCTAGTACTAATGATAGTGTTTTTGGGTATTCCTCAGAGATCGTGAACCTCGATGATACTAAGGTTAGGATATACATTATTCTCTGGATTGTTCAGAAGCATATGTAGGTCTAGATCATGTTAATATTTGTCAAGTCCTTTGGTCCTTGCTGGGTTGTAGGGATGTATGAATACCTGATATAAGTAACCTATGGGTGTGATATTACACAGAAACTAGTGCTGCTGGCGCCCCATGTTATCTATGGAAACATTTAGATTTTGTGAGGTGCATATGTGCTAATAAACCTACCGAAAAATGTCAGCAACATATTCCCTGTTGATGAAGTACCTGTATGGATACCAAATGAACTGTTCATTAGATGTTGTTTCAACTCATTTTCATTCAATATCTTGCTGTATCCCCCAAGTGGGAGCTGCAGGGAATTGTGTGAGAAGATATAAGCCTATATTTGTCTTAACATATTTCAATGTCTCAGATGTTTTCCAAAATTCATGAGAACATTGCTTGCTTTGTGAACCGGAAGTGTTGTTATTGTACTTTTCCTTGTCAGATGTATCAACCTATTAGAGTGATTAGTGTCAGCTCTCCACTTGGGAGAGTGAACTCCCAAATTATGATTTGGAAACTGGTACATGCTGCCCTCATGCTGGGCACCCAGCTCGGAGAACGGAAGGGAAAGCTTGGGGCAGGCATTTAGCATGCTGTCGTCTGGCGTGTAATACAAACTCCTACTGCCAAAGAGGCACAGCCTTTATAATTTGTGTGTCTGGTGGAGAATTTGCAGCTGGCAACAAGTGTAGTAGCCAGATTTGCTTCCTGGTAGATATCCCTCTGAACAACTGGGTGCTTGTACCGCTAGTATCGACCAGAACCAAGGGGCTAGAAGGAGGGAATTGGCTTGTCAGCAGATAGTGAAAACGGAATTTGAGAGCACCACACAACGGCTAAATTGCCATCCCCCGATAAGCCAGTTCCTGGTTATAGATAATGAAATGATAATATTACTGTGTTGAAGGTGGTTGGCACAAGTGTGGTGAGAGCGGTGGCCTTCCATCTGGGAAACGGGATTGTGCCATGTTAGGTAATAACAAAGACTTAAAATATTACCTGTCGCCTCCTCGGGGGGGCGCTCAGACAAGGGACTGGAGCGAGAACAAACGAGGGGTAGGCGACTTGCAAGTGCCCGTCTGCGTGTGATTACCACCACCCCCACATTTAGGTACTGCCAAAGAGGCATTGCCCTATTCCGCGTACCTGGTGAAGGATTTGCAGCTGACGTAAGATGCGTGATCCAGGTTGCACCCTTGCTGGGCCTCAAATAGGTTCTGTGAATCTATGCTCAGCAAGTATTACCATGAAAAAAAAGGTCATAGGGGTACACCGACCGTTCAACGTTGCACGAACAGTGCCAGAAAATCTTTATAAACTCCCCTGACAAGAATCACATCCCACTAGCATGAAACTTTACAGGTTCCTTCCCCCCCCCCCCCCCCCACCCATAATTAATCAACAATCAATACTTGAAGGTGGAATGGATTGGTTTAGTTTTCGGAAAAGTTGTGGCAGTTTAGAAAATGGGCTCTAATGATAGAGCTATGTGGAGAATCTCGTTTAAACTTGCAAGCTGTTTAGTGGTCTGCATGTGAACTTAACCACCGTGGTCCATGGACGACAGGATCATTGTGTACCATACCAGCTAACTGTGCTGCCTAAATGGGGCTACAGGAGCATGCTGTGAATGGACTGGTTGGTTCCTTAGGCTACATCAACGGTCAAAGGTTTCTCGATAACGACTTGAGTGTGATAGCACACTGATGTGAGGACTGTGGTAATATCGTAACGCAGGTTTTTTTAAACGGTAGTGCCCACATGCCAGCCTATTGGTCAGAGTCGAGGATTACCGAGGAACAACATTTACCTTACCAGAGCGTCTTGGGCAAGCCTAGCCCAGCAATGTCACGACGAGCTCTGATATGAGGGAGATAGAATAAATAGGCATCAATCCATGTTTGATCATTGAGTCAATTTAGTGATACAACCTTGATGATAACACCAACAGAATGGGATCCCACCAAAGATTTCAAAATGTGGACGGTTTTGATGCTCTCTGAAATTTTTTTTCTAGGATTCATTTGATACATTCTTTTGGTCATTATAACGGGGGTCTTATGATATGGATAGAGAAAGTCTGAATATATGGTCGTAACCACGTATACAACATTCTATTGCAGAATACAGGAACTTCCAAATCTTAGTGTGAGTTCTATATGTATGCACAAAATTTGGCAAAACCAGAAAGCCAAAAGACTTAGTGATTCTTCGACCTCTTTTGACAACCTACAGTATAAAAGACACAACGGAAAGGGGGAGAGTGTACGCTCATTATGGGTAAAAATAACGTCTGACAAATTTATCATTTTTTGCCCAACCAACCAATAGAGTTTCCGTATACTCTAAGAGAATGCACACATTAAATTTTCAAGGTTTTCAGGACTTTGACCTCTGGTGTCCTCAGATGACCTATTACCTGACTTCAAAATACCATGGGTTCATGTACTCATCATGGGAAAACAACTACCAAGTTATGGGCTCAATCATCCAGGTGGGGTCGAGTTATCGTGTTTACAAGCCAAATTTGGCTTATTTTTTTTAGAATAATTTTCTGTTTTGGACAAAAATTTACCTCCGACCTGACCCAAAAAAACATAGGATTTGTACTCCCCATGAGAAGTTATACATCAAATGTCAACTTGGTCGGACCAACAATTCTGGTGGGACTTATCATGGTTTACTAGGTTTTCAGACATTGAACCTCTGGTGACCTCAGATGACCTATGACCCGAATCCAAAAACAATAGGTTCATGTACTCACATGGGGAACACAACACACATACCAATTATGAGATTTCATACTCGAGGAGGGGTCGAGTTATCGTTGTTTACAAGCTGGCGTCCACCACACACACACACACACATACATACACACACACACTTGCCATGACTGCATAGATTCTCTGACTTGTCAAGGAATATAAAAAAAGTGACATCACAATAGTACCACCCAGCAATTATTATAGGTCATTTATGAATGTAATTTCTCCTTAAGGAAACACTCCGTATTCAGGGGGCGAGCCAGGGGCCCTATTGACGAGGTGAATGTTGTGCATTTATCCATGTTGAAGAAAGCACTCGACGGGCTAGTGGATTTCTAAACATTGAAAACAATGGTATTAATATATGTATAATAAATTAGTGCACAAGGGATTTCTGTGTGTTAATGTGCAAGTGGCGTGAGGATTCCCTCAATTCCAACTTTGGGGACAATAACTTGCAGGAGGGACATAAATGTCATATCTAGGTGAAATTTGGATCAATAGATTCAGTTAGCTATCCTTTATGAGACACCCGGTAGAACAATATTCTTAAACCCTCAAAATTTCCCCTTAAAACTTTACACAAGTTGCTCCACTGGTAGCATTGCTGAGTTTGCTTTCTTGTTGGCAGGTTGAAAGATGGAAGCAAAAGAACACCAAGAAGGTTGGTAATCCTTGTCAGAAGATATTAAACTATTATTTCTATTATGTGCTATATGTGCATCGAGGTGTTCGAATGAATACCATCAGCAACGATAAATGTTTTTCAAAAACCATCTGTAATGTGAGCATACTTTGGGTCCAGGTGCTGGCCTCCATCCCCAAAAAAAAATTCCCCCAGTGTTCGCCTGGGTGCGCGATCAGTGGTTTCTTCCACAGTCCACCATGCAAAACAATTCTAAGTCTTCCATGTGTTGCTTCCAGATTTGGTATTAGCATTTAACAGAAAACAGCTTTCAGTGTCAATTCAAATGCATAAGAAAACTGATAATTGACTAAATGCCTAAACTAAATTATGCAAATTAGACAACAATACTCAACTTCCATGACCCATTTTCTCTCATTTTAAATATCTCAGGACTAATGGTGGACCACACTTAATATGTTTCATGGGGGAATTACAAACTTCAAAAATTTGCATGAATGAAGCATTAAGCAAATATAATAATATTGAATAAACCCAGTGATTCAAGTTATGTTAAAGTTTGGGGGGGGGGCGGTAACGAGCGTAGACCATACCAATCAAGTTTGAAAATCGAACAAACTTTGAAATTTTGAACAATCTAAGCGGGGGTAAGGGGGTAAGTATTCGTTGTTCACAGATTCACAAACCACTTCAGTTTTGTGCAGTACGCTGGCTCCAACACTTTACAACACTTGTATGGACTGAATTATGAAGAGAGTTGCGGATAGTAGGCTGTGGGGTCTCTGGGGGTTCGACATGGATTCACAAATGATGCTGACTTACAGAGGTTTGAGGATTCTCTAGTTGATGCCATTGAACACTAGTCGGGAGGCAAATCCGTTGTGCCTTCAGGTGTCATGGACCAAGACTAGATCCAGTCTTTGAAGGAATCTGGGACAGTGCTACTGGGTCTATCCAGTGATGATTCTGCCTCTTGCGAGCCTGAGTGCCGTAGACTCCTCGGATGGCATATGGAGTCATGACATCACTGGATAGTGGTGTGCGGCAGTTGATTATCTGAGAAAAAGAACAAAGCTCCATGTTTTGGGCTCTATTGTGCTTTCAGTCTTGGATATTCTAGTGAAGCCTGGACGATCACTGCTGTGCCGAGTTGGTATTGGGATTCCTTCTTTGACTACTCACTTCGCCACATTCTTGGTTACCACTGGCAGGATCACGTGTCTAATGCCAGGGTTCTCGGGGAGGCGGGGATGGTGAAGGTTAGCTTGCTCTTTTCGCTATCGCCAACTGTGCTTCTTTGAGGCATATGGTGACGCTTCCCGGAGGACGTGTGCACACCGCAGCCTGTGTGAACAGGATCTGGGGGGTTGGGGCTGCCCGCTGGGACACCCTAATAGTGTGGTGCATGCAGGCTTCGGTGGTTACTCAGGGAGTTGAGGGGGAGGCATGGTCGCTTGCCCGGAGGAGCCTGGGCAATTGGAAGAAGCAGGTGGATCATTACTCTTACTCCATGTATACTATCAGTACAGGACACAGGATACTCAGTCGCTATAGGTACTACTCCATTGTTTATGCAGGAGTACCATGCCAGAATAGTCGTATTATTACCATTCACATCCATTTAGTTATCTATAATCAGACTGCCCATATATACAGTTAGCACTTTAGTGGTGTGCTGATATAGCATATGACCATATGAACCAGAATTCCCTCTGACAATCCTGATGGGAGGATAGAAGGAGAAGGGGTGAAGAATGGTGGAATGGTATCAGTGACACTTTACAACCACAATATTCCGAGTTCGAATTCCAGCGGTCACCGGACGATTTTCCCTAGGTTGGCTGCACTGCAGTTGCGATGGCGAGGTCTTGGTCTTCCTTCATGGGTTCGCTGTGATGCAGTGGATTTTCTGGGGTTACTGGGATTTGTACGGGATATTTGCAATAAATCTCGGCTGTGAGCAGTAATGTTGAACTTGAACTTTCGCTCCTCTAGGTTCCAAGAAGTGGTCGGGTCTGGCGTTCAATGATAGTCCTTTAGGATGGGGACGGTAAAATGGAGGTACGGGAGCAGGTTGGGATTGGATACACCCCTGCCTCGTTATCATCAGCTGAGCACCAGTCCGAGAAGAGAAGGCGAGTTATCGTCGGTGCTCATCCAAGATCAGGGTTCTATATGAGCCTTAGTTGGCTTCCTGAACCCGTAGAAATCAAATCAAATCAACAAAACGAGGATTTGCCACTGAATTTTGTGGAACTAAAACAGTACCAGGGGGCGAAGTACAGTATGAAAGGTAGTATAAACGTAGCACTCTCATTGAGGCTTATACAGTTTGGATTGAAATCAATTCATTCCTATCTTGATTGTGTCTGGAAAAGAAGAGAGCTTTTATTAAAGACACGCATTCTATTCATATGCTGCTCTGCATGTCTTTCGACATGTAGGGTTATCTAACCCTCCCATGCGGGAACTTGGCAAACTTCCACAGTATGTGGAGGATATATGGCAACATGCAACACAACACACAAAATTACACTCGGGGGATTACCAGCCAGGTCAGTCTGAACCTGCCATCTCATGGTTGTAAGATGCAGCATTAGCTGCCCTAGGCTAGGATTCCATAGATGTATATGCATGTCCGGCTGGATGTGAAAATCACATTTTTTGAAAACGAACGTTTGTTTCAGAAGAGAAAGTCTATGCGAGAAGGCTGAAAATTGCAGCAGCCAATGCATAGTGTTGTTGCTTGGCTTTATAAAGAAGATATTCCCTGGAATTCATTCGACTTGTCTCCCGGTGATACGTATCATGTATACACTATTGGTAAATGTGATCATTTGCCGATTCAGTGTGGTTGGTTCATTTTGGTACAGTGGAAACAATATCATCTTTGCCAAAACTAAATAGGACTATTCAGACCAATGGGCCTCGCTCAATTCACCTAATTGGGGTGATTTTTTACAATGTGTTACCGGGACCCGTAATACGCATCAATTGAATCCCAGCCTTATGTGTGGGGGGCTGCACAGACAACTTTTCTTCTGGGCAGTTTGTACTGTCCTAGACTGGTGGGTTGGCCACCTTGAAACTGCAAAAGATATTAGAGACCATGTGGTGCTTTCATGATTAGCCTCGCACTCTAAACTTGGCACGGCGTTCCAGCGGTTTGTGGGGTGGGGTCTCTATGTTGACGAAAATTGAGCGAGGAGTCGTGTCAAACAAATGCAAAAAAAAACATACAACAATGAAAAGAAAAGGATGAAGTGATTCAGTTATTTTATGTTCGTTCATTTTCAGTGTGCTTGTCATCTCACAAGACATGTTGTATATACAATGATTCTTTTCCGCTTATGTGGACTAAACCAGTCCCCCTAATATCTCTGTACAACAAGAACTGAAAATGAAGAGCTAGGCCTGCCATATGGTGACCAATGTGCAGGGTACTATGTCAATATAAGAACCGTTTTCTGTACATGTTCCAAACCAACCCAAAAAATTACAATATTTGTTATCCTCTCAATGGTGAAGGTTTCTACAGGTAATAAGAGCAACAAACCGAATATGCATCCAGAAAACAGAACCCCCATTACTTTAAGATTACCCCAACTTTGCTATTGGTCTGTCCAGAATTTGTTTTAAGGGATAAAACGATTTTTCAGCAATCATTTTAAGTGCGGTGACATTTTCCATCAAAATTTACCCCAGAGAAGAAACAACAAAATGATTGATAATTTCTTCCTAATGGTTGGTTTCTTAGCAGCAATATACACAGTCAGGTGAAGAACTGCATTGTTTCCGCACTGTGAAACCCGTCTCTACTTATCAATAAACGAAATTGTTATCTTTCGATTCCAGTTTAGTTACAAACCCAGTTGTTATTTCCTACTGTTAAAAAAATTCTGCATGATTCAGCAAATCTACCACTCCCCCGAGATCACGTCTAGGTTGCTGAAACCACTGCTGTTCACTTCTCTTCTACAGATCAGATTTTCTGTCTGTAATCGCCACCTCGGCTGTCCCAAATTTGGGTTTGCCAGAGTTTTATTTGTTTTAGTGATATGACAAGGCACGGACCTTTTTTCAATCCCATAAATCTAAAACTAGAAACCATCCACCAATACCAATTCCGGTAAACTATTTACACCAATCCCCCTCATTCCTAATAGCTAGTTTACATTTTTACAGCATTACTGTCGTGTGGGCATCAACATCGTTAAAATTTTTTTTTTTTTAATCTACACACATTGTACAAACACTAACTGTGATTCCCCCTCCCTGTTTAGCTGCTTTTGAGTGTATTCTTACTAATGACTTGCTCCCTGGTGGAAGCGACACGTTTTCACCACTGTTGAAAAGTTTTTCCCTCGTAGAAATATTGGTAGGAATGGCCAACCCTCCAAACCAAAAACACAAAATTTCCACTATTCTCCCATTTTTGGTCCCCCTCATATAGTAACACAAAGAAGAAGTGCCTGGATCAGGCGACATGATTTCAGCTCCTAAATTTCCAAGAAGATGTAGGCTTCCAGTGAAATCTAACGTTGTTAACTGTTTCTCGCACCGCTAATCCCACCTAACACAAATAGGTGTCATTTCTAATGATAACATGACAATAGAATATTCTCATCATAAACAGTGACTACTGGAGGCGAACCTGCTTCTGAAGTATTCTCTGACAGTCTTAAATTATCTTAATAAATTATCTGAAGAGGGTGAATACAAACTAATGTGAATGCGAGAATTAGAAACAATCTACAAAATAATTAACAATGAAATGTACAAAAACAACCCATGAAATGTATAAAAAAAAAAGAAGCTAAGAAGGAATTATCGTTTTGTTAAAACACCATGGATGAGGGTTTCATTGTTGTAGATTGAAGACATTTAAGATAATGTCAAAGGAAATATAATGTGAATATTGCAAGCTTCAGAGAACAACACTGACACCAATTCTTAGATAACAAACTATGCTGGAAAGTGTGGGAGTAACCTCATGGAATCATGTCGGGTTGATATCGTTTTTGGAAACAGATGCAAGACAAAGTTCTCTGGAATATATAATCAGATCTGCCAGTTAAAACCCTGGCAGCAAAAGGAAGAGATAATGTCTTGCGCATAACAGAGTTGTCAACCTCATGTTAAAATATTGTCCCCAGAGAAATACGACAAGAGATGATAAAAAAGAGAGACTCTCTACATTTTTCAAAGTGGCTGAATGGAACAGTTCATTGGCCTAATGACCATAAGTCAACAGTCATGTCAAGTTACAGCCTGCACCCATACACCAAGAATTGGCCAATTTTTATTTTTATTTCTAGGGGTGAGTAGTTTCTGTGACTAGTGTGTGTGTGTGTGGTAAGGTGCAGTCTAGCAGGAGTTTCATGTGGTCTCCCATAACTGATATGCCAGCAGCTTCCTCTCTTATAAAAGGCCGTAACTAGTGACTATAATGGTGCGGACTATCCTAAGACAACTTCCACATGACAAGCCTATACCACAGAGTTACACCAGCAGCAGGGGTCTTTTTCACTATACTGAGCATTAAGAGGGATCGTCATCTGGGAGCAACTGGTGAGATTGTTTGTACAACGTCATGACCATAAACTATTTCAATGCAGTGGATATCGATACGGTATATTGGTACAATGATATGTCATTGTTGAATGCAGTTGGATACCGATACGGAATATCTGTACAAATATATTCAATGTAATTCAGTCTTGATATAGAGTGAGACATTATTTATCATAAGTTTTCATGTAAAAACTGACTTGTCCAAAGCCTCTTCTGTAAGGTAAATCAGTTCCCCCCGTCAGTATGCAGACTGTAAGCCAATGTACCTCAACCATGTCATATGGGTGTGGCCAGCACTGGAGGCCTAAGATCTACTGCATGCAAAATTGACATGGTGCCACTCTGTTCAGGACCCTAAATAGTACTCTTTTTTCAGCCTCTTTCATTATCAGGTTGCTTGTGAACAGTATCAATTCTGGTACTGAAAAGCAGATTCAAATGTTCATGCCTCCTTCCATCTTCTGCTATGATCTGTAAAAGGGATGGAATCCCTATCAGGATTGATATCAGTTCTCAGGAACAGAAAAATCCCGTGGGAAAGACGTGGGAAACCTGAACCAACAGAATCCCAACCCAGAATGGCAAAAAAAATAAGTCACCATGATATTGATATCCATCACCTGCAGATTTTTGGAACCAGGTGAGTGTTTGGCTTACTGGATGCTACTATTATGTGAATCAGTTAACTGCCATCCAGGGTCCCCTGGTTGCAGAATCCTCACTCAGTATTCCACAGAGGATTGTAGTTGTAAGCTGACAAGGCGTTAACTGTCCTGAAGTGCATCGTGACCAGAGTGAAGGCTTGTCTGGCTCTTCACCGGGTGATCCACAGTGAGGGAAAGTGATAGGGTACCCAAGAAATTGTGAGGACTGTGATAAACTGCATTGAAGCGACTGTTAGATCTGCTACCATGACCTCGTTGAGGGCGGTTGTGGCCGAGCCGAGGGCCCACTTAGCACTCTACCGGGTGATCTACAGTTGAAGAGAGTTGTAAAGAGTCTAGGACACGGTGAGGACTGTCGTGGAGTGCATCGTGGCCACGGTGGGGGCTGTCGTGGCCGCGGTGGGGGCTGTCGTGGCCGCGGTGAGGGCTCTCGTGGCCGCGGTGAGGGCTCTCGTGGCCGCGGTGAGGCTCTCGTGGCTGTGGTGGGGCTGCCGTGGTGATGGTTGTCATGGAGGGGGCTATCCAGGGATCGTGACTGCCTGTGACGGAGGGTCATCAGGGCCTTGTTCGCTGCTGAGATCTCTGACCTGTGGCCTCAGTTCCTTTCTCCCGCAACCTCTTCAGTTCCTGCTGCCACGCCTGCACAAGAACAGAGAAAGAGAGAGGCGTGGTCACTCGAATCTAATACTGTTTATGGTTCTCATCCCTACTCCAATATAACTAATATTGATGTAGAGCCACAACTCAAAACAGGAGTCCCCCCTCCCCTGGTAGGAAACTGGTGGATCATGTGACGTATTGGTAAGGTACAGAAATTCTTGCAATTGATTTACTAGGAGTGGTAACTAAGTGGTTCGAACTTGAATATAAGAAGGTTCATTAAGCAGTGTTCACATATGACAATGTGAGTAACTTAACATGTGAACACTGACTACAGAGGGCCGTGCTCGAAAATAGTTTTCGAAACTTAGTAGCCCTTCGGGCTTCCAAGTGGTTGAATTCGGTAGCCCGGAAGGGCCGTCTGGGTGTCCATGATTTACCTGTGTTTAAAATGTTACTTTCATGCAAATACTGACGCTCCGATGAAATTGAGGCAATTTGGCGATAGTCAGCTGTTTATGCTCGGTTTCAAAATGTGGGGGGGGGGGATCAAGAGGGGGGGGTACTCAGAAAATAGATCAGCAAATTTTCGGTACCATGCATGCTGCGAATATTGCCAGTTTTCAACAATAGGAAGAATGTGTTTGCTAGCCTCCCAGTCAATGGCCCAATTGTCTCCTGAATGCCTCTCTCCAATCGACTACATTGCAAACTATGCTCACAAGTAGTTTACCACTGTATAGGCAGTGGGAACATGGAGATGATGCCACTCATGCCATTAAGTCTGCTAACTGTTCCATGCCCATAGCTACCGACTATTGTGGAAAGGGCCAAATCTTTCAACGGCAACCTTTTCTGGCCCATACTGAATGTTCTTTCCAGCAAATTGTCTTATGTGGAATAAATGAGAAAAAAAAAATGATAATTTTCAATGGCATTACTGATTCCCACAAGGCAGTCAGCAGTAGGCCTAAGCTAAGTGAGCTTGCTATGATTTTGTACAGGGACCACATTTAGCCTAGATCAGAAAAGTGACTACCTGAAGACACCTTGCAAATAACATGACTCATTTTTTTGTGAAATTTGTATCAACCCATCTACATGCCTGTTCCATTATTTGATGATTTTTAAATGTTTTCAAGATTCAGATTAACATTATTTTCCAGTGAATTAGTCCCTTCCACATAGTTTACATAGCATGTGTGCATGCACCAGTTCTACAAAATCATGAAAGTCATCGATGCGCGATAGAAATGGGGTTTTCTCTCATGCCCTGCAGTGTTACAATGTCTGAAACACAATGTTAGTATGCATACATTGTGCCTTACATACCAAGATCGTGACTGGGTAAAAACGGGGCAAAATTTGCTATTCCTGTTGTGGAAACCCGTGCAGGAAAGTGTAAAATATCTGACACTTGTACAGTTGTATCACAATTTGGGCGACTGAAGTTGTGTTGGGGATTGTGCTGATTGATTATGTATTGGCTATATAATATGGGCTCCGTAATACTGTACTTTTCACAAATACAGATTACGGTAGCCCGACGGGCATTCCGCAACTAAAATCCAGTAGACCGAGGGCACGAGGGCATAGGATTTTTCGAGCACTGCTATGGGCACATTTCACACTGATCCTCCATAGAGGTGAGTGCAGTTCACAAGTAATTTGGTTTTCCGTCTGATCAGAGAGTAAGGGCGAGTCATTCAATGAAAACAGAACTAAGAAAACACACTGTGTGTGTAAAAAGTTCGAGAGCTTAGCTTTCAGATGAAAAATGTTAGGAATTTTAACCCAGATCAGGTCATGGTTCTATTCGTAGTTTAGTTTTAGTTTAGGGAAGGTCAGGAAGACAAAGTCCTCATGAAGGACCCTGAAAAACAAACCCAAAAAGTGGAACGAGCCCCAGAAGCTACATAATCGCCTACAATTCATGAAAGAATTAAATCTAAACATGCACAATAAAAAATACTTTATTTCAGCAGTGGATCAGGGGATAGAAGTGTCTTGGTAAAGTGCATAGTGGGATAGAGGTGTCCTGAGTGTACTAATTTTGGTAAGGTTAGGCACAAGGTCTATTCATGCTTGATAATGCTTTCCTTTTGTTCTGTTGGTGATGTTTGGCTCATTATATCAAGTCATGTAATGTAAGCTTGCCTATCTGTATAGGTCTTAACTCGGATAATGTTTTTTCCAAACTTGTCTTTACTCATGGGGAAGAAAAAACCATCCTTGTGGAGCACGCCCAATCTATTTGCTATTTGCCCTATGTCTTTGAATTCTGAGAGATGTCATATTAGCTTACCACATTCTGCCTCAGGATTTCGACCTTCTCCGTCTTGAGTTTGATTAGTCTGCATCATTCAACTCTAGTTGTCGATTTAGTTGGCTGTGGCAGAAGAAGGACATATTAGGGTTTTGTTACAAGAGATCAATGCCTCAAATTTAACTGGTGTAACTTGTGTAACATACCAGTGGCCTACTGGGGTGTATGCCCGAGAGAAGGCAGGGAGGGCAAATTTGTTTGTGCGGCATCACAAAATCATTTGAGCATTAATGGATCCCCACCAGCACAGGTTTCAACACCTAGTTACCCATCATACCAGTAAAGTCTGTTGGAAAGGAGGTGCATGTTTTACGCACTGTATAACACTATAAAATCTACATAGCAAGAATCCTTCGACACTCGAACTACCCTCCCATTCCTCCCAAATCGAGCATGGTAAGAAAAAAAAAAAAGTCTCTTGCTCCTCCAAACTGACACAGATCCTAAACCAGAGGAGATGCCACAATCACAAAATCAACGCTGTGAGGAACAGCCAAGAGATGCTATGCTACTTCATCACGCTCCGTCCACCATTGACAGTACTCTCATTGAGCGAAAGTACAACAGTGCAATTCTGACGTGCACGAGACGACAATGGTACATTTAGGGAAGAGGAAATGCCCCGGTGAGCAGACGGTCAATGACCAGGACGAGAGGGAAGTTGTTATCCTCGCAGGAGGAATCAGACTTACCGGGGAGCAAATTATTTGATTCTGGAAGAGTAGTACTTTGGTAAGTTTGTTCTGTTACTGTTATCTGTGTAAGTTCTATGTAACTGAAGGTAGGGTTGTGTATATTTCGGGTAACTGAACAGTTCCAACCCCCTATATGCCCATAGCAGTAACCCAGCAACCCAGCCCCCCTCCCCCCATTGTTAATGCTCAAGACTAGTGACATAGTCAGGCTTGTAGGAGTGGGGTGTAGTGCGGGGCTTGATGTCAACTGAAAATCTCCTTTTTTCCATTACTTTTTGGCATGGCCCCAGGTGCAGTATGTACCACTGCTCAGGTCGACCAAACGTGTGCATCCCACAATAGGACATTAAATAAACACATAATGATATTCCCACAGATGTGTTGTGTCACTGACCCGTGTTGTGTCACTGACCCGTTAAATCGACAAACGCGGTCTCTAATGCGTGGGAATGTTGCGCTCCATAGGAGGGTAATGGAGATGTGTACATTGACTAATTGCTTGATTGGATTAATGAAACCCTGGACTATGGATCCGCCACCCATGATGGTTTTAGATGACAGTCCATAGATGTGAAACACGGTTAATGACTCGACTACACTATGGCAGTCAATGTACAACAGTGTTCTCCCAGACAAAGAGGAGCACCATCAGATAACAAAGATAACGGTACATACAAAAGATAACTGCATAACCAGTATGCTTAACAGGAGCCGCGTCCCCACAATTGAGCTGCAACTTGATTGGCCGGACTGAATCACAAATTTGTTGGGGAAGCTGTCGCCAATTGATTGTTTTAGACGACAGTTTATCAGATGTAGATAACTGTGATGATTTGACTGTGACATAGGAGTCAATGCACTCCATGGATCAGGGCATGCAAGACTGTCATACTATGTACATAGCAGTACATAACACAAAATCTTGAGTTGTGACTTGTTTTTCAGGAATTGTAGGAGTCTCCAGGTTCTGTTTTTCTTCTTCTTCTTGGGTTGTTTGTTATAGGGTCGCCAGGGGGACCTCTCTTGACACTTTCCTAAATTCCTTCTAAACTAATACTGAATAAACTTAAGGCCAAACAATCATGGTTGTATTACTGATGGAGAAATGTGTATGCAGTCAGTCAGTTTCCCCAACAAACACACAATGTGTTGAAACATTTGTTTCAACAAATTGTTTGACAATATTTCTTGTTGAGTAAACAAAGTGAAAATGTGTCCAGAACTTTGTACTGGGAAAACGTGTGACAGTAAGTATGGGCTATCACCATACAAAAATTATTGTAGTGAGTTTGGGTGGGGTGACGCTTTATTTCCATTCATTTTCTTGAGGTATACAATTCCATTTGGATTTGAAACATCAGAAAATGGGCCTCAGGTATAAAGGATTAATTGGATTGGTCAATTGTTTTGTCTAGAATTGGAAGTACCAAAATTAATTAGTTAACTCTAGTTAACAGGAAAATAACATAATCCAATCACTTGTTAATGCATTCATTCGAAGACAATTTGTGGAATTCAAGTCTGCCTATGATTGCAACTGACTTAATACACTACGACCCTATACAATGTCATTTTGAACTAGAAGCCCTGCAACCCTCAACATCAGGAAACATACCTTCAGCCTCGATGACAGCTGCGCATTGCCCTCTTGACAGAGGCAGGGGTTCAATGGACTAGGCTTGGTACTTGGAATGCATCCTGAAGAAGAGAAGAAGAGAGACTCCCCTGTAGAAAGGTAAGATGGAGGGGTGAGACAAATGCAAAAAAATGATAACGAGCAATGCACAAACTCTCGTGGAGCTAAAAATAGCAGCGACGCACGCCAACTGTCGTATGCACTTTCTTGACAACAGCATTAGTCCACCCCAAAATGTGAGTGGGAGAGGAAATGTCCATCAGAACAAACTATCATACCCCCCCCCCACACCTGGGTCCTTTCTTAAGCCAGGTTACTTAAGTACATCTCAGGCCTGTTTAAATCAAAGGGACGAAGTCATCCAGAAGTATCACTGACTATGAAACTTCAGTGAAAATTAGTGTTAGTTTACAAGACTCCCATTTCACAGACGTCACTTTCAGGTTGTTCAGGAATGTTTAAAAAAAGGTCAATTTTTTTGGGGCATCTGTATGCGAACTTTTCGGAACATTTCGACTACAATCTTTATGGAAGATCTCTAATAGAAAAAAAGAATTTGCGGAACATTATGAAATGGAACACGATCGAATGTGATGTGACTAAGAGAAATGCAGGTGACCTCAGAACAACCAAAACACATTTTTGAACATCTGTGATAACTATGTTACGAGAACCTATGATGATGCCTCAGACATAATAGCCAAGAACCAGATTCAACTGAATGAAAATGCATTTCCGGAGGAATGCAGTGGGGGTGGGAAATGAAAGTATTCATATTCATAATCGAATGCCTCTGCTTAGTCTATTGAATACCGGCCATGCTTAGTAACAGGAGAGCACTGCTCAAAGCTTATACGTACCCTTCCCGTGTCGGAGTATGCGTTCGCCTTCTCATTTGGTCTTCCTCGCTGTTAAGGCTCTCGAGGGAGTTACCGGGGAAATCTTGACATTGAAACTGTGGACAAGGACAAAAAAAATTAGAGATGGGAATAATGAGAACATCAATGAAATAAGTCCCAAATGGTGTTCTTTCAGGAAGGTTCCCCCCCCCCCTCCCCGGAGGAGGGTAGACAGCAACTGGAAGATCCAGGGGCATTCAGTTTCTAGATACCAAAAAATACTAAAATCAGTCAATAGAAGGCTGAGACCTTCATCTGCCCACCCCCACTTCCCCCTCATAAACAAGAATTTCAATTTTGCTAGTGATGCATTGCCAAATACCAACTTCTGTTACAGAAGGAGACTTTCAAGATCACTTGAAACCTGGATATTTATTCATTCTAAGCAGGCACGTAGCAGACTAATGAACTCACCACATACGAACACGCCTGCGTTTCAGTAACACGTCCCTTCCCTTGGTCATTAACTACATGCAAATATTACTTTGTGCCTATAATCCCTACTTTACTGAAATAGTAGGGGGTTTCTACCTGCTTATGCTGGTAATGAGCAATCAAAACCCCCTGTAGCATTTCTTCAAAAGGGTGAATGGAATTTCAATTTTAATGGGACTTCACTGAGACGAGAATATAGCTGTCAAGTTAGCAGTATATGGTTTTCAATACACCCACCTGGTTTCCCGGACTGATTGACATCAGGCGAGCTGTTGAGGGAGTTTGAGGAAGACTTGTGGGACTCTTGACTGCCGTTGATGCTCTCTGAGGAATGTGAGGATCTGCTTAGACCACTGTCCCTGGCAAGAAAGAAGGATCAAATATAAAGTACAGCAATATGGAGAGCACGAAACGGGGGAGGAGAGGAGGGGGGAGAGGCTGTGAAGGTTGCCACCAAAATTTCAGAAGCACAGAAATTGGGCAGGCCAGACAATTTTCAAGCAAGGTCTGGTAGCCTGATATAAGGCCTGCCATATGTCCATCACGATATGAAGATTTTAGGAAGCCTATAGCAGCACGGTCCACGCAGCATCACATACGATAATTCAGAATTTTCTGGCAACACTTGAAATTCACTTACTCTGAATAACAACTTTACTTCTCCAAAGATGAGCAAGTCATTTACAACGTACAAAAGGATGCTAGCGAAGGTAATAAGTGGTCTGTAGTATATGCCCCATGAGGTCAAAGTTGTTCATGGATTTGATGGCCTACTTTCGACATCCTCTTTGAATCTTTCATTTACTACATTTTTACGAGTCAGGCACTTCTTCAGCTCTATGGCAAAGCTTAAGTCCAGACATCATCTGCAATCCATGTTAGCATGGGTAGGACCGACACAAGTGTCTTCCCCCAAATACATCTGTCCTTAATGAGATTAAACACTGTACTGCATTGAAGCATATTGCCACTGAATTTAACTGAATTTTTAACACTCACGGTGGATAGGTCATTGACATAATTAACTAATATTAACAAACAATTAGTGATAATAATATCAATCAATGTGTTTGGATTGGGTTAGAGTTGAATAATGACACACTGGTAACTATATTTCCAAAAATGTGTGTTTACTGGTCCAGTACAATTCGGACAGGTTCCACTGCGTCATTCTCGTGGAGATATTCATGAAAGAATGTATCTTATATGAGAGAAATTGGCTGGTAAGATACTCGAATGAATGTTCATGTTCAAAGGCCCACCTCTTCCTTCTACTCGGCTTCTCTCTGCCGTCTGCGCTGCCAAAGCTGTGGGTGGTGGCGCTCCTCGACCTCGTCTGCCTGGGTGGCTGAACTTTGACCTGTTTTGAAAAATGTGTACCGTTAAGTGCATATTCTCTTCTAACAATAGTTTGCTCAGATGATGATGGCAAAGAAATTTCTATTGTCTTCCCTGACTATAAGTGACATTCCTGTAAAATTCAATTGATAGTGTCTTTAACATCAACTTTTTCGCTATGCAGCCATGTCTGATCTTTGATGCATAAGATTGCTTCATGGCAATAATCTGACCACTAACTACAAATATCTAGCAGATTTAGATCAGACAGGATTGTCTCTTACCAGGAGCAAATAAACTGATTTGACTCTCATTGTTGGAATGAGACTAATTGTTTACGCTCTAGGGTTATCAATACACTCTCCACTCGAATGAACCGCCGCCGAAAGGAAGCGGACAATCTCTCTGGGCATCTCCGAATGAACAACAGATGTCGTGTCGCCGTACAACAGATAAACAAAAATATCCACTAGCAGTGGTTTCCAGCCACTGTGCCCATTAAGCTTGATGTCAATTTCGAAATCGCCCCTCTGCTATGATTAGGTACAGCCCGGAAGCTACACTCCGATCCAATCCAACTGCCTAATTCCCGGGGGGGCCGGAGTGGCCGTTTGGAAGGGGCATCAGAGAGGATGGCGGGTAATAAAAACAATTTTGAATACACACACAAAGGGTACATTAGGGGTGAGGGGGGGGGGAAACATGTATTGCGGGGGAGGAAGTTTTTAAGTAAAAACAATTACAACAACAGACGACAGGTTGTGCATGTGTGTGAGGTCCATTGTAATATTACAGTAGCAAGGCATTTCAAACAATATTCCAGTGGATCGGGGTTCCGCTGGTAGATGTAGTCTCATGCTTCCAGGAGGCCCTTCACTTTTGTACCTCCTGGGGTAGGTAAGGGTTTGCGTGGCCTTATTATTGGTTGTGAGGCAGCACTGAATTGTTTTCATTACTTCAACGCACGATGCGGCACACAATGCACAATGGCAGTAATGCAGCAGTCATTCGTGTGACCCACTATCGGACCTCCCAGATGAGCGAGTCACTTGTCACATGTGCATCATGACTCTATGAAATGACGCACTTTCTGTCACAGAATCATGACTGAATGGAATTATTGCATAAAAAATACAAGGTCTGGCATACCATTCACTGAAATGGTTGTCCTCTAAACATGAGAGGAATGCATTCAACTCAATCTTGTTAGTGATGAACTACTGGTGGAAAGTAATGGTGTCCTGAGTCTTTGTTATTTAGTCAATGACTGACCAATGAGGTACCTCGCTGGGAGTACAATAGCAGCTGCACAAGAGCTCAATTGCTTTGTCTTTACTCTATTTTATAACACGTACAGAGTTTTTCTCGATGTAACAAAAGTCCTTCCTTCAGGATCGATGTGTCAATTTTTTCTTCCATTTTTTTAAGCCTAGATTATGCTGTCCAAATGCCACTGATTGGTGAACCAAGTCAACCAAACATCACACTCCAAACCTATTGATGGTAGCCTGTGGGTGCCACTGGGGTATGTCAATCAGCACACACATCGCAACAGTGCACATACGGGGGCAGTGGGGTAAAAAAGCGTTGAGCTTCCGACTTACGGTAGGGGCCCCCTGGTCGGCACTGTCGTACTTGTTGATGTTGTCAAGGGTCTGCGAGCGGTTCCTGATGGCCCTCTTGAAGGACATGAGAAGGGTGGTCTTCCCCCCGCTGTCCATCTTCACCTGACTCTGCTGGGATGACTGCAGAGGCGCCAGGATGTCAAAACCTGCCAGAGAACGGAACTGTGTAAAGCAGGGTCATATAGGGGGATAGGGTATCATGAAGAAAGGTTAGGAAAGTACCTTCTGACAATAAAAAAAGGGATCCAAAAACAGGTGTCCAGTACATGGTAGGACATGTTTCAAAAGTGCTTCTTGCAGAGGCCAACTGAGACATTCCTCAAACAATATAGGGAAGATTTTATCCTAGTCAATTGGGCCACTTGGCTCTTGAAAGTAGTGACTTGGGTCACACATTGTGAAAATCCCCCCTCCTCCCTTCGTTTTACATGATGTTGATATGATAGAGTAGCAAATTGACTTGAGCAAGCTGACCCACATGTCATGAATATCCCTATTATGATAAAAGGCCAAATTCTCACCAGCTATTGCACAATAAAGGTCTTTCATTCTGCTGAAGCAGTTCTCCATACAAGTTATCCAGTAGGGCACTTCTTGTCCGCCTCTGTGAAGAGTGAAGAATGGAGTGTAAAAATATAGTGTTTTCAACATATTCATATAATAATAAACCGAAGAACAATGGAATGTGTGAAAGAGTAGCCTTAGATCGGATTTCACAACACTACGAACCAACCTGCCTTATATACAGAGTTCAGAGGTACGAGAATGTTGAATTAATGAGACAACATACACTTTTAATTACCAGTCAAAATTGTACGAATGGTGTCATTTAGTGAAGAATTCCATGACAATAATATATATATCTGAATTTTAAGACTTTTCCAGACCCTGAAATACCTTTTTCCAGGATTTTATTTAGGAAATTTCCAGGATTTCCATTCCTGCAGGAACCTCCCCGTAGCACAAGTTACCCTGCAAAAATAAGGAATGGATAATCAGCTCTGAACCAAACTATGATGCACTCCTCGCAACTTACTTGGATGCTGGCAACTTCTCTGCCTTGATCAGCATTCTCGCGTTGATGAGTTTGGTCAGCAAGAATTCCCTCAGTCCGAGTTTTTCCTGAAAGATTCGGCGGGCCTGGGCAGCCCGCTGGACCGAAAGCTGGGACGTCATCACGGGCTGTCACTACCACCTAGCCGAGATAAGATAGAACAAATGTTATGACCATACTGGTTAGTGATTGTGCTATACAGTTTGGCCCCAAATCAAACCTACTTTGCCAAATTCCTGGGGAGGTCATCGAAAAGTTAGAATATCAAATATTTGAGGAAAAGATCACCAACTGTCAGACTCTGCTATTGCTTCACAAGTATTGATTTCCACCTTTTGTCCTGCAAGGAAAGTGATACTACGATTGTGTCAAATTTGTAGGAGCAAAAAAAACTCAGGTTTTCTATTAAATTCACGTTGTCATGACCTACTTTGCTACTACCGCATCTCATACCTACACACAAAAATATTGAAGCAAATATTTGGAGACAGCGTTCCAAGTTTGAGAGTTTACTGTAATGTTTCATTTACCATCAAGATTTACACTTCATCGTACAGTCACAAGCACAGATGCAACTCGACGTGTGCAGTCGGGTGAACCGCCGATGGGTTACATATTAACGGCCTAAATACACAGTACTAACTCCAAACCACGTTTCATTTTTCATCCATATTTTCCAATCACTCAAATCTGTCAGTGAGAAAATCACAACAAGGCGATCGCCGAAAAGTGCGGCCTGGTTGCGCGATCAGTGGTTTGTATTATTCACTACACAAACAACCAACTAGCAAGCAACAAGCAAACATCACACATTTTCACATATAACACATAAAAATTCCTAAAGTAACTGACCAATAAGTTTTACTCTTAATACAAAAGTCCCTTAATTGCTTTTTTCTTCTTCATGCCCCCCCACTCTTCTTCCTAAATAACCCACATTGAATAAATATGCAAATTAGGCACATACAATGACCCTCAACTGACCCCAGCTGTACCTTCAAAATGATCAGGATCAACTACCAAGTTTTGTGGAAATCCAACAACTTCCAAAAATTGCATGAATTATGCGATAGACACATTAAATGATCTCCAGTGACCCCGACTTCACTTTTAAATTTCTCGGGACCCATGGTAGACCACATCCACCAAGTTTTCGTGAAAATCCAACAACTTGAAAAATTTGCATAAATTATGCAAATTAGACCACTTAATTACCTTTCATCCATGCCTACCTGCCAAACTATATCACTGTAGCACATACGGTTCTTGCATAATCTTGCTACGAGCCTAAACAATGAATTACATAAAATAGCTAATTACCCAACTTAATTAATGACTTTGCTGCCCAAAATCTAATCAGATCATGTACACCCAACCCCGGTGCTACACACAAATTTGTCATAATCGGGTCATGGTGTGTGAAAATCCTGCTACAAGAAAGTGTGACATACACACACACACACACACACACATACACACACACACATTGCCAAAGTGACCACTGGGGCCCTTCCTGAATTTCATTCAGGCGAGACAAAAAACAACAAACAAAAATTCGACCTTTTTGGAGTACATTTGTCCCCACCCACCAAGTTTTGTGCAATCCGAATAACTATTTTCACATAAAATTTGCAAAATAGAGGGCAGCAGACATGCAGTAATGCCCACTTTCAACTCATCCAGCTTCTAATAGGGCGTGTACCAAGTGCCATCATTGGATAAAGGGTTGAAGAGTTATTGTGCTAATGCCTAGAGTCTCTGGGGATGGTGGCAGTAGAGACGATGGTGGACAACACAGCCTCAAATCCATAAGAGATCTGCACACGTACAGTGTTGTGGTGATATGATAAAAAAAGGCTTCATGCCTGAACTGCCAGTCAAAAGAAGGTTACACAAACAAAAAGAAAAAAAAAAGGGGTCATTGAGTGTAAACAATATAGCTGGTGCTTTCACAAGCCAGAAAACCGTAAGAACAAAGCTATCTGCAGTCACGGATAATTGGCAGATGGCAGATGGCTGCCAGACAAAACCCTCAAATCTAGCATTCTGTTGATGCAGAGGAGAACGCTGCTTGTCGCTTTCCAAGGACAGAAAAAATCCCTAATTTGAAGATTTCTCCCTCCTATTTTTGACTCTCAAATTTCAGTTTTTATCAAATTAGTACCAAAATATCAGTTTGAGTGCTCTTCAAGCCTCAAGACAAATTTCCACTAGGGAGTCATGTTTCCAATTACTCTTCCAGATGAACGTTTTACAAGGTCTGCCTAATTTCCAGTCTCAGCCAATGAAAACTGAGAAATTAGCAAAAGTATTTCCCCTCGTTGAAGTTGAGAGGCGCTGCTGATATAAAATGCTAGGGTATTTTGACTTATGAATTGACAAGTCAACTGGATTGGTGGAAAGTCAGAGCACAGGAGATGAAATGTACATCAAAAAATTCTGCATCCAAAAAAATGTGAATGAATGTCTTATTTCAAGAATATGAAGAATTCAAAAAACTGCAAATCAATGTTTATGAGTGCAATTTGAATCTTCCAACAAATCGAATATTATGCATTATTACGCAAAATAACTCATTCAATAATTGCTAGAACACCCAGGCGGATGGTTAGGGTACACCAGTCGCATCTGTCTTACGCGTACTATTCTCACCCAAGGAACTTCGTTTCAATACGTTGGGTCCTCTACAAAATCCATGTGTGTTGCACTAGGAATTTTTCTGATTGAACCTTTTTGCATGATAGTTAACAGGACTCCACTTCAATGCTTGTGACAAAATTTCGCCATTAAGATGACAGGGATAGGATGAGGCTGTTTGCATCTTCATGACGCTGCTCTCACAAATCCGCTTTAGCTAGGATTCCGTAGGAGCAAATCCGGATGTGGTGAATGTGGATCACAGTTTTGTGAGGAGGAATGATTTTTTACTCAGTAGATTACCTGTACATAAGGCAGATGGACCAATATCGACCGGCTCAGTAACTGGACGTTAACATAGATTCCTGGAGAAAATATTAGACAGAACCCTCTTCCTTTCGTGGTGGATGGGACCTCTTTACTCTCCCACTGCTGCATTGGGTAATGAAGTGGAAACAATACTCATCCATACGACTTCAGATGGGATTTCTGCTGCTCAAGGAGCCATTCCTCATCACTTCACTGCAAACCATTCATAGCTCATTTGGACACTTTCCACACTTATGCTCGGGTGAATCTGGTATTTTATTTCTGCCGTTATCTGACTTTCTTATCTAGATAGGCTTTCCCCCGCAAGGCATTCTCAAGCGCTTTAACAGATATTCCATTGCCCCTGTTCATCAACCAGACACGCCACCCAACAACCCCCCCCCATAAGTACCTCCCTCACCTGTGCCACCCCACCACTCGCCTTGTGTGTGTTGGGATTCCCCTCCCCCCCCCCACCCCCGGTCCCCCCCACCCCCCACCCTTAAATCCAACCAAACAGTAAACACCCCCCACCCCCCAAAAAAAAACCCATTTGCACTGGGTGGAAGTGAACAGATACCAAACCAAACCGTGGGTGTGAGCTCACCCCACGAACCCTGGATTACGAGACCTGAGCCTTACCCCTAGGCCAACACTATTTCCATTCTCATTGGGCTCATGCTGCAAACGCAATCGGATAATAAACTAGACAGTGTAGGCGGGTAACCGCCCCGTGATAGCCCCACTTTTGAGCAATCTTGGAAGTATCTAACCCCGCATAAAGAACCCCCATTTTTGGTCAGAAACCAGACAAACTTCATCCCCAAGTTTTGTTGTAATCCATGGGTGTTACATGCACATGATTAATGCAAATTTGACCCCTGGTGGCTTTGAAATGACTGCTAACTTTTGGAGGACAAATGTGCCCCATCCACCAAGTTTCATTCAAATCTGACAAAGTTCTGAATTCGCATAAATTTCGCAAATTTGACCTTTGAACCTGAAATGACCCCACATGTTTGGATCAACTATACTCCCTACCCACCAAGTTTTCGTTCAAATCCGCTACTTGAAAATTAGCGAAAATTATGCAATTAGCGGCCCCCAGCGATGCAGCAATGCCCACTTTCGAACTGTCTCCGAGATTTAACAATGAGTGACATGTGTGCCACTTTTCGGCTCAAACGGACAAAGTGTTGGAGAGGAGTATTTTATTGCGCTAACAAAAACCAGCGTACGCGGCGGAGATGGCCGAAGCCACAACCATAATATCCCCGAATTGGGGATATAATGAATCATTTATATGCTACCCGAACACTGGCAATGAAGGAGCAACAATCAAAAGTGCTGAACAATACCACTGAACACGTGAAGAACTACAGGTCCTCAGAAAGCCCTAGAAAAGAGATGTGACCTGAGCTTTGATTTGAAGCTAGGATAGATTCTGAGGTTCTTACGGACACCGTATTGCATTCCATCGATACAACGATTCCACTATGCTTGTCACAACTCCTAATCGGACATACCTTGTCACGAGTGTTCGCCGTGTTTGGTTCAATGACTTGGACCACGATGTAACAGTGGAGGAAGTTTGAGGCGATAGTGTCCGGAATGAAGGGGCCGTGTTCTCCTCCTGAAACACGATGGCGACTATGGTCGTTGCCGATGTGGCCTCTTTCCTTTGGAGCTAAGGCGCAAAGATAAATTTTTGAATTAACAATGGATAATATACTCATTATGAGTGAAAATGGGGAAAATGTCAGTTTGCTGAGAATTCTTTCTTCTCGAGGACAGAATGACAGAGATAATAATTTGTTTTCAGGTGATGCTCTTCTTACTTTCGTCATGGAATACTGAACAAGCACATTTACAAAATGGAATTTTTATTTTCAGAATGACAGTGCCTGCTGAAATACTCAAAAATTCCAATAAAAAACATGCAGTCCTCAGACGGTTGAGCCTATCTTTGTCTCCCCACTCCATACCAGAGGCCAATACGCTATGTATGGCCAAATCGAGCATGGCGGGATCCTCCCAAGTGTATAGAATGTAATGAGGCCATGCTTTGGGGGAACCGCATCTGGTAATACTTTTCTTTGCGTCAAACGCCGATACGGCACTGCACGCAGTAGTTGGAAGATCCGGAGCTGTAACTATGGATAGGTATCCAACCTTCTGCCTATCACTGTACTAGTTGCATTTCTGTGTATAGAAGGCCCTGTGCTGTGGTCCCAGAACACACATTTCTCTGAATTGACCGATCAGCTGATTTAGCATTACATTATAGGTGTACACAGTGAGTAGAGAAGAAGAGGGGGGGGGGGTGGGGGGGGGAATTGGGGCAGTATCCTCACTTTCCCCCATGAATTGCTCATTACTGCTTGGGAACCAAACCCTCCCCCCACCCTCTACCCCCAAACTTGCTCTGGAACCACAACATTCAACAATGGGTGACACTGACAGATACAGTCCTGACAATTGAAATATGGCCCATGTGCTCTGTTCACAGGACAACCTCTTAGCTTATGGTTGGCACATCTCAAGGAGTCGTGGGAGGAGGGCATTTGCCTGTTGCTTGATGATATCCAAGCCTGCCCCCCTCCCCCCCCCCCCCCATTACGTGATTGAATGCGTGCTCCAATTGGGCTGTCTGGCACAAATTGGCCAACACCCATCCACACCCCCACTCGCAATAGTTAGGAGGAGAACTCAACCATCACACTGGGAAGAAGCATGTCCCCCCTAAAAAAACGTTAGACACGTGGTTACATCCCTCAAACAATCCTCATACCTGCTGAATGTCGCCTTCTGTGTATGGAAGCATCGTTGATACATGGAACATCACCTGCGTGCCCTTGTGCCGCGCTGTATATGAAATGTGTACCGGTCTGCCCCCTGTGTTTTTGCACGTGCCGGGGCCCGCCTCGGAAAACTGCAGCGGAAACAATTAAAAATTCGAGGGAATGAGGGCAGGCTAACCAGCTGTGCCTGAACAGAGGCGTGAACTATATTAATACCAGTTGTGAGCCAATCAATGACAGGGACACTGCTGAAAGTGAACAATAACAATGCGCAATAACTGACTACTACACAAAAATGCTACAAAACCTCGGTCACAATAGTGCTACACCTATAAATAGAACGAACATATCAATCTGAGGGGAGCCAGCAAAATCACAGAATCTCCCAAAATTTTGCCATACATTAAAATTGCCAATTTGCAAAAGCTCTTGCTGATTTGCAGGCATCTGTACCTCCATGAACCCCCTTGCCGAACCCCCTCCCCCCCACCACAACCCCCCCCCCCCCCCACCACCCACGAACCCTCTGCCGAGCATCTGTAGTCTGTGGTACATCTTGTGAGGCTCTAAACGCTAGACAAATTAACTGTAAAACTCACCTGTGAATTAGCCAGGGAGACCATGTAGTGTATCAAGCTGCACCAACCCTAGGTTTCCCAATGGAAGCAGCCAATGTAGCCATACAGTGAAGCAGAATTGTTTCTCCATTTTGTTGTTGGGAATCCTCCAGTGTGTCCCAACTCCATTCAGGATTCACTGACTCGTGTGGACTTTCTCAGGTTTCATAACATACTACCCTAAGTTAAGTTTTTACCATGAGAATATGTTGTAATCATCCCATTGCATGCACATATGCCACTCCCCAATCTCAAATGTTTGCATTTTGACGGAATTACTCAGTATTTCCGAATAATTTCTACCAATATTGTCATTGTTTTTTTGCCAGTGGAAAATATTCAAAATAGAACCTATGATGAACATGGGAATTTTTGTTTTTTCGTGTGATGAAATTATACCAGTTCAGAGGAAGAGGAAAAAAATACCATAAAAAGGTTGATGCATAATGTCAATGTTTTGACTCCTGACTTTTGATTACAGGGACATCATCCTAACCGGCAATATTCCCAGTGAAATATTCGGACCCTCGACTCATAAAGCATTCATTTTAAAACCTGAACTACGACTTTCCACGCAACATAAATATCTAGGCTTATTCTTGTTTCGCAGTTGTTTTTGTCTGAGTGATGAAATTCGGGAATTAACTGCTTTTCGATGCCGCTGTGATCCCCAAACTCCAAATCGAATTTTACGTTTGACTGAATTATCGTCAGTGGCTTTGTTGCTGGATCAATTTGGGGGAAGAACTGAACATACGCCGATGCCACTGAGCCAAATTCCTGCGATCAGTAGAGGGCAATGAATAATTGAGCATGAGACGTGTAGGAATGAATCGAACAGGAGCTCAGGAGCAAGTGAAAATATAGAGGGGAATATATAGAATTTCGTCAAAAAACCTTGCAGAGTCCACTTGGGACTACAGCCCGAAACCAGAATAATTTCGGGCAATCTGTACCATAGTGATTAATGACAACCGGATTGAATATTACCAGCACTGCCTAGTACAAACATGATTTCAGAAAATGTGCTTAGGTTTAAGAGATACTCCTAATAATTTTTTTCAGGTAACAGAGGGGGGGGGGAAGGCAATTTTCACACAAATCTACTATAGATTCTTACCCTCACCTTATCAAAATGTTGACTATTTCCACCTCGAGATTCCATTAGTTAGCACATTTATTCTCCTACGTTTTTAGAAAAGAGGCAGAATTTTCCTGCTCCACGCCTTGTAAGCCTTTCAAAATGTGACCCGAATTCCCTTTCTCACCCGCATGGGAAAATATATCGAAATGTCATAACTGATGATTGATACACTTCCAGAGATGTTTTCTGTGACCCAAATCAATTAATATATCTCTATGGTTACAACTAAGAATAAATTAATTCCTACAAAATACCAACTCTTTCTCCTTCACATAGGCATTTCCTATCAAGTCATATACATGATATACTACTAATTCATGGCAATTCAAAAGAAGAAATCAGGATTTCAAAAATTGAGAACAGTGATTCCATCCGGGCAACTTTTTTTTCTTTTCTTCTGCAATCATCGCTAATCTGATTTTTCCATTCAGGATGTTGGTCTGACATCCACTGGCAGACAAAAACTCAAATTGGCAGAAGAAAACAAAACAAGAATGCTGAGGGCACCTTCGGTTAATTAGCTTTCCTTTTAGCTGAATGAATGGAACGAAGCAGTGGCCCACTTTGAATAAATTGAAGAGTAATTTGTGGCGGCCCACTTTGAATAAATGAAGAGTAATTTGTGGCTGCCAATCAATCATAGAATTTAAATTAACGAACAGTATGCTGCCAGAGATTTTTTCCCTGGGCAACGATATGCTACATATGGTAGGAACGCATCAACAAGTGAATATTTTGCTTTCTACAGATTATTTGAGAACATGCATTGCAGTATAGCTGAATATGGCTTGAGCTGGCTGATGATTCGACAACCCCCCAAACCGCATGCAACCTGTTGACAGTGTGGTGAATATTGACTAGCTCAGTGAACTGGGGTTGCCAGTTTGCATTGCCTAGTTTCCATTAGATTAGAACTGATTGGCAGATGGTGTGAGAATATGAAGAGTCCGCAATGGACTTATCAATCTAGTGCCAATTAAAATGTGTCCGCAACTCCTTAATATCCCAAGGAACTACCCCAAAACGTACAATATCCAAATTAGAATCCTCTTAAATTATGCCTATTGGGGGTCGGTCAACAACAAAATTGTGACAATCAGTCCTACACCTATGGAGCAGGGGGCATACAAGGACAAGAGAAAACGAGTGCCGCCAAATCATTTTTTTTTTGGAGGGGGGATATAGGCAATAATGAAACAAAAATTTTATATAAATTCATATAATTTATAAATTTTATACATTTTTATATAAATGCACAGAAAATGTACTAAATCGCATTTGTGAATTGTAATTCAGCTAAATTTCAAGTCCAACTTTGAACAATTTCTATTATGTTTTGCCTTCACGAGACCCTCCATTTTCTCAACAGGAAATGATTTCGAGCACTTCAACTTTGTGGTAAGCATCCAACCGTGAATCCTCCCTCAAGGGAAAAAAAACACAAATAAAGTCATTAAAACCTCAAAACTGAAAGTGTGAAACATCCAGAGCTGTGGACCTAACGGTATTTTTTCAATTTTTATTATTATTCCTCTGACCTACCCCTGGAAGTTCTTCAGCTCCACCTTCTCCCCTATGAGGGCGAGGAACTCCTCCAGGGCGGGGCTCGAGGCTCGGTTCTCGAACATCTCCTCCTCCGTGGTCTGGCCGAGCTTCTGGTAGATGACCCCAAACTTGAACGAGCTCACCACGCAGTGCTCGTCGTACTTGACGATCATATGTGAAGCCTTTAGGGACAGAGATCAATTGATTGCTCAGATAACTTTTTAAATATTTCCATTCAAAAATTGATAATATATATATATTGGATGTGATTGATGAGATTAAGATGGGATAACATACCTCTTTATTAAATCACGAAGAAGGTTAATTTTTTTTTTTTTTTTTTCAAAGCTGACAGTACATTATCCTGTCAATATAGGTCTACATGATCGCAAATCCACAAAACAGCACTGGTCTGTGAATCTGTGAACTACAAATAATTCAGGCCGATGTGTGGATGGATGCCTGCTTCAAGCAAAATAGAACATGAGCTCGATCAGCTAACATCAGTTGGTACAGAGTTCGATTTGGTTTGTGAAACGGATTTATTTGTGTCGATATTGGCAATTACTTACCTATATTCTTGTTCCGAACATAGAAAGGCTGGCACATAGGCAGGTCAGAGACGTTTTAATAGATATAAAATGTCTGAATTAGGAGGGAATAATGTCTGAATTAGGAGGGAATACACATGATGCATTTGTAATTCACTCAGGGAGAGCTAGGTCAGTACCACGTACCCCACACCCTAAACTGGAATACATCAACTTGATCACCACTACCATGTATGAACCTACCTTTGGATACAAGATGGGCTGATACCGCTCGGCGGTGACCTTGTCACAAAGTGCCTGTGAGTGAAAAAAAGGAGGTAAATTGGTAATAATTGCTTTGAAGGGTGGAGGAGGAGGGGGGGGGGGGGGGACACGGATGGCTGGAAGGGACATACTGGTGTTCAACGGCGCATCAACATATAGTGGAAAATTGGTCCAAAGATGATTTTTAAAATGCCTTCCAACAATAAAATGAAAATAAACTCACTTTGGCAAGCTTCACAGGAGTTAGTGGTTCCGACTGACCGTTCCAAGGAAGTTCTTCATAGATGGTGCCAGCCTTTGACCTGATGAGAAAGAATAATGGACAGTAATGCCTAAAATGCTATGTTTTGTAATAGGTACAGTATCATGTTTTCCTGGTTGAAATTAATCAATCAATCTATCAAGATGCACCAAGATGGATAACAAACCTCAAAAAAGGTTTTGTCGTTTGTATTATGTTGTGCTCACCAGGTACTGAAGGATCGAGCCTACACAAAGCATGCCACCTGCAGACCTGTTGCACCATTGTCAGCTGGGGTGAGTCATTGCCAAAGGTGAGTCATTGTCAGATTGGGGGTGTTGGTGTCATGCTATTCTGTACATTGACACATCCCTCAGTCACCTAGATTACTTTTCTTGGTCGAAAATGACCCACTAGTGGGCTAGCTCTTCAATATTCCTCCTACATGAATCAAGTAAAATTGCACACTCCAGAGTCAGATTTGTACCTGATCATTTAAGGAAATGGGCACATAGGCGAGTCACTTTGGATTTGGCAATGACCCACATCTGACTGACTATCTCACTGACCATTTAAGGAAATTGACACATAGGCGAGTCACTTTGGATTTAGCAATAAACCACACCTGACTGATCATCTGACTGACCATTTAAGGAAATTGACACATAGACGGTCACTTTGGATTTATCAATGACCCACATCTTACTGACCATTTAAGGAAATTGACACATAGACGGTCACTTTGGATTTAGCAATAAACCACACCTGACTGATCATCTGACTGACCATTTAAGGAAATTGACACATAGGCGAGTCACTTTGGATTTATCAATGACCCACATCTTACTGACCATTTAAGGAAATTGACACATAGGCGAGTCACTTTGGATTCGGCAATGACCCACATCTGACTGTCCATTGAGGAAATTGACACATAGGCGAGTTACTTTGGATTTGGCAATGACCCACATTCGACTGACCATGCATTGAGTGCTGGTGGTGTTGGTGGTGTCATCCAAATGACAAGTGCATTATGTGAATCAACTTCCAAATGGGATACTCGCCAAGAAGAAAAGAGGCTAATTTGAGTGGATGTTTCATTAGTGTGTAAGGTTTTAGGATTTTTTTTTAGTCAAAACCACTGTTCAAACATTGTTGACAGCTGCACCCCATGTTGCATTCTGCAAGTGTGACTCATTAGGAACTAAATTTATTAGGAACTAATGTGTTATTCTCCACTAGAGCGATGATCACCAGGCTGCTACCACCCATCTCAGCTTGAGGGGAACGAAACCTGAACACTGGAAGGTTAATTCTAGCCTGTTCAAAGTCTCACTGCTAGGATAGACCGCGGCCATTCCTCTCATCTGTGAGGCGCTTGATCGTGTTTTCCTTGGCACGATATTCATGTGGGGCACTATGTACAACGGCAGTCGGTCACATCTGATTATTTCTTTCTCCTCTCAACTTTTTGGAATGACCCATTTAGGCATTTAACCCTGTCATCTAGGGTATTTATAGTCGGATTGTCAAGTGACATGACTAAGTAGGAAGTGTTGAAAAAACATATATATATACAGATGAATGTTGTAATAGCGCCTGAATGAGGGAAGTGATCGAAGAGTAATGACACACTCTTGGAAAAAAAAAAAAAATTAAGCGTATAATGAACCCAGAAATATTTAGGATAGCCTGCTGAATAACTGTCCTGAGTCAACAAGAACACAAAAATATTTGTGGCTTTGGAGGGAAGAGAACAAAAAAAAAGGCTGCTCTGGTGGGATTGCAAAGATACCAATTATAGAAACATATGAGTGCTGAGAAGCTTCCTTGTTCCTACTTCTTGTCGGCAAAACGAAGAATATATTATAGCTGAATGCGATCTACGAGCAAAGCTAATGCCCAAAATTGTTTGTTCCTCTAATCACAAAGAAGGAAACTGATTATTTTTTAAATGTAATGATAATTATATGTTGTTAACCATCAAAGCAGATGTTTGTAGCACCAACGGTGTAAGAAAACATCTCCAAAAATCTTTTCATTGCGAGCATGCGCATGTGCAAACGCCCAACTGGTTCGGCGCGAACATTCCAAGCTAGGAGGACGGCACGCAAAACTTGTGCAAATACTGTCAGTCGATGCATGCGCCACTCAGGAATGATGGATCCGGTACTCTAGGTGATAAAAGGCCAGCAGTCACCAATGTTTACCTTGCTGTTGTAGGTAGTGCACAGCTGCAGCCAGCCTCATAAGCAAGTCTAGCAGGGCGGTAGCGAGGCCGACTCAATCATGTTCTGCCTCCACGAAACCTGCCAATCATCCCAAGTAGAAGTGATCTCAAAACACTTGAACTTTGTTTGGTAAACTACCCAACCAGGAGTTCCTCATTCAGTAGAGGTTATTAAAAAAGTCATAAAAAAATCCAGAACCGGAGTGTACCAGGAAGTATGTAGAGAAGGTACATTTTTGCCAACATCAATCAATCAAAACTCCCTGTCTGCAGTGCAAATTTTTTTTTTAGACTCGACTTCCTGAAAATGGTTAAGGTGATAAGGGGTAGAGGAAACACAACTTGTTAACAGCATATGGAAGGTATCTTTTGGTACTATACCATAAGGCAAGTATTCTATATAATGGACCCCACAATGGCTAACCCCAATACTAAGTGAGATCTCCTTTAAGTCCAGTGGGGGCCAAGTTGCACCAAATCACACATCGGGAGGGGTTCACACCCAGAGTGACTTTAGTGGAAGAGGAACGGGTAGGTATGGGACTTTGGCACTGCTCACAAGGGCAGAACAAAGCCGGACTCAAGTCCCAGCTATAAATCACCCTCGCCTCAGAACTAATCTCGCCTAGATGTATAATCCTGCAGCCAGGCATTGTCTACAGGTTCCACTTTCCCGGATCTCCCAAAACCAAAAGGGGAACATGACCACAGCCCAATTGGAATAGTGACAATCACCAATCAGCCGTGCATCCTTCCTCAATACCAATAAACCACTGGGTATTGAGCCAGAAAAAGGTGATGTTATCTCCCAATAGGATGATGAAGAGATATTTTTAGTTATTAGTGGTATATTCCCAGGTTATCACCCCCTAATCTGTGGACTGGTGCTAACAGTGGACAATGGACCTTCTCATGTTTTCAAGCATTGTGTCAAAGGTCACAGGGGTACGCTGGCCGATCGACGTTGCACGTACAGTGTGTGAAACAATCTCTCGAAATTCCCAATATGAAAATTACGCATTGCACCACCAAAGACTTCACCTCGCACTTTCACCCCATAATCGTCAACAATAACATACTAAAACATGGAGAATTGAATTTTCCAAAAGTGGTGGGTGCATGGCAGTTAAAAAATAGTCTCGTCCATACCCCCAAACTGTTTAGTTGTGAGCATGCATGCACGCTCACAACCATGAACGGGTTTATGCTGTAGGTAAGACAGGGAAGTCTTGGGACAGAGAGGTGATAAAACCTTGGTACAGAAGGTAAGTGGTAAGATATAACAACACACCAATGCATTATGTTGGGTCTGGAGCATCCATCTTAGGAATGAAAATGCATGGTACCCACCCACACACCACCTTAAACTGAGCTGCACCATATCAAACAGGGAGTGGCCTAGGCATGGCTTCATAGGCAGTATTTTGGGAATGCTAATAAGAATGTCAATATCTTAGTCAGACTAAGAGATGACTCAACCCAAGAAATTGATGAACACACCAGGATAAAGGGACTCACACAATGGTCACTTTGGTGACTCACATTAATGGAGGTGAGTGACGTTATTCCTCAAAGACTCACCAATGATCGACTGACCATGACCAACATACCAATTGAGTCAGGGGTATACAGAGCCGACTACCGATTGACCCAGGGGTGGGAGAGGGTTGATCTTCCGATTGACAATGCAGTATAATAGTGGAACACATTTGGCTGCCTGTACATATTCAATAGAGCATGTCTCAAGACTCTTTGAAATAATGGCTTTTTGTTCTATTTGACCCGATTTTGATACCCTTTGTTCTCTGAATAAAGAGCCCAAATGACTATTCTAATTGTGACTCAATGATCATATCATGTTTATTGTACTGGTATTTACCTAACATAGGTGACTAAGAAGAGTTGTGCTCATTAATGATTTCAACGAATCTTACTGATTGGTGGGTGTATGTTAACTTCTACATACCTTAATTCCTACCCCCTCCCCTAAGTCTGTCGTCACAACTCCGGAAGTCAACACCCCCATAAACCCGAGATTAAAGGCTCTAGGTGCCCCTCGAACATTAGAATATTTTTTTTTTAACACCTTCCCTGTATTTTGTTTCCTTACCATATCCATTTCATAATACCGGAGATTATACAACTGTTGATGTGTTCATATTGACTGTGCCCAGCAGACCAGGAATGATGCAGAGGCAGAGGTGATAAGACCCCACTATTAACAAAAGAAATATTTGTAGATTACCCATAAACCCCCAGATCTAATCTCTCCGAATGAGTCTGGATGGTCATATATAAACTCCTCCAATATTGTGGTTGAAGCACCTCTGATGGCTGGAGGTCTACATCGCTACAAACCCCAAGATTATAATCTAAGGATCCCCTCGAGTTTTTTAACCTCTACTTAAACTAACAAAATATTGACTTATCCACTTCTAACACCAGGGATTGAAACTGTTGACACACCGTTATATTTACTATACCAGTAGATGTATCAGCCATCATCAAGTGGGGTTGGGTTGAGTAAGTCCCCTTATGACCAGAGGAAGTGCCAGCAGACAGAGACTACAAAGTATCCCCTGGATCGTCAGAAATCCAGAGGTTATCAAAAGCAGGCTACAAGTCACCACAAGGATTATGGAAGCGAGGACAGAGATGTATGGGCTATTTAGGGTAATTTTCTTTATGGGCAGGCCATAATCTCTGTAAGGGAATAGGTGAAGATAGACTGCAGCGAGCGCATGATTTATCAACAGTTTAAATGCAGGGTTCCGCAAAACATGGGTGGGCGTGTTCGTTTATTGGTGGGAATTTTCAGCCAGAATCTTGCAGAAGGAATTAATCCCCTGCAGGAAGTTCTGGTGGGGCAGATTCAGCAGTAGGGACTGCATGAAGTGTGTTGTTTTGTTCAAGCTACATACAAACAATCGGTCACGGTCCTGCGAGGTGCAAGCTCTGTCTATTGACAGCCTGATAAGAATAACACAAGCATGCGGAACAATATGAGGGTGTTACGATCAGGCAAAAGTCCCGAGAGGCCACTATTCACCCAGCTGCCCTTGGTAGCTGTTACACGAGTGCGAGGAAGGAAAGTACACGATCCTTTGGAATGACCGAAATGTCTCTCGGATGCTTTATTTTCGCTGAACGTCATTGCCGGCATGCCCAGGCATCTGGACTGGGTTGCGCCGGCCTGATGTGTTTCGCAGAAGCTTGACACAACGTCCGGGGCGAGTGGAAACATTCAAAGCCTTCGAAACGCGAGAGGAAAGGAAGCCTGTATCAGCACCCATTATAATGACGGGGCTCTTCGGGGATAGGAATTGGGGTAATTTAAATGACCAGACGAAAACTGTGTCTTGCCCCTGCCAGTGGCACCATTTGCCTAGGAAGTTTCCTTCGTTTGTGTAACAGGTTCTTCTTAAAGGGGGTGCTCGGCTCTATCAGCTGTTGAAGGCACTGCACGTGCAGAATAGACCAGATGTGCACTATTCAATGCTACAAAATAAAGAGGATGATGGAGCCATGCTTGCAGTTCTTCGACGATAGATTGAAAATGGGATGTTAGGCCAAAAAATAACGAACAACAGCTGATCAACCCTGCTACTGCATCAATTTCAACCTCATTTTGCATTCCCAAATTTACTTTCTATAACCCAGAATTTTCCTTTTTCAATGAAAAGAACGCATCCCTAATCTACTTAATATCAATAACGCTCTGTATATTTCTTGTGCAAAAAAGTGCCAGGGTGTTCAGTTAAGGTATATGTACGCCTGTGATGTAGCCAAATTTTCCATTTAGTGTCACATCCCATCTTCAAACTATCATTTATTGTGTATGTGAACTGTCTCTGTGCATCATGGAGTTACCACAGCAATTTCAATCAGAAACAGACTGCCATTTTTTAATTTCGGCCATTTCCAATGAAATACAAAAGCAATCCACTCCTCCATCTTTTCAGGAAATCTGAAAAAAATTCCTTGCATTTTCTCTACTTGGCCCTACCTGAAATGTTTTCACTCCTTATCCCAAGAGGATAGCGGGGGAACGGCTAGTGCCAAATTTTTTTTCCCTTCTATCAACAGTGCCACTGTTATAAACATTCATTTTTACACCACTATCAGAACTATCAACATCTAATGTGCAAGAGAGGCCCTGTGCGAAATGTGATGTTGGGGCCCTCAACCTGGGGGGGGGGGGGGATGTATGCTTTAGAAGGAAACTCTTGCTTCTTATGTTCAGCAGAATCAAATCAAGTCTCATGAGTCATCCCTTTAAACAGTTCCGAATTGCAAAAATGTTACAGCATTCCGGAACGGAACCAAGCCATCACAAGTTGGCACAATAAAAGTTCAAGGTCCACCACTAGCCACATTAAATGAGGCATTCCCAAAATATCATATTGAACAGTCCTATGGCCTATTTATCTTTATCAATGATGGCTGTCATCATTCTAATATGGTATTCCGAGTATTGGTACACTTCTGAGGATGTACCATTTGATATAAAGCGATTATTGGTGGTATCCTGCTCTTCAGACGGTTTTGATCAATTTATCAGATAACGGCAGAGCAACGTGTACAACGGACGTATGCAATGTGTGGGGGAGGCGGGGTGGGTGGAGGCGGGGTGGGTGCGATCGGAGACGTGATGATTGGGCTGGAAGATGGGTCGGAGAATCTAGTGAATATGAAGTATTGTACCTGAGTCTACGAGAATACCACATCAACATTTAGAAGTCACCCTCGCTATGAGGCCTCCAGAAGTTATATGCATACACATTTATTGGTAAGTAGTAATTAGATATGCCCAATGAACATCACAATAATTTAGACATATGGCATATTTCCCCCCTCCCCTCCCAGAAGCAAGGAATCACATCCTCATTCATCACCCCTATGTGGGACAAGTGGGAGGGGGTGGGGGATAACAAGTTATTCCCCTACGAAAACCTGACTCAGTACTGACCTTAGTATGACCTTCAGCACATCTGTGTTCTCCAGCTGTTCCGCCTTCACAGACATGATGATTGGCCCCAGGACTTCGTCAAAGGCTAAGTAGTTGGTGTGCTCGCTGTGAGACGAAATCGATAAAATGATAAACTCTCTATTATACTCTGTTACATCACAATGTGATCACCATTAAGGACAGTTTTTCACAATTTTTGGTTTCATGTCTCTATTTTTAGTCTTCGATCTGGTTCAACTAGCAGCAAACAATTTTCTGGTTGAAAGCACTGGATCATATTCTCAGCTGATTTATTCAATGGTCTGATCTGATGCGTGGTACAAGAGAAGGGAGTTGAGTGGATGGACTGATGATGCAGGGGTGTTGTGGGTAATGAAAGTGCTTATTCTTCACAAAGGTCAGGCTTTGAAGGAGATATTTCATATTAAACAACTTATATCCAAATAGAGATTGAAAGTCCAAGCATCTTACCTGAAATCAGGCAGCTAAATACTCAAACAGGCAAATCACTTATCGGGGGAGAAGGGTGGAAAGCAGTTTAGGGTATGTGACATAGGGTAAATGCACTCCCTCAACTAATAAAGTGGATGATAGCTCTCATCAAGGGGTGGGGAGGATGGGGGGGGGGGGGAACTGGTGCCATATTGGAACTGAACAGACACTATATATACATGTGTGTATGGATGCGCTGTTTAACACTACCTGACTACACACAGCTCACATTGCCACAGAAAAGAAATCTATAAGGTCGGTCAACTAACCACTCCACACAAGTGAGAATGTAACATTTCTGAGAAGCTAATTGCTGAAATTTCTAATGCAATAAGGAAAGTCTCAGCAATAAGGGCAATTCTGAAGAGTGACAACAGAGATCCTCATCTGCATTTTGATTGAGAGGAAGGATAAACCATACAGCCTACAGTCCATCTTCATCCGCAATTTGAGATCTAGGATTATAAGACATAGAATATCTCACACACGTGTCGCTATTACTAAGTCAGACTATTACCTGCCAAGGTCAAAATTTGCATACTCTTGCTAATTTGCAAAGCCAGGTAGCAAATCGACCGAGGCGAATCAATATTTTCCGCTGTTTGTTGGACTCGGTGGATCTGAGGAGGGTGTGCCGCCAATGAGGAGAACAAAGGACTGGTGGTGGGTTGTTGAAAGGATACAGTTATTGATTAGGCGCTGCTAGCTGAGTGGCCCCCTCGGGCATATAGACGAACCAGATCCCGTGTGCATGGTTAGTACTCGGCTGGGCGGCAATAGTGAGATGGATGAGTAATTCTATCTCTGATGGTACATTATATATATATAGAGCAGATTCATCAGAATAGACCAAAATAGATGAAAGCTTTTTGCGGTATCTAATTCAGACAACAGATGATTGATAACAACAGATGCTAGTAATAGCTAGTGATCCTGCAGAAAATTTGTATAATTTATTACCAGTATTCATTCATCACCTATTACACTTTTTATTGCTTCGATAACGGGATTGAGTCATAAAGTTAATGACCAGAATAATATTTTGCTGCGGTATTCAGCAGTACTTTTCGAATTCAAAGTGAATCTGATGATATTAAAATTGTGTGATTGGGGAGATTGTGAATGTAGTTCATCACTGCAGTCAAAGCGAGTGTGTAATTGATGATAACTCGAACAAGAAAGGCCATTTACTACTGCCCATGCAGTCCCTTCAAAAAGAAGGGGGGGGGGGGAGAGCTCCACCACTAACTTCCTTCAAAATAAAGTCATTTGTGTATGTAGTCTGGGTATGTTCTGTCATCACCTCTCAACAGCTGTTACCACCCCTACCCCTCCCTGCTCTAAGGGTAAAGTCAAAAGTTGTAAGTCGGACGGGGGGGGGGGGGGCAAATTCCAAGAATGAGGGCAAAGAAGAGCCTGGAAAATGTCAAGCTGATTATCAGTAACACATGAAGTAGTATGCAGTGTCCCAGCAAAATATTACTATAATATTATGTAAGCCTGTCCAAGTTACAAGTGCACCTGCTCACACCCAAACAGTAGTCAGGTAGGAATAAGATTCCCCCCATAGTAATATCGTCATGACGTATGTTCAGACCGCTAGCATAGCACTCTTGGGGAGTCAAATCAAGGCATCCGATTTTGCCCATGTAATCATACCTGAGTGAGGGGGAAATTGAAATTCAGAAACCCTCTTTCTTGCCACCCTAAGTTCACATTAACATCTAGGTTTAAAATAAGACCATTCAATTGACCAATTCCCAGACAGTCCCACGGTCCCAGGTCAATATTCACTATGTGTGAAAATTACCGTACCCAGTGAATCTATTGGAATTAAACAATTTCAAAGAACACCACATCGGTACCATGGAGTCCAACGAGTTAAACATCAAATTTGACATGTCGATGTCGTGACTGTTTATGAACACGAAAGGCCATAGGCACGGGCCGTCCTGTAGCTGGTCGTTCAACCTGGCGACGCATTGTGCCCTTCCTCCCGGTGTCAATGTCAATTTGCTTTGACCAGCAGCGAGGCGCGTAAGCATTACCGGTACATTAATGTTGTCGTTCATGTAGCCATGATGAAACAACAACATGGAGATACTGACATGGTTTCCTGATCGGGCTAGTGGGAGCTATCACTTTGCATTTCTCCTCAATGTCATTGCTGATAAAAATGCAAGCGACTCAATTATAAGATAAAATCAGGAATATTTCAAGGTTGTCTCCAGCACGATCGAGACTAAACAATGTGAAAAAGAAAATGATAATAACAGCCAAGCTATTTTTAGAGGATTTCCTCAGCCTGACCAATGCCCGGGCAAATTTTGACCCCATATGATTTTGCCGATTGTCACTATTGATGAAACCTAGCAATACAAGGTTAACTGATAAAATCATGTGTTTGATTCGGTCAGAAGGAGCATGAATAATCATCGAGGGAATCAGGGGGTGTTACATGCTCATGTCCCGTGGAGGTGGGGGGGTGTCGGAGAGGGGGGGGGGGAGTCGGAGGTGAGGGGGGGGGGGGGGGGAGTGCAACAGGAAAATCAGGAGTTGAAAGGTAGGTAATGCTCAGTACCACATCGCACTGTATGTGTAATCTAAGATAGTATATCAATAAAGTGTTTGAATCTATCTGACTGAAGTTTGGAAACGGAGTAGTCAGAAGGAATCGACTTAGTCAGTTATCTTTTACTTGATTATGTCATTTAATATCACATCTGACATGTGTCACTCAGTGCTGTGAAAGAGTCCGAGCCATCACTGTTGTGGGGTCTCTGCCAAGCAAGGAGAAGGGAGGGGGTGGGGGGGGAAACCTTCCCCAGCGTCCTCTCCTGAAGTCGGGAAGCATTTGTTGCAAAAAGTGAGTTTGTGCACCAGATTTCAAGACATTTTACTGTGATTTCGGACTCAGTTGCACAATTTGGCATGCATGATGCATGCTCCCACTTGGACGAATGTAGGTGAGTAATAGTGAAGGGGGAATGGGGAGGATAATTTTCTCTACGTTTCAAGAGCCAATTCCATACACCTCCCATGGAAAATTTCCGCATACGTCAGTGCTTCATTCTTATTCGCCTGCCTTTTATAGCCAGTGAGGAGTATATAACCACTTTCAGCAAATGAGGTTACTAGATCCATTGTGAAATATGGAACGATTACAAAAATGTCCCAATCATGTAGTAATTCAAGGTTCATCATCTTCTGATGAAGGAAAAGAAGTCCTATTTGTGTTATAATTGAAGATACTCCCATTATAATGGTTGATTTTTTTTTAGTTTGGTCATATTCACTTTTTTGAAAATAATTAGTACCTCATATTAACAAGCATTTCAGACAGCCATATCCTAATGACAGCATTACATAAGTATGCCACCACTTTCATATATGCAACACACGACCCGCACAGCCAATGTTTTTTTTGATAATCTGTCAGAATTTTGAGGGATATTTCAATTGTATAATAATAATAATAAGCCAGACAGCATGATTCAGACAGCCATATTGTAATAACAGCATAACATGTCACCACTTATTATACATGCAAGGCATGTCCACAGCTGACATATTGAACTTGACAAGTTTGTCAGAATTTTCTTGCTTTAACAGAACATGGGGTAAATTTGTTCAGTAATTCTCCCAGCTGGCAATAAGTAAGAGATCGTGTATCATCTCTTCATTCAAGTCACGCTCTCTAAGTAACCGTCTCGCGATTCATCCGCTCTCTGACAACCCTGCGACTACATCCACGACTACAGTGGCTATAGATGCAGTGTCCTTCAACTGACACTATAACAGCCTATTTTTAGGACTACTCAACCATCTTTGGGGATGCCCATGTGAGCACAATCACCGTGTACCGGGCCACTGAGATCTCCGCTGCCTGTATCCTAATCGTCCCTGCTATCATCACACAGCGCCGAATAATGTCCACTTCCCTTAATTTACGTAAGCAGGGCATAATTGAATCTCCTGCGGTTACTCTGTTCTAGACTAGGAGGGCTATCAGGATGGACAGCGTATAGCCTCTGTTTATAGGACTATTAACAAGAAGATGGTTAGGCTTCATACACAGATATTACTGAGCAATGCGCACATGAAAACACCTTTCTAATCTGCATGTAATACTTAGTCCTATTGAATGTTGGATGCAAATTGAAAACTACACTATGAACCTGACAGGGCCCTCTCACCAAACGAAGAGTTGTGAAGATGTTTAGAAATGATCTCCGTATGCAATGAATTACATCGACAATAAAATGAAGTTTTGCTTGACAGCACATTATAGTTCAAGCTCAACAAGAATTAGCTTTTTTTTTTTGTTTGTGATGTTGTTTTCTCCACCATCCGCCTGGACGATGCTTCTGCAGACCCAATCAAGTTTATTATTGAAAATACTGTTTCTGCACTATATAACTGCATCACTCATTGCATCATCACAGAATCAACCCCCACCCTGCCGCCTCGTTGATCGCAATAGCAGGTAGAAGGTCACTAAAATTGAGGATCAATGACATCAGCCATAGTCCACAGGTAACCAAGACATTTCTACTGATTTGGGAGAGGGGGGGGGGGATTTTTTTCCAGGATCACAAAAGTTGACAGAATTTTTTATTACAGTCAGATTTTTGCATATTTCTCAGGCATTCGACTGGAAATACAGGCACCCAATGGGAAAATCTGACATTTTCTCCTTTCTTCTTGTATTTTTGCCCTGTTTCACCTGTTTGTTACCCAAATTTCCTCCCGTCCCGCTTGGTTCTGTGATATCAATGTTTTCTTGTTTTTGGGGAGGGGTGTGGAGGGGGTCTAAGGGGAGCCAACCCATTTTGACATACCTGGTTATAGAACTCTTTCCTGTACACCAGGTGCGTGTCATCCGTCTCGAGGACCATCTCGCCGGGGAGCACGGAGCAGATGGAGGGCGATAGTGATTGGTGTCCGGCGACCGATGCCATCGTCTATTTCGGATGAGGTCGCGGAGATCCTGTCGAGGTCTATCGGGAGTTCCTCCTCTAAACCGTCTGTCCAATACTGTTTGTCAGGTGGCAGGATTATGCTTGGGAAAGCCACCTTTCTTAAGTAGCTGAACGGGGGAGAGAAATATATATAATATATATATCAGATAACCGGCACAAGTTCTTAGAAAGAGAACCACATTTGGAACACATATGATGATTATAAGGGATTCATATAGTGCCTTGATGTTTCTACTACAGTGCTTTGAAGGCTTTTAGGAGTCACCACCGTCTAGTGTTTGGGTTCTCCAGTAGGTTTTTGTTATTAGGTTGTTTTTTTCTCAAATCAAGATACGAACAACTCTCCAGAACCTAATTTGACCTTTACTGACCCCTGAATACCACTGGAAGACCTTCAACTTTTCGCTACCTACAGAGCTATGTACAAATACAACGATTAGCAGCAGCTAGTAATGTCCACAGTTTTGTCAATTGATATCAAACCTGTCGATTACATGAAGGTCAAGTCAGTAATAGCTGATGACACGGTGATGCAACACTGCTAATGAATAGGCTAATCATCTTCATAATGCATCATTTACTCTCCCCCCCCTTCCCAAATACTGCTCCATACCGTCAATTAGCCCAGGCACTGTAGTGAAAATAACCAGGATACACCAATTGGTTAACAATCACCGCTCGAGTGGAATCCAAACCATTGTTCCTATTGTTCCGAACACATTGTTAACGTGTCAAATTCGTGCTCCGCCAACACTACACGTTTGATTGCTTCCTGTGTCAGGGCGACATCAAAGCAATAAGGGTGAAGGCAACTCAATTCTAATCACAATCAAAGTCAAAATCTGAATGTAACCACTAAAAGATTTGATAATATGATTTTACATAAAATTTACTCTGCACTCTCAACTTTTCTAGACAAACACTTTGTAGATGCTTAAATTGAGGAGAATTTAGGAGAGGGTTAGTTTTCAGGGCAGTACTTGAACAAGGTTGTGGTAGTATTCCAAGATCAGGATAATGATAGTTGCCTTTGGTAGTCTCTGTGTGTTGCCCTGTTCCTGCTTCCCTCTCCAACTTAGATAGGGCAGCCAGAAAGGCCAGGTTGGGAGGAGGAGGAGGGATTTGAGAGAGGTTGGAGGCATGGAGAAGGGGGCTGTCAGGGTCCAACAGTAGGTACTCCACTCTGCATGTTGGTCTCTTCCTGCGCCCTCTCTGATTGGGGGGGGGGGAGGGGCATAAAGTGGTGAGTGGCAGTGGCTGAGGATGTTCAGGAGGGAAGAGGTGGGGAGTGATTTCTCACTGCCTGCATCCTCCTGTCATCTGTTCCTGTATCTGGGTATATTGGGTCGGCCAGGGTGGGGGAGGGTGGGGGACTTGGTGGTTAAGGGTGGGGGAGAGTGATAATGAGGTTCAAGGGAGTGACTGCCCATCTGAATTTTTCATCGCCTGTCCCCTCTGGCCTGGGTAGCACAGCCGGGAGATAGGTTGAGGAGGGGGTTTGAGGTAGATGAGAGCGAGGGAGGGGGGTTACGATGATGTTTAAGGGAGTGATAGTTACCTCCTGTATCCTCTCTGTGTTGGTTTGTTTCTGTGCTCTCTTTGGTTTAGGTGAAGGTGTACTGAAAGAGTTCTGCAGCAGGGAAAGAATAGATATAGAAATATGATCAAATCATCTATCGTACTCATTTGAAATAGTTTTAGAGGCATCCAATCCTTCATTTCATGTATACAATCTTGTAGGCTCTCTCAACTGCAAATTGAACACTGTCTGGCTTACAAAGATTGTATGATTTGTAGAGCTACATGCCAACAGCATTTTATTGTGATTTGAGGAGATTCATCTCAACTCTTGTATTAGCATTGTGTGAATAGAAAACAAAACAGGACCAAGCACTGATCCCTGTGGTACCCCCTTCATGACAAATCTTGCAGCAGAGGTTTCCCCACCAATACTGACAATGTAAATTATGCTTATGATTTTCAAGGTAAGATGAGAACCACTCAGCCCCTTGAAGATCAGTAACGTGGAGGGTGTCAGTCATATAACCATATTATCCATGGTATTAATCACTAAGCTCAACTCAAGGAGTGCAAGGTGCTGGGTGGGCAGTTTCATGTTTATCCAAGCTGCGAGCAATGTCACTATGAACTTTCATGAAGGCAATCAGGGATAAGTGGCCATTCCAAAGGCAGACTGAAATAAGTGGCTCATATGAACAAATTTCAATTGTAGTTACTTTGAGGCTCACCTGAAAAACGGACGGTAAAGAGCATCTCTGTTCATCCACCTGTCGCTCTGGAGAAAGAGAGAGAGAAAGGTGATCGTCAGGTGAAGGGAAAACTGGATATTGAACACTAGCTTTTTCTCATGTTTGAGGTATTTTTAATTGATATACCGGTTCTTTCTACTTCACTGTGGGACAGCAGTCAGATTGATGATAAATCTCTTGTCTATTCGTTCCCTCCGCCCATCTTCTTTTCAGCGGGACTCCCGTTCTGGCACACCCTAGCAATCTCAATCTTGTTGCCTAATCCTCCTAGATCACTCAAATTAATCGGTATATCAGGTCCTATTTCGCCATAGGCAATTCTGACCCTGCTTCTACAGTATTTATCAAGCAAAATTGAAGAAGGAGGAGAAGGGGGGTTAAGCCTACCATCAGGGAAATTGATCAACAAATACCCTGTGCACTAGTTCTTATAAACATGGATTACCAAAATCTTCTTCTCCTCTATACATAGTTTTGATAACCCAAATAATTTTAACCTGAAAGGTTTGTGACCTTATTGAATGAGTGAGTGTCCTTTCCTTTTCTGCCAAATACACATTTTGAGAAAACATTTCCTAAATTTCCTAGCAACCGATGCATAACTTTATAAGCAGAAATCTTCAATTTGGACATGCTCATTTGAAGGTCTCCTGACTGGAGGCTCATTTCCCTCTTAGCAGGTATCAAACAAAATCTTACTTTCCCTTTTTTACCCGGCCAGACGATAGGGTGATTCCTGTGGCTGGTTACAGACGAGTACCTCCACAATAAGGAACAGATTATTCCTGGAGTGTATAGACTCCAATTGTGAGTCACTCTTCCTGCCTTAGTTGCATAAGGAACAAATCCCATTCACAACAATCATCAGCCACTTATAATCACAGAGGGAAATTATCATTTGCTCTCAGAGTGTCCCCATACTGAGAAAGCCACCTGTGTAACTATGCCTCCCTGTGTATTGAAAACATGGCTCAAAAGTAATCAATAGCAGCCTAATGGTTAGAATCTAAGTGTAACTGCATGAATATAGACAATAGCCTAACAGCCTATTCATGCATAGCCCACACCCTACTGGTTGGTGTGAATGCACTTGTGCAATCTTGCATTATGAGCTGTCCAAAGTAGGCCTAATGGCCTCCAATTGAAGCAAGAAGTCCTTGCTCCCAGAAGGTGACCTAAGCTCCTCATCACTGTCATTGTTACAATATGGCCATAGGTGGTGCCAGAACTCCTGGGAGAGGACCCAGGCTGGGTGTGAAATGGATTTGACTGAGGGTGGAACTATCAGCAGTCATCAGTGGGGGAAGCTATTGAGAGTGACTCGATCAAATGGCTACCAGTCATTCCAGATTAGCATCAACTGAAGGATCCAACTTTATCTGGGTTTGCAGTGGCCTTGAGTTGGGTCCCGGGGAAATTGATAACAGGCCCTAGTTTCATCAGGCTGTCCATTTTTTTTTTTTGGGGGGGGGGTGGGGGTGGTGCCCAAGTTCTAGGCACTAAATCTAGCAAAATGAGCAGGGCGGGATCAGGTGGATAACTAGGACAGTATGATTGGCAGAAGTTCTATGAGACTGAGGGTAGGGTATAGGGTGTAGGGAGTAAAATGAATATATATGTGAAATACCGGTCGTAGGAAAAAGATTATTCATTATTTTCCTCATCACAAGTTACAACATCTGTTTGTTTGCTTTTCTTCTGTAGTCCCTTGATTATGTCTGTAGTTATAGCATGTGCACAGTATAAATACGAATTACTGATATTATTTTAAAAATGAACACACACTTTATGGCTATATATTGGCTGCAATATAGCAGCAATTTGGCCAATGAAGTGGGCATGAGGGTGGTTTCCATCACCACCCATGACTGGCTGAGCAATCTGTAATTTCATCAATGGAGTTTTTCCACACTGTTCATGCAATGTTGAATGGCCAGTGTACCCTATGACCTTTGACAGGAAGGTATTATCATCTCATTACCTGTGTTAACCAGTGAAAAGGCCTATTGCAATCCAGAACCTGTGTGGGTTGACCTGTCTATAGATAAACCACTCTGAAAATGCCAGCGCATTCCTGTATTTGCAGATTTTTCTGTTTTATGTCCGATTGGAACTCCAATCCCAAATTAGATTCAAAGTTGGCATATCCCTATGGACTCAGACAATTTTTTTTTGGTATTATTATGGCATAGTCTGTGAAGCCTGTCCTTTATTCAAGTCCCAAATTGAATTACTGGAGCCTCTGTGTGCTCCACAACAAAAAGGCCTCCAGGCCCCGAATACTGCCAAACTATGGGAAACCCATCGCCCTAATCAGAAATCGCCTCACTGGATGGAACAAAGTCAGGACTAAATTAGGGACGCTTCCTAAAAAGATTACAGGAAGAAGCCAGCCTTTACGAAAATACTGGGACAGCAAAGGCAGTTGCAGCTGACGCCATGAATCGTCTGCGAGTCTTTCCTGTGTCAAAAAATGCATCGACTGCCCTGGAGGGGTTGCTCCTGTCCGCAGAAATAAGTTGAAGGAAGTCATTGAATTTATCTAAACACTATTATTTCAGGCCGGAGTTTTGCAATCTTTTTTGGCCCTATTGCATATTAAAGGCAATAGCCCATGCCTATTGGTCTCTTGGGGGAAATGACACAAAGATTAATGGTCTGTAATTTTAAACTAACAGGTATGGACCTATACATCCATAGTGTACCAGTGCCATTGGTTAGTGTACAAATGTACACTACATATAAGTAGTTCCTCCTTATTCCAACACTATTATCTGATCCCACGGAGGGACTTCGCATGTTGAATTGCCACCTAATATTTCCAGCAGTCACGCTATGGGCACTCAATTAACACCAGGGACACTGGGGAGCAGTCTACATAGGTTGCACCTAGACATGAGAGCCACCATCCTCTCAAAAGTGGGGGGAATCGCCACATTTCCAAAACTTCTTGGAAAATGTTGAAGTTGATGGGAGTATGCCCCTTCCCCCCTTCACCAACTGGTGACGGGACAGACGACAGTATATGCACAGGGGCACACCTTTAGTGAGCTAATCGGCACATGCCGTCTAGGGCAGATGCAATCCTCACTCGTCCAATCAAAAGCCTACCATTCTCCCCACTCGACTATATTGACCATCCCAGCAGAAGAATGTGCACTTGTCATATTTCAACCGATCCAACAATACAACATCAAATAAGTGATCATGAAGATCTTATCATCACAGTTCCCAGGAATATACCAAGGGAAGCCTGATAAAAGAGAAGGCGAGCCAACAATAACTATGAATCACCCTGCCTGTTCGTAATTATCGTTATTATTCTTAGATACAATTGACCACAACCTAAGCACCGCTTGTTTATTTCTTCTCCAGGGACAATGGACAGCTTCGCTCAGTCCGCCCTCTTAATTCCGTTCACAATTCAACTGGTTAATGGAAACAGCATATTTGAGCCACACCCGTGTCTTAATTTGGAACTGTGCCAATACTAACTCTTGTCGCTGCAGTCTCATTTAACCTGCTGACAGCACTGACAATTCAAAAGCCAATATTTACCTAAGCGGAATGAAGGCCGATAAGAGTGCAACATGTTGCCCAATTTCCTTCACAGGAGAACCGCACACTTTAACTAGCTAAATTCAAGATTCAGTACGCCCGCCGCAATTCCTCATCTTGAGACGGTCGGCGTGCACTGATCTCGACTTGCGGTGCCACCTCTTCATTAGCTCCCTGAGCGGAAGCGACACGCCAGGAACATGACTAAAGTGCAGGTCCGACTCGAGTGGGCGATTCAGTGTCCGATTTAAAAATATTCTGCTCGGTGCGTTGCCACTCCTCGGGATAGAGAAACGTGTCGTTTAGGACTGTTAGAGAATCCTCCCGGGGCCCCCTGAATCTGGAGGAGTGGCAGCCCAGAGGTATTGAGCAAGGAAATAATAAAGAAGATATACACTGTAGACGTATTGATTATAATATCCTGAACCCGGGTTTTACGACCCTCTTTTATGGGTCGAGAGTGAATCGAGGAGTTGATTATGTGGCGGTGTCGCAAAACCAAGGCCTACAAAAAAAACTTTCGGCATTTGGTTAATAACTCCTAACAGTGCAGGCATGCTGAACATAAAGTATTGTCAGGTGTGAAAAGGTATTGCCTGCCCTCTGAAAAAAAATGAAGAGGTGAAATTTCAGACAAAGAATTATAGGTAGCATTTGTGCTGAGGAACGGGGAATACACAAATCCCTGAATTTTGCTATCAGCACCAATTTTGGTAACTATTTTGGATTTTGACATGAGCCAAAAATAAAAAAAACCCCCCGAAGCTCAGGGCTGGTGGCAGCAGTGCCATTGTACTCAAATGCAATTAAGTGTTGGTGAATTTGTAAGACACAAAAAGCAACACACATTCTGTTATTCATATTCACACCATGTTCTGGTTCGGTGTTGTTGGGTTTGTGTATAAACCAGATGTTTACTATGCCAGATGTTTTTTATAGTGAACGTATGCACTCAATTTCATTCGCAACTTTGCAGGAGTGATGATCAATGCGAGTTTGGATACGATCCAAGTAGGCCAGATGCTGAACTAAAAAGAAGACTGACACTAAAAAGAAGGAGAATTTGCAGAGGAGGGGGGGGGGGGGGGTGGGGAGGGGGGGTCGAGGGAGATTCACATGACTGAATGTCCCCTCTGAAAAACTCTGGCATCTTGTTGGGGAGAAGAGAAATTATTGGTGCCATCCAAAGCGATTTAGGAAGTTTTCCCTTCCCTGTTGCCCTGAGAAATTTCTGCAATATAGCACAAATGCACAAAACTAAAGTGGTTTGTGAATCTGTAAACAAATCCTCCCCCTTACGACCCTGCACCCAATTATGCCCCAAATATAGTGAGCATCTGGCAATTCCACAGCGTACCGGTCTGGAAACCCCATCGTCCTTCTTATTTTGTCGGGCGAATAGAAAATTTAATATTTTGTTAGCCAAAATGCTCGCGAACTAGACACTTTGTTTGCAAAATGAGAAGGACGATGGGGTTGCCAAACCAGTAATCTGTGAAATTGCCAGATGCTCATTATGGCAAATTGGGGTGGCTGGGTCGATAAAGGGGTAGTAATAGGCATTGAAATAGATTGGCATGTCATGACATCTCGGATGCAAACATTCATGTGATTTGCACTTGCTTGTAGTCCATGTTGATTTAGTGGGGTGGGGGGGGGGGGGGTGGTATTGTCACCAGTGCTTGAAGCTGCAATGGTGATCAAATTAGGGGACCATTTCAGGACTGTCCAGGCATATATGCAGCTGAGTTATTCGGCTGCACACAACAGAGGGGACCGATCCCATCTATATTCGTTACAGAAATAGCCCAACAGACCGCATCCCTCAGCAACAGGAAGTGATAGAGTGACCCAGAGTCATGAGCATTCCGCAAACGACAAAGAGACCTGGACAACGACTCCTGTTGACCACGTTGAAATTATTCCTCATGCGGATTTCTCCATAACAAAGCGCCTGTCCGCGTTCTTAGGATTCCCAAGTGGCGTCCCGGCCCAGGAAGGGGCTGGTTAATAGGATTACAAGCAATTACGCATGTTGCGTCCAGTCATTTAACTGATCCTTTAAACACTACTGGTCAGACCTAAATCTCAATGACAGTGTGATATTTATGACAAGTGGATTTTGATTTTGAAAGGCTATTTTATTTCCTAGGACATCTCCTGGATGCTCTGAAATTTAGGTAACTCGATAACGCTTTTGTTTGCTCTCTCATGGATGGTGATTATGGAGAGAGGGGGAGAACTAAATTTGTAATTTTGTGGAATAGGTCCCGGCCAGCCAGCCGGCTTGAATAAAAATTCACGGACTGATCCCAATTTTCTCGAAATAGAAATGAATGAGTTTGATTACTTCAAAATCTGACACCCACTGAACTAAATTTGTTTTCTTATAGGGCTTCCACCTAATTCTCTTTCCTTTACATTTACAACCTTCCCGGGGTTAATTCACCCGATCCAAACACGATAACATATCCCCCACTTTGAAATTCAGAATCATATGCTCTCGCTCTCTGTCTCAGACTGAAGATTCCTCGAGTGCTCTTTACAAGGTCCCAAGAGCCTCTCTCGGCGCATTTCTCGGGAAGCCAACACCGCGATCCTCGCATGTCGTTTGTCATGTTATTATCAGCGCCCCAATTTATTCATTGATACCCCCATTTTCGGCTCAATTTTCGTCTCCACTGGCGGATGAAAAATACAAAATGGAGGGGAGAAGAATCCCGGACGGATCACATACATAACAACACGCTTCTAGCCAGCTGAAGCAGCGCGGGTCCTCCAATTGCAATTGCAACCTCCGTTTTGCGGTCAAGTGATGATACCGTGCAGCTCTACCAAAATTTACAATTCGATGTCCCAAATTCACAATTTGAGAAGCATAAAAGATCTTCCGAAAATTTTGATTAAGCCTATGGAGAGATTCGCGAAAGCTACAGGCTGATCCCAGGGCTGTTACGAGTTCGATGCATTGCGTGAGTGTACTTTTAAATCCAATTCTGCGATTTCATGAAAGCGTGCACTTTTGAAACTAAATTCCTGATACTTGCATAAGGGCCACGAGGTTACACGCATTGTCAAAGCCTAGGCTAAAAACATGAATGGGGTGAAAAGAGGGCATATCAAAATCCATCCCACAAATTTGGAGGCGCTAGGTGTTGCATTGTTGAGTATTTAAATTTCTTCCGATGAATTTGAGGGTAATACACGTCACCGGGGACCATGCGGAGGCAGCCCATAGACTCCAAAACAGGTAATGCTACATTCTGCACCCTAATAACAGAAGTGCTATTCACACTGAGATGGACAGAGGAATTTTAGATTTTTTGAAAAGTTCTTCTTTTATTCAAGCTCATAATGTTCATTTGTGCGAGGGTTTTGAAGATACCAAATTGTTTCGCATTGACTTTGTATTACAGAGGTTCTCACAGTTTTGCCATGCAATTTGTTGCCAGGGGAATCGTTGGATTGTGAGTTGATGTAGGAGACACTTTTATTGTGCTCACCGGGGTCTATTTTAAGCTGTTGAGTGTTCGAGTCCCTCAATATAATCCATAGGAAGTAACCCACATAAACTTTTTATAGGAGACATTGTGACATGATTTTAACATGACCAAATTTACAGGACAGGCGCCCAAATGTGGGGATGGGCTAACAGTCAGGGCTCGACAGGGGCTAGATTTTTGTTTGAAGTGGGGGGGATGAGTTGCTAGATGGAATATCTAAGCGGAGCGCACCATAGGTGGCGCGGCGCGTAGAAGAAAATTTTTGCTTTTCGTAACCTCCCAGACGCCCGGAAACGGCACTTGAGGGTTTTTTTCAGCTGTTTTTTCTCAGCCTTCAAGAATGAATATATTATCTACGCATTTTTGGATTGTTAAAAGAAATTGTTGCAGGTCTTTGAAAGCTTATATACATCTTGATCAGTTAAAAGCGCAACACTAATATGATAACCACCATAAACCTGTTATGGTTAATGCGGGCAGACCCACCGACAGTCATCACAGGCAAATACATCCAATTGAGTGATAGGACGATCAAGTTACAAGCGCATGGGCGTGTGATGAGAACCCAGTTTTTAAAATGGTCCCAACACATTTAGTCTCCGAACCCCGATCATAAATGTTTCAGCCAGTTTCTGCACCTTAGTACCGTCCAGTAGTTTGTGGTGCTCCTCGCGCTCAGGGAATCGAATCAGGCAGGGTAGTTTAGGACTGTCAGGTAAATGACAGTTTATTGGCTGTTGGGTACTGAGTTACTGAGTGCTCAAAAGCACCCCTCTACAGTTGGTCGCCTCAACTTACCAATATTTTGTTTGTAATAACAATGGAAATGGTCATTATGAATGAATATCATTGTCAAAAATAATTATTGGGACTGCTGACAACTGGGGGGGGGATGTTTGTACAGGCTTCTCCCCCCATACCATCAAAGTGGGAGGGATACCCTCCCCCGCATCCCCCGCGATTTACGCCCGTGGGTCTCGACCCATCAGTGTCAATAATTTAACATCTGGCCTTCGTCGTATCATACTTACATGTTTTCAGCCTATATCTGACTAGCCAATACCATTGTCGGTAGAATTTAGTTGGTAGACTATAGAGACTAGATCAACACAGCCTGCAAATCAAGCTTCAAACTTTGGAAAAAGGACTATGCCTTCTTATCAGGAAATTCTAGAATGTGAGTAATTTCCTCATTTTTGTAGATGGGTCAATCTGATCACTATTTAGACAACTTAGCATTCATTTATCCAGTCACTATTGGCAGTTAATACTATTAATAGTGTCTGTATATAGAAATTCATACATGTGTTAGTTCACTGTCATGTTAGTCCACAATACATTTATCCACGTTGACCTATTCCTTACACAAAATATATCTTATTACTACAATGGTATACTTAGCCATGAAACTGATACTGTACATATGGTACTATCCGCCCACATTTTAGCCTTGTAGGGATTAAAGGTCCTATATGTTCGTCTATTTTATAGATACTATAACTTGGGAATTGCATTTAGCAATTGGCAAAAACGCTTCACCAGACATACCATATAAAGAGCGACCATTCTAAGCAATATTAGGCCCGAATAGAATTATTTGAACAAGAGCGCATCCCCCAACTCTCATTACCTGCAACGTAAATCAATAGTCACCTACCTGGACACTTTCATGGTCAAAGTTGCATGCTCAATGAACTGCTTTGGTGGGTGGTGAGGGGAGAGGGGGGGGGGGGAAATTGGGGGATGAAAGGCATCAAAAGCAGGACTTACCTGGACTCTCTCCAGAAACTCAAAGAAATCAAGGTCATCAGTGGAGCTCTGAGGGCAGAAACAGAAAGGTGCACTGTATATAGCGTGACATGAATGAGTGACGCGTGTCCCACATGTTGGCAGCACAGAACGTTTTATTCGTGAGATGATGGCAGGCATTGACTATAGAGTGCAATTAATATAGGGTTTTATTGAACATTCATTACCCAATCAATTGCTACAATGAACTTTTTGGAAAACAACAATATTTCCACATTGGGATTATGAAGGAAAGGCCTGCTGCTGACTTCTGTGTATTAGATCCGATGAAACTCTTATGCCTACCCTACTTAACTTCTCTCAAATGTGCACTTGGAGCCCATCACTCTGTTCATGGGCCTTGGACCCCCAAGGGGGAACTAAGACTGAGCTTCCATGGGAGGAGGGGGGGGGGGGGGGGGGGGGGGGCTACATAATCTGTAGGCCAAAGAGGACATAGGCAAACCTTGGGGGCAATGGCAGGGGTGTCCTTAAAACTGCTTCAACATATACTATAGGCCTAGGCTACAAACAACACACATACATATTGAGAGTTCAATTCACCGTCCATTACAACAGGTTTCCTATTCTACATGGTCTAAAATGCATGTATTGAAATTTCTCTGGAGAGTGTGAGATATACAGAGGGCGTGAACCTTGAGGATATGTTAGATCCCCTGTTCATGGACACACACATGACACTAAGAGTTGGGGGATGGGGAACTGCACTAATTCAAAATGGTGAGTGTGTGGCAGTGGCACGGCAGCTAGTCTCGTGAGTATGAGAACCAAATGTTTTTACTGTTTTTCGCCAAGTGATGCATTGCAGGCTGATTAAAGAACAATGACTATAGCTGACTGGTATGGTGGGATGTGTAACCAACATTTTAGTATTCCCTAGCCTGTACACCATCACAGCAAACCATGTCTACCCTACTCTTAGCACAGCCGAGTTTGTGAGTTATTAGCGGGTTTGGAGTTGGAAGATGGCATGCCATTGCCCTCTAACTTTGTTTTTTTAAGGTTTCCAGAAATTAAACCCTGCCACTGCTACGATAACCATCAATTTTTTTCGTGCCCTGGGTACAACCGGTGCCAAAGTTATGCCCCAAAGAAGAGAGAGGCTATACACTGATTGAAAATACGATAAACTGATTTGCAGTTGATAACGGCAACAGCCCTCGTACAAATCTCAAATTTCATAATAGAACAAAGTTCTTCAGTCGGGCTGTGAGGAATTCTTCCATTCAACAGGCCAAGTTGGGGCAATTGACTCCTCCACCCACTGAACTAGTGCATCACAATGCAGTCTCCGGAACGTCCCTGTTGTGCCCTCTATAGATGAGTGCTGTTACCAGTGATTTGTCCCTAGTGTTGACAATTATCAAACTGAACCCACCTGCCATTGTTACAAAGCTAATTGGCTGCCTATTGTTATAGGGCTGTTTCGGTCGGTTCGGTGTCAGGTTATCAAAGGGGACAGAATATAGACCGAGAAGAACAACCGTCCTACCCTGTTAGAGCAAACCTTCTGATGTTTGCTCACAAGAAATGAGTTTGCTAGGTACCATACACCCAACAAGGCACCTTGCCAAAAACATGAACATGACTCAGCAGAAACTTAGTGGAAACTTTGTCAGTTTTGAATAATTAGATACTTACACTTCACCATTTTGGTGTCTGTGTGAAACTATCCGCTCCAAGGACACTTAAACATACACTTAAACCACCCATTGAAGGGTGGGGGGGGGGGGGGATCAAAAGCAGTGATGAGCACTTTCTGTGTGGGGCATTGGGGTATTCCAGACGGGGTTGTGGGGGAGTCAGAACCTCCCCATGAGACCCATGTGACCAACAAATTTCACACAAAAAAAACCACTTGCCGGTTTTAGAGAAAGTAGTGTTACAGCTGTTGTTCATTAAATCTTGCAGCAGCATGTGTCTTGGGGTCCATAAATTGCATATAATTGCCAACAGGGAGCGTGAGGCTATGAATGAGGGCGCACTTTCCTAAGGTCCCGATCTAAAAACCCCCCTAGACAAATCTCTCGGTACGCCACTGGTGTGGAGGAAATGTTATGTAAGGGAGCCATCATAAAAGTTGGGACTCGGGGGGCCCCCCAACAGTTGTGCCTTTGGTCCCCCCTATAGTCACCCCAGAGGACCATCAGGAACTCGTCTACAACACCCGAGTGAACCCCACAAACTCCATTAAATTATCATTGCAAACTCAAAAGCCTCAACAGAGTTCCTCAACACTTCCTTCCCAATAACAGAATTAGGGGTCATTATGATACAGGTCAAAGCGTTTAATTGAAACAAGCCAATAAAAATGATGGAGAATTTGCATCAGAGTGCAGTGCCTGAATATGGCCGTGTTGCTCATGAGATTTGTGTGTATAAGGGGTGAATTGGCTCTTTTATAAGGTATAAGGTGCACTGGTTGGGAATGTCCCCAGTTTGGGGAGAGAAATAGGGGCTTTAAAAAAACCTCTGATAGTCATCATGAGCCGAAATGTGCCATCCACTCTCTACCAGCGAGGTTATGTGTGTTCGAGACAGTACATTCCAGCAAACAGGCACCACCATACTGTTCCAATTAATGTTTCAATGTTACAGATACTGTCATTCAATGTCCCCCAGGGGCTCTGGGACCCCGGTGATAGGCAGAAGGTAGCCTCTCCATGGCGTCTGTGATATCTCAAAATGACAGCAGGCATGACAGTAATTGCAGAACCCAAAGAGCTTGTGCCAGAGCTGTACAGACAGTAGATAAATAGATCGTTTCATATGCTGAATGCTCCCAATAGCACAGACCTTAGTGGTAGTAAGTGCTTTATCAGCCATTGGACTTGTACACTAAAGGGTGCACCCACTTTTTAGAAAATTGGGGGGCACGGGTGATGATGTTTGAAACTACCGGGGAGGGATCACGACTCCCCAGCTTTTTCGGAGGGTCTCTATACATTGTTTCATGCCCATGAAAAACATTGTTCTTCAGAGCTATGGAAACCTCTGGGTCTCCCCAACTTTCAACAAGTTCCAAAGCAGTGAAGACCTATGATTTGCATCCGAAGGTAAACAATGTTATGTGCAGAGGCCCTTGGGGTCATGACCCCACTGATACTGGTTGTGCCCTATATCCTTCCCCTATGATAGAGCAAGCAGAAGAGGCTACTTTTTTAGAAGCCGCTAGATGTGTTGGCCTGGACAAATATTTGACAGAGCGAGGGCTCCAGTTTCGGATGACTGGCAAAAGCATTGTCCTAACATTTTTCAAACACCCAACTGTATCACCTATATTGAACCTGTATTGAACATGTGAATGTCCTCAAATTACCTAATACCTCTTTAGAGCTGGTTCCCTGTTCAGGTTATTTTCATAGCCACGTACGAAGTAGGGTAACCTGTTTTATGCCAAATATCAAAATTTAATGTCTCAAGGCATCTCTCCATAACAAAAATATTATTAGGACAACATTTTGCCTGGAATCAATCTATATGCAGACAGTTCTCACTTTTATTACAAGTTTGAATATTTTTTGAGGACCATAACAGGAAGTGGAGCACATGATGAAACCTACACTTTCCTTTTTTACGATACACCCACCTCTCCGAACTATTGCTACCACAAAATGAAAAAGAAATGCAAATAATGACTCCTGGCAGAAGTTTACAGACATTTAAAGGTCACCGGAGATCTTCCAATTGTGGAGTTACAGTGTTCAGCAGCAATTATATTGTTTTTGTACTCAAATATATGGGAATGATGATTGATGGATGTACGGTTCCTATCCACCTGCTTTTTTTTTTAAATTCTTTAACATCACATGGCTCCACAGGTGGCGGACCCACACTGATCGGTTCGGACGGCCATTTTCATGTAATTTTCTATTCGCCTGCATGTGGTAGAGCAATTAAGGCTATCACTCCTGTTTTTTCTGTTTCCATCGACATGAACAGGGTACGGATAGAAGGATCGCGTGCAATTATTTTCCACGGGTATTGACCTGCCATTGATGGGAGTAATGTGTGTGCAGGCCTGTAAGAGGAGTGTGTCTGTCTGTATGTGGGTTCTCCCATCTAACCTTCCCATTGACTGGCAGTTTATCCTTGTTGGATGCATCTTCATTGTAGGAGTTCCCCTCCATCTCTCGCCTCCGTGATGGAAATAGGAAGAGAAAAAAAAACGATCATTGATAACTGACAATGAACAGGAAATCCATACTGTATTCATTGAAGCTCAAGGCTCGAATAAAAAGTGAAACGTCCGCGGAAGAGAGGCCAGAAAAATCCCTAAAATCACGATCTTTCCGTTAAGCATACATTAAAGAATCCGCTGGAAATCAAGTAAAATAGCTTTCGTTAATGGCGTATGTGGAGCTGCGTTGAACCCAGCTATGTCAAAAGCAGTTGTTTTTTTTTTTTTTCCACAGTAAACTGATGAAATTTTGTGGACCCAAAACTCGTCAACAGACACTTTGTCTGGCATAATGAGGAGGACGGTTGGGGTGGCCAGCCCGGATTTATGTAACTGCCAGATACTTGTCGCATAGTGGGGGTGCCGGGTTCAGACATGGATACGTTGAGTATGTGAAGTTAAATTGCTCTAATAATGCGCACTTATTCCTGACCTGGGTCCAACAGAATTTGGTCAAAATTTATCCCCGGCTCCCAGTTGATTATTTAATGGGGTGTTCTCTATAATTTGTGTGGTTTACTTCTCTGTTCCAATTTTTATTGGAACATTTAGTTGAATAGGTAAAGCATATACATGTGCTAGTTCTGCCTCTGCCGAATCCATGTTTCTGAATACACATGCACGCTTACAAAGTGTTCCGATTCATGCAGTGCGCTAATTCTTTTTCCGAATGAAATGGTAGGATATTCGGATAGGGAATCACTATGCATAGTTTTCACATTCTTGTTACCTACACCTGTTAGACCTGAGCTCCAGTTTATGAAACAGAGCATATGTAATATGATGTGCTATTTCCCTGATTCCTGACCTTTCAAGTAGTTCGCCTCGAGCCGACGTGGTGCATCGCTCGTACCAAATTGAAGTTATTAACGAGCTACACTGCGGTTGTGCAATGACATCGGTCATCATATGGTCCGCATCCCACGACGTAGCAGCGACTCCCACGCAGCTGAATCAACCTAGCGCTGACTGACAACTCCTCTGCGCTCGACCAAAACAGGGAATTTGAATTCCCTCCCACGGCGCAGGAGTACATTAAACGTCAATAGGATAATTCTAGAGATGGCAGGGAATAGCACGGGTTGTGACCACTGCGCCTGTCAGTAAACCGTGTGGTGCAAAACTTCCTGCTTTTCCGACTTGATCAGAGTTTATAGAGATTAGAAACCAAGCTCAGGGGATGGGACAGATGCTCACTGAACTAGGAAAGAATTTCTAGATCAGGTGGACTTTGGTTAATCAGATAGGCCATGTATCAAAACTGGCTGCATGCATCATTTTCCAGCGAGATAAAGCCAATGTCCTGTGTCCCCATATTATGTATCAATTTGTAACGTACATATCTAGATATTATACAGTGCATTTCCCTATGAACAAGCAATTTGGGTCAAATTATTATAATCTCCATTTATGATGTTTCCACCATATGTACAGTGACACGTCTACAATACAAGCAATGCTATTACAACAGCATGTACAGCAAATTTTCTACAATGGCAGAGACTTTTTCTATGCTACGTACATGACTTTTAACTACCAACATATTTCATACACCTCTTTGTTTTTGATACTGAACCTGAATTGTCATGTCAAGGTCAATTGCCCTTAATAACACATAGCCCTATTGGGCAGGAATAGAACAGCTCACATGTGAAATGATGCTTTTTGGTTCAACTTTTACTTCCCTCCCAACATGAGGTAACCATAACGGAACTGGATTTTTTTTTCAAAGAACCGAATATTGTATTATAAGCAGGTGATTGTCATAATGAACCACTTTCCTGTTTGTTTCAACTGGATCAGAGAGGTGTATCCTCTCGTTGATGGTGCGGGTGGGGAGGGGTGTTTTTTCAAAGGGTAATGGGATGTGTGAGGAAAAATGTCATGTCTAGAGACCTCATGAAAATGCTTTGGATCCCCCACTCCACCCCCCCACTTTCATCAATGGAGCGGTTACGTGCCCGCCTATGTTTAGAGGGCCATGGCTATTTCAATGTTCAAATCAATACCAGGAACATCAAACCTTGAAAATTGGGTGTTCATGACTTGTAATTAAAACTTATACAAAAACTGGGACATCGGACCACTGGAACATCGGGTAGAACCCCTCAAGGGCCTACTCATTGTGAATTTATGCGAAATACCGCTTCATAACCAGTCACACTGCTGGACGTCCCAGGCCATTTCCCCATTGTCTTAACAACAATCACTACTATTTCATGCAGTCATAATCTAAGAGCCTGCTGCTTTTCTGAAAGCTGTGACAAAAATGTGAAAAGGTGAAAAAATCAATGCAAAATCCAGATGTTTTGGGCTACTGAATTAGGGGACGATAATGTTAATTAATGGAAATGACAGCCAACTGACACACTGATTGATGATAATGACCATTTGAAAAGTGGGTCGGACTCACACCTCACATGCTGACATGTAATATGATCTTCCGGCCATGGATGATGAATGGTTTGTGCGCGAACATATCGTCACACAATGAGAAAATGGACGCTCGCGAGTGCTACCATAATAGCTAAGGCTTTCAGTTAGTGATCCATGCTATACTTGGGCTTCACAGTATCGTGCTTTTGAACAAAGTACTTTATGATGATGAGGCCTCCTCCTTTCAGGGGGGACAGAAACAAATATAAATATTGACTACTCAATAACTACTATTCAATAAGGACATTTAATTCAATGTCCTTTTTTTGCAGCAGGTCCGAGGGCCTTTCGAGTGATCCAAGAACTGTTGTCATGTATGCATCGTGCCAATTGCTGATGGCACTCGGCTTTAGAATGTGGCATCAGTTACCCCTACTCTGCCCCCCCCCCCCCCCCCCCTCCCCTCAGAGGGGAGGATTGCCGAAAATCTTGTGAGTTTTTTTTCTATTGTAAGTGCGGTACATGCAGAGTGGTGATTTCATCCGAATATTCTCACACTTTTTCTCAGTTGTATTCATTCGTAATTACTGCAGTATAGTTTCCATGAACAAATTTGTCAGATGTTTCCTCATAGTCACCCCTGTCATCAACACCAAACAGCTCAATCTGTGAGCCAGACACTCACAGGCCGCCCAAATTAAACCATGTACTGCTGCACTACAAAACAATCCCGACCTTGGCGTGACCACAACCTCTTCGTTCCGATAATCACCGCCTACCTGGATATGATTCATTGGGAACAATATTCCGGCAACAGCCCCTCTAATCCGGCTGGATTTCTATTAATGGGAGTCCCATTGGGTTCTTCCCCTCTGAGGGGAACTTACAAGAAGGCCACTCAAAAGGTGAACAGACAGGCTACAATTATAAAATGTGAACCTTTGTGTGATGTCCAAGCATCTCAACATTTCCCGTCCTTGCAAATGAGACGTATTTTGGAGTTCGCCTGGGATAACGATATGCTCCTGCACGCGAGACTGCGACTGGTAGTGCCAATTGTCTCTCGTTTTGAGCAACTGGGTAAGGGAGAAAAGAAACAAATTACCCAAGATGAAAAGAGGTATTCTATAATCTGCAGGGGTGAAAAAAAGAGGGGGGCGACCCCGGGGTAGGGAAGATGTGGAGACAACTCACAGTCTTGTGCGAGGCACATTGCATGAAAAAAAAGAGAGCGCATATTCTGAACGTATGGTACAAGGTTACAACGTGGCCAGAATTGTTAAGACATCCTAGAATACAGAGGCCAGTGCATGGGGGTGCCAGGGCCCCACAGTCTTACACAAGTTGTTGGAAAATTCATCTATTTGGGGGAAATTAGGAAGGCGTCGGACAGAGTAAGAACAATAAATAGAGGGAACATTTGGCTTTTTGTCGAAAATCCTTTTTTTTTTTTTCTTAATAAATGATAAAATTATCATCATTCATGAATGACGAGGTGGGTGTATCTAGGTGAGGGCTAATGTTGCACCAGTTGCACCCCTCTCAATACCGTACCATGGCACTAGACATACTAGTCATCAATGACATCTCTAGAGTATCACTGCCATATTGCCCACTGGGGCACCAATAAGCCATTCGTTCTAAGTGTGGGCATGCTCACCACCGAACATTAAGGGGCAAGATTCGGTTAGATTCCCTCCATAGCAATAGCGTTACGGCTTATTTTTAAACTATCACCACTATTTGAGAACGCAACAATTCATCCCATGTTTTGGATGTTATTGTTGCTAAGAATGGGGGGAAATCTGTGAGTTGTGATGGCAGATTCGTATTTTGCAGGGGAGTGCTCGATAGATCGTTCTGCACACTGTAACTTCAACATCGAATGGCGGTCATTTCCCCATGCCTTTGACACAATATCCTTATCATCTCATTACCTGTAACTCCGAAGCTGACTTATTAGCAACATGCTTTTCAGTGTTCAAATGGGAGAGGGTGCAGGGGGCGGCGCCTTCCTCCATATCATAGGGGGGTCCGAAACCTGGCCCCCAACTCATAATTCCTGCACATGACACTGCTACCATTCATGAATAGAGTGGACACAAGTTCACACACAACTGATATTCACTACTACTATTGGCGGTGATCCTTAATAGGGTGGGGGGGGTGTTAGGGAGGATGAGGGTTCCTGGTGGGTATCTCCTCTGCAAATTTGATGTTATCCCCCAACGACCATGATTTCCAACTTTTCAAGGAATTCATGCAGTAAATCGTTGGAACCCTCTGCATTCTCCTAGCTACTACATCCCAACTAGGCCTACTACTCTATTTCTCACTGGCTGCAGGCTGAGGTCAGTCACCTCTTGGCTGATAAGCCGCATTTTCAGGACGCAACCAACGATTCACGTCATTTCCCTGCCTTAGCATGATAACGATGAATCGAGTGGAGATGCCTGTTAATGTCTGGGTTCTCGATATAAGTGACCTTCAATCTTTTGATTCACAATAAGGAGCTATTAGACATGCACTTCTGGAAATTGAGTGATTGACTATCCTCAGTATATTCAGAGATTCGGAGCCAATTGCGCAGACATTTCAGGAATGGCCTAAAATATCTATATACATCAATGGCGTCGAATTGAAGAATGAAAGGACTGTTGTGTGTGTGTGTGTGTGTGTGTGTACATGTGTATTGTCTGTTCAAGTGTTCGGGGAAGAGGGGGGGGGAAAGTTAATTATGGTGGATTTTCAAACTCAGAACAGGCCCATGTCAGCTTGGGTATATTGGATCTGGCTTACTTCACACCATAATGATAACGACAAATTTCTATATCTGATAACTGTTGACCAAACAGGGAATGATTTCCCATCTTATTAAAGATTTCCTAGACACTGGGAAGATATGTCTGCTTTTTATCCCTATAGTATACACTCAATTTTATCGACCATTACATATGACTGGGCTTTAACGTCAAACTTCACCACAATGTGTGTTGTCCCTTGCGTCCTAAGACGGTGGTAATATACTTTTCCCCCTTCGATAGCCTGAACCAGACAATGAGTAATTAGTCACTTACCCGCCGAGCTCAATATTACTGCACAAAATATCCTTCAACAACTGTCTAGACATGCACTTGTTGCAATTGACTTGCAGTGGCAGCAGACCTATTGCCTAAACTCTGGCCACAGTGGCACCACCACCAGGGAGTGAGAGGGTGGGCATATCCACCCATCATATTCTGTCCTGAAAACTATTTTTGCTTTAGCATTTTTATTGTAGGGTAGGGTGAGGTGTAAATATACAACACAAAAAAAGGAAAATGTGATGCAAAGAGATTCTTTTGGTTTTGTTAAAAAAAATTCAAAAACCAACGGGAAAAACGTCAGTGGACATGCATATGCTGTATGAAGAGTACTGCAGCAGTCCCCCTCGACCTCAAAAAAAAAATACGAGTTGGTTTTAGCATCTGACACAAAATGTTTGCTTGGCAGCAAGTCTTCTCACCCCCCCCCAATAAATTGGTCATGCCCCAGCTCAGGGTCTTCCACCCTCAGCACAGGCCACTTCACAAAACGCAGATGAAAAAATTTCAATCTACTGCCCCTAACCGTGATCGCTTCGAACCTTTTCCAAAGAGACCGTCTTCGGGGGCCCCTACCGCCGTAACATGTACAGGAGCCATATCCAACTGGCCACTAGTGAATATGACTGTGTGATTAATCCAAACGTTGAATGAATGAATTACTCCCATGTCCACAGGACACACACACACCCAAAACCCACGATGGAGTGACGGTGCAGAATTTCCAGATGCTTGTCCAAGATTACGCAGTTTCCACAGCTCCCTATGACAATGTAAAGAAATTAACGCACAGAGGCGGCCGAATGAATACACAAGCTGCACTGGCTCAGGCCACTACACTGCTGTTTTCACCCGCTTGTCCCCCTATACTAACATTGGCCTGTAATAGGACCGACAATAACACCACTGCTTGTATAGTCGATGGCCTCGCAATCACAGCGTTTCTGGCGTAATTGATCAATAAATCCACGCGCTGCAAGGCCCATGCTCCAATATCACAACTTGACTGACAATAGCTCCCCTTGGCGCACCATTCCATTACATGTGTGTGTGTAGCTTCTGGAGTCCGCACGATAAAAAAAAAAATGTGATACAGATAAATGCTATGGGTGTTCATATCACAGAGTATCGTCTCAAGCACATCCTACAAGCTCTTCTCTACATAGTGAAAAGGTGTCCTGACTACACCATGATTCGCCCAAACCTAGTTTTTAATTCCCACTGGCTCGCTCAAGTACTGACTCCTATGAAGGTTGGACTGCATTACTGCCTAAGCTCCCCCTGGTGTGTATCTTTGTCCAATATGCTCGCTGGCACTCACACACACACATCAACATCGGCCACTCTTTCAGGAAGCCTCATTAGAGTAACAACAATCCCCAGCATTGGCTCTGTCCTTGGCTGAGAGGGGGCAGCTGATTGGGCAAAGCTTCTATGATGTCATCACTGGCAGAAGTGGAAGGAAACTAAGTTCACAGAAAGTAGCAAGTTTCCCTTATCTAGTATATGTGGGAATGGACAGTTGATTGTGGCCAAAGGTAAGCTAGCTAGTTTATGTGCCAAGGGTCAGATGATGGAGGCAATGGACAGTCCATTATTCGAATTTGATGAGGATTATAAAGAATTCCCTAAGAAAACAGGAAATGACCAAAGAAAATTTGAATGTTTTGGGGGTTAGACTGGATCGGGTTACGTGCGGAGTGATAACCCGGTATGATCAGGTAGAGAGGAAGTGGTGCAGATAATCCATCTATGCTGATGTTATTTCTCAGTAAGAGAAAGATAGGACCTGTTAATGGATCACACACATCTATGGCACAGATTAGTATGAGAGGAAATGAGGGGTGGTGGGGGGGGGGGGAGAATAACTGTACTCGCTACTCTATTACTCACATTAAAGTGTCTATATTTCCAGGCTCATATTAGTAAATCTCAGGCTATTTAGGCTCGACAGGTCCTATGTGCTATGGTAGGAAATGGCAGTAATTTAAAGGCAATTCTGGTTGATTGCTGTGAAGTAGTAAATTGCACAACGAATAAAAAGAAAATGTACTGACTACACTGGCCTAGTTAGTACCCAAGAGATTTGTCTGGGGTAGGGTGAGGGTGTGGGGTCCAGTGTAGTGGGTAAAGGCTGAGTGTTGTGCTTCGCTTCCCATGCAGAAGAAAGCAGCTACAACTCGCCCTGCAAACCAGCAACATCAGTGAAACTTACAACTGAATGGGTTCCCTGAGCATCTTCTTGTGGATGGTGGGGTGGCAGTGAATATCTGGTAGGTGGGGGAGGGGGTAGGTGGGGGAGGGGGGTATGTGGGGGAGTTGGCCAATACAGAGGCATGCAGATTGAGAGAATTTGTAAGCGCTGGAGGGTGACACCCGGAGATGAGAGAGAGGCGAGGAGAGAAAAAGTCTGGGAGATAAATGGGAAATTATAAAAAAAATGATATGGTCACAAGATCCCTTTTTCCCCCTAACACCCCCCTCCCCCACCTTTGTCACAGCCCTCTCGCTGGGACTCCTAAGAAAATGTGTGAACAACAGGAAAAATCATATGTAAAATATAACACTATCACAAATCAGAACGATCTTGTTATCATGAAGAGTACCCTTTGACCCACCCCAAATGCACGTGGTGGGGGGGGGGGAGGGGGTTCAATGCTCCAACCATTCCATTGTTACTCCGAATTGGTCACCCGCAAAAATGAATACTGAGACCAGGATATGTGTTTCACTATAAATGTATTGTGAGGGGGTTTTTTCCTTCATTTATTCACCTGTGATTCAAAGTACAAATCAAGTGAAAAAGATTACAGGAAATGACCTGAACGTGACGTGACATGACGTCTGATGGCAAAAGTTGTGACTATCAGTGGCTCACAGATACAAGGCAATTTTACATCAAAATTAATGAGCTCCAGTGACCCTGGCTTCTCACAATAATTTCTCACAGGCAAAGAAGACCACACTTACAAACTTTTAGGTAACCACGAGCTTCTTAAATGTGCATGATGTGCAAATAGTCTATTAATGTGATTTTTTTTTTTAAATATATTTATATATATATCGATAATCAGTATGTGCCATCTTTCCATATCATGCAAAAGTTATGCAAAAAATTTATTATGGGCTTTGGGGCTGGAATAGGGGCATTCACAGTTTGAGGAGATATAATAATAACTTGTATATAGCGCAAAACGCAAACAAAAAGAGTTGTCAATGCACTTATGAGATGCTGAGGAGTGCAGCAGAAACAAAAGGACTGGAAAAAAAAAAAAGAAAAAGTTTTCAGACAGCGTCTGAAAAGGTCGATAGAGTCAAGAGACCTCAAATCAAATCCATAAGCTGGGAACATAGTTAATAAAGCTACCGTCACCATATGTTTTAGTTCGAGACCTGGGAACATGATTGGGTTGAAGATGGAGCGAACAGGTCTGTTTTGACTCTGTGTGTTTAGCAAATTATGTGAATAGGCTGGAGTACCAGTTATGTAAATAGGCTGGAGTACCAGTTATGTAAATAGGCTGGAGTACCTGATATCACTGCACACATACGGATACAGACAAGGATTCACCATGAACCAAATTTAGGTGAGAAGAAAAAATATATGGCTCAAATTTTATTTCTGACCATGTCCACTCTCCCCATATGGCATAGTGCCCATGTTGGTTTCTGCATAATGAATCAACTACAGTTTTAATATTAGGCCACCATTAGACACAAACTTCCCCTGCAGGGCCTCTGCCAAAATAGGCCAAGATCAAACGCAACATGGGGTCTTTACTACCACGGGGATTATTATGTCCAGCAATGTGATTGATAGGAAAGGGCTAATTTCATGTGAACTTATCATGTGTTGCACTATCGCGTGGACATGATCATTGCGCTATACAGGAAGTGTGAAATTGCATCTGAAGCCCATCTGAATAATAGTTATTAACAGGCCAAAAATCCATCAAATGGGGACTGGTGGCAGAACCTTCTCCGGACCCCTCCCCTATATCAGTCTGAAATATCTAGCTTTTTCTCATTTCTAGCTATGCAAGTGCCCAGTTTGATTTTGCCCTCCCCTCTCCCATTTTAAAAGTGGCTGAAGATAACCATGTTTATGATTTAACAAGATTCACTGGAAAAGGATTGCAAAACGCACATTAGAGTTCAAGGAAATTTGCTTCCGGAAACATATTACGCTGGGTTCATTTGAAGGTTCACTCAATACCCATTCTGTTGTCCTTCAGAAGTTGTTGTTTAAAAATGCACAGCTCCTTCAAAATAATCCATAGGCACCTGCCTGAAATACAACCCAAATCTGTTGTAATAAAACTGTGTATGGAGGCACTCTTCCTTTGTGTAGTCTTGACAGAGCCTCCCACGTCCCACGAATGCCATAGGCGAATTCACTGACGTACTGAAAGAAACGTGGGTGGGAGAGGGTTACTGCGTTACCTTCGTTCAATGAAGGAAGGGTAGGAATCGAAATCGACGTCACACTGGATGTCTGCGAAGCGACTTTTGACGTTCCAGGTTTAGAGGCAGGTACGCAACATTTGCAAAATGTGCACTCCGTATGATAGCTACTGACATAGGCAATATATGCAATGCAGACTCATTCTAGTCATTTACTATAGTGAAGGCCAACATGTTCAAGTAAAAGGGTTGTTGTGACTCGCAGCTTGACAGGCTTTCTTGCTAAACTGAGTATTTTTACCTTTTGAGCGCTACGAGCGCGATTGTGGTGATTTTTTTTCTGGGGGGAAGGGGAGGGAGACATGAGAAGAATGATACAGTGGGTATCAGTGATGGCAATTGTAAGCAAATAATCCAGGTTCGAAATCCAGCGGTCACAGGTTGTTTTCCCTGGTAGCTGTACTTGCAGTTGCTATGGGCGAGATCTTGGTTTTTACTTTCAAGGTTCTGCTGTACATGCTAGGTCTTCCTGGGGTTTGTTACGGGTATGAATGGTCTGGTCGGGCGTCTGTGATCAGTCTCATTTAATCTTCCGCTCGTCCAGGTTCAGAGAAAATGGTCAGTTCCTGGAGTACTGATCGTCCCCTGGAGAGGACACGAAATGGTGGTCCCGGATCAGGTTGGGAATGGTTACAAGTCGAATTAATCTGAGCAATAGTCAAGAAAATAAGTTCAGTTATCGCCGGTGCTCATTCAAGGTCAATACAACCAGGGTTCCTCGATGATGAGCCTCACTTGGCTTCCAGAACTCGTAGAATTCAAATCAAATCGAATGCAGACATTATAAATGACTAAGAAAACTGGAGAAGCGTGTGTTCATGTCTGGCGATGCATGAGCATGATAGAGCTACAATTGCATTTCAAGCGCGGTGTATGGATTTATCAATCGTTAGTGCTGCCAGTGAGTCTTGGGTGATGATAATACCCTTATTGATTCAGTACACAATGTCGCGTGAATGAAACCGCATTTCATTAACTATGACCGGATGGTGACTCAAGTCCACAGCGTCTGACTCATCTCAAACATAAAATTAGACCATCCGAGTATCTCGAGAATACATATAAAACTAGCTTGGTAAAGTTGTCATGGAAATTCTTGTATACCCCCATGCAGTATATGACACAGTTCAAACTATCAATTTGCATTAATTCCATGCTATTTGGAGAGGATATAATTACAGTTCCTAAAGTGATATAGAGATGTTTTTGATGATAAGTGTCCATCAGCAGCCCAGGCCTGGGCACAACATGGATAGCCATTTCCCGTGTCTTTTTTGGGAAAATACTGAGTTATTGAAGGTCTGTGTACACTGTCCATGTTCAAAACATGTTGTGCAACAGTTGCCGGACACATGCTGCCGACATACCTGAACACAATCCTTTTGTTAAGTGATCAATTAGATCTCGAACACATGTTGCCACCAATTAGACGTGAATAATTGGCAACAGTCGCGCTACATGGGGTATCAGGCAACATGTTGCTCCTGTTGCCTCTGTAACACTGTCCAAAATTTTCGAGAAAAAAAGAAAAAAAAAAGGTGCGCAACATGTGACACAGTGTTACACGGCCTTCAGAGAACGTAATGCAAGCTGTGGACTGGCTAACATACTCCAGGTATGTATGGGCAGTGTACCGTTTATGTGAATTCAACTTCCTTTGACAAGAGAAGTTGAGAATTGGGGGGGGTGGGGAAAGGGCTGCACTGCCCGCAAGCTAATGCCATTCCCATCAGATTGAACAAGTTTGCAGCTCTTATTATAGGGGAACCTCTAGAGGTCGTTGGAAACCACTTCAATACCCTCTAGGTGACATTTCTGCCTCTTCAGATACCTTATAACGGGAGGTTTAAACGTAGTAGACACTATACACATCAAATATGTATCCTTGTGCCATTGCATTTCATTTCATCCATAGTACCATTAGCGTTCCTAGGACGGGAACTCCCGGGACTGGTCGCGCTGGAAATTCAAGGAAAACATATTTCCGGCAATTAAAACGTATAACACAACACAAACTGACTCCGTCATGGTATGACCATGACCCTCCTAATAGGCATGCTACAGGAAAACGTGGACAGATCAAATAATTATGTTTATATTCCCTAAAGTACAGCCCAACTCTTGCTGCGTCATTCCGGCCACACGAGGTTCTACATTATCGTCAGCCAATTAGGAATTCTTAAAGAGGCACTGTCGTCTCAGATAGACACTGGCCACAAAACGATGGCTACATGATGTAAAATCAGCTTGAAGCAATTCACCTAGGGTAACATGGTTTCACATTGTATTGTCAAACGTGTATATCAGCCTCGATCCTGCCTGGGAGGCGATTCTTGTCATGAATAACCTGTGAACGGACTATCCATCATTCGCCAGGTTGTGAGATGATAATACCTCATTAATGAGAGGCATACACAGTGTTTTTAGTGGCTACCGTAATTTAATAGATTTAGCGATCTGATAGAGGGCCGATGAAGGATCCAGCACCAAATGTATCAATTAAATTAGTTCAATTTCATACTCATTTTCCCGGAGTGACCTACGTAGATAGATCACTTCCGTCACTCAGTGACTTTTTCCTTGATTCCGTGTAGATACCATAGGTTGTTCATTCTATTTGTCATTAAGTGAGGACAAACTAATTAAAATTAACTTATTAGTCATGCTTGGTAATTTCTCAAAAATCAAGCTAGAAGTTTTTCTCTTAAACAGAACTAAATGACGCATACACGGGATGTATACAGCACCCTTCCAAAAGCCAAGAGCTGAGTCATGACTCACTAATCACACCCTTATGGGTGGTCCTGACGATCAGACCCCATGGACCATCTCCAATTATCCTTGGTTGAGATGTCATTGCAAGGATTGCAGAGGAAAATGTTATGTTTGCCCTCAAAACATTTCTAATTTCAGTTGGCAGGTTGGGGTGGAATTTGATCCCAAAGGGGTCAAAGTCAACAGAGTGGAAATTATTGGGCTGATTACCTTAAACGAATATGTTCCCCTTCCTCTAAATTGCATGCCAACCCGAGGCAGAGCCACTGGAGCCAGATGTGAGAAGGGACTTAAGGACCTGGGGAGAGGGATTAATATACAGGCGAGAGGAAGGGTGCTGAAGTATTCCTACAACCGGGTAACCAGACCAGAACCGTGTGGGAACAGTGAAGCGATGGAGGGCGTTACGCATACAAATAGCCCAGGGACAAAACCACATGTCCGGATGCAACCGGAAACTTAACGCTGATGCGGCTAAACCGGAGGCAAGGTTAGGCAGTAGACAGATATGGTGCCCCACATATGTTGAGTGCGCGCCTAGGCTATCACTACTCGCACTTATGTGAATTAACAATAAGATCGAGATTTTTGAACTGATTAAGAGAATAAGATATCAGTAGAAGTTCAGGAATAAATGTTTGTCAGTGGGCATACCCAGAGCGTATAAGACATTTTTGAAGAATAAGACCCATCCACCCCCCTCCCCCCACAGATGGCCGGAAATCACAATTCCCAGGCTTCACAAGCGAGCTCCTGGAGATAGTATTCCATATTTTCGTAAAGATTGAAAACCCTTCTCCTCGACATGCAATACTGGCAGCCTTTCCAAATATCAATGCGTATTTAAGCTGTAAATGGTTGTTACCGCTTGGGGGGGCCGCCCGCTTTTGCCGGATTAAATTTTCCAGTTGCGTTGTCAACACTGTATAATTTGCGTACTATAGTCCTCTACAGGTCCAAATTCAAAGTGAGATTTTTTTATTCATCGCCTACAGGGTTATGTTTCTGCGAATATGGTCAATTATAACACCATTCTCAGGACTTTTTCCATGAATTTCCGCTCATTTTCGTTCAATAAACATAATTGCCGAAGATCCTTTTCTTTTTTTGGGGGGGGGGGACCTTGACCCCAAGCCCGACCTCCTGGGTGCGCTACTGAACGTTGTGGAAGATGTTGAAAAATCTGAATTGAGTATAACCCAACATAGAAAAATGACTAAGGATGCTGTATAGTAAACTTGGAAGTGGAAACTTCACCAAATTGACTGGATTGGGCTATTCTAGTGGTTGTTAATTAGTTGTACTCAAGTTCAGCCTCTGAGGGGTGTCAGTTACTATGCATATCCTACTCCAAACTATACTCCTGAATCCCAAACAGCACTTCTTGAGCTATTCACAATCACCCTTAGTTGTAGGCCCACACACAGACAGTTCAACTGTGTTTTGTCAAAATGATAATCCAGTGGTGGCGCTATACTGATTTATGAACTGACTGTGATTTCCCCAAAGACACTCAACAGGGGTAAATTAAATGACAATTAGAGTAATAATAGCGCCTCCAATTGTTTGGCTTGTGATTGAGGAAGATGTGACATGAATGATAAATGAACATAAGACTTACATCTGTGATAGTTGAAGATGATGGAAGATGCCTGAAATTGTGGTCAATATTGTCGCAGATGCTGGTTCGACCCCGGTATGACTGGTGGGGGGTGGGGGGTTGTGCCATAACTAGGGTAGCTTGCAGCATTTTCTCTGCATCTTTTGATGCTACCAAAAATCCAATACCATTTCACCCTTATGTTATCCGAATTAGATAGATGAAATTACTGAGTTGATTTTAGTTTCCCAGTGATTGAAGCCATGCTCCAGCCACTAATATATTCAGTGAATCCCCCCTGAAATTGATTTTGTGTAAATATTTGAAGGAAAAATTTAAAGAATTCATGTCACAGATGTGTGTCTATCAACATACAGCCTAAAAACAGTGAAATGCCCCAAGGATGACAGGCACACAAATCACCATTCAACCACCACAGCCATAACCAGGGGAGATGGATGCAGCAGTGACCCTTACAGTTGAAACATTATAGTGGGAAGTGAGTACTTTAGTGTATATGCCTATGTCGCATAATTTTGTTTTTTACAACTTGGGTGGACCTATAAGGTCGATCACTGTCATATCAGGAGGGCCGAGGATTCATTGTCAAGGCACATGCACTAATGTCAATTGCACGAGGCATCACAAAATACCAGACCAGGGCTGTCTTGTTGAAGTTGTGTCCTCCATTCGTGTAATACCTATGGCATCCACCAGTCTCACTGCGATGACTTGAAAATTCCGGAAAATAACCCACTAACCAGCCCTCTTCATCATTACTTTTAAGGGTGGGGCAGATCCACAATTCATCATGTCTCTCCGTCCATTTATTTGTTTTATTGTTCTTTTCTTTTTCGTTGTTCTGTTCATCACATTCACTCGTAATTCTAAACCGTCCATGCGAGCCGGTTTTAAACTGGTGGGTGATGGAGGCATCCACTGGCGGCGGAGTTTTTGTTTGCATAGTGTGATTAGATAATTTAATTAAGACCAATAACACACTTACCCCAATTTCCCTCATCATCCATTGAGCTCTCTGGAGAGAGGTTTTGTTTTACATTACTCTCTAGCTTTGCAGGTCCAGTGTAAGCAACTACATGCGCCTACTTCCACAATTAAAACCCATTTTCCTGGGGAAGACTATTTGGTCATCAACATCACGCTCCAATTTCTGTTGGTATGTAGAACTTGTAACGGAGAAGAGAGTGTTTCCACTGTTGGGTTTTAGTCTGCAATGGTTTGTTTCAATGGCGTCATTGTCAGGATTTACCATAATTGAGATTCTAGCAGCAAGAGGAGATTTGTTTAGTGGGGAGGTATGGGAGTGATATTAGGGATGAAAAAAATCAGTTTCTTAATCAGTTTAACTGATCCTACGGTTGCCGGACAACTCCCACCCGGCAATTCCCACCCGGACAATTCCCACCCGGACAATTCCCACCCAAACGTGACCCTAACTTTAGACCCTAACCCTAATCTGACTTAAAAAAAACATTCCGTTGAGGGGGAATTGTCCGGGTGGAAATTGTCCGGGTGGAAATTGTCCGGTGGGAATTGTCCGGTCACGGATCCTACACCTATGGCATATTGTCCGCATCTAACAAGACATTTACGATTGTGCTTGTTTGCACCAGAGTTAGCTATTCACCATACCATACCATGGGTACATGCGGTGCATCATTCAATTGACAAACGCATGAGAGGTAGAGGGAGACTGCCCCATGATTTTTTGGGGGGGTGAAAAAAAAATCAGGACAATACAAATTTGCTTGAGGAATCGGTGAAATTTGGGCAGAAATGGAAGAAGGGGCGAATTACTACCCCAGATCTCTGCCGAGTCACAGAGGTGTTCTGATGAGAAGCCCCCTAAAATGTGCAGAAATTCTAACAGTTTTGTACAAGAATTTCACACTTGAAATAGATGCCGAATCCTCTTGCCATTATTCATTAATAGACCTGAGTATTTTAGCCAACTTCGTACACCCGTGACCGATACGGCTGATGGGATAGGTAGCAAAACGAGCATATGGCTCGCATAAAACAATCTGAACTTTTCATGGGAGGGGTAAATTCCCTCAGGGTCCCCACCCCCATATTGAAATATGAGATAACAAAATGTGGATGTGTCATATTTTTTTAGAGAAAATGTTTATTACAGACACTAGTTCTAACTGCAAAAGATAGCTGATGTGGCACTAGAATGCATTTGGAACCCAAGATATTAAAAAATCGAAAAATGATTCCTGGTGGTGAACAAACAGGTCAACTCTTCTATCATCAGCTTAGCCTGCAAATGCCGGCTTCCTACTCGAGACTTCTGGTTACAGTAGACGGTTACCAGGCTGGTTGTCCACTGGTGTTACCCCACTGAAACATGCCCGTCCCCCACATTATGGCCGATTGTTCGAATAATAATAATGTCTGGGGACCAAGGATAGACATACCCATGATCCCATAGCCACTAGGGGGGTCTGGGGGTCATATGACCCCCCAACTTTTGGAAGGCCTCCTAATGATTTTTTCACACACAAAATGTTTCCTATCACTGCTTCGGACCCCCCCCCCCCCCAAATTGCTCTTGACCCCCCAACTCTCAGACAGGGGCTGCGCACTGCCATAACCCTCAACCATTCCATGTTACATAAGCCTATATAAACTGCTTACCTCGAAACGACCAACAATAATGGTCAGTTGCTCATAATCTCATTTCTCCAATCCAGGGCAAACAAAAAGGTCTATATTTCTTTTCCACCATCAACAAGCAATACAGATAAAAATAAAATCAGGCAAATCTCATTTTGACAGCTTTGGTTTCTTCCATGAAAACTTGATTCCACTAAAATGCTTCCACTGCAAAGAAAGATCTCAAAAACAAGAAATTGCCAGATCAGTTGAGAAAGACTGGCCATGGATCTAGGATGAGAGTAATGGAGCAACGCTCCTCTCAAAACTTGACGAGTGTGACAAAATCTCTACTGAACAGACTGCTCTCACATATATATACACACTGTGAGGCCGACAAGATGACGGATGACGGAGCATCCCCGATGACCAGAGACAATCTTAGTCCCCAATGAAGCATAAACTTTGGGGACGTGGATGCATGCCCCGTACCCAAACTGCAAATGGCAGGACGAGTCAGAAGCTAATTCAATAAAATCTCCATTAGCCCAGAGGCGGGAACACGTCAAGACTGAAGCAGACAAGAGCAGGCTTCAAATGCCGAGTTTTTCCACGTAACTCTGTCGTCGGGCATCGGCAGCCTGCGCTCACGATCGCTGCGGCAAACCGGCGGTAATATTTCCGACACTTTATGCAGATGAGTTCCTAAATATCGTTTAGAAGAAGGAACCAGATTCACTGCGGGGGACTGAGGGGGGGAAGGATGCCGAGGCATTGGCAGACTGTGGAACGTTGGCGAGGGAAGGCAGCTCGGCGGAAAGATATGACACCTAAAACATCGGAAACAACAGAGAGGGATGAGCTGTGGATAAAATATTGATTATGGTGATTAGCAACGGTCCGGGGTCCACAAGAGGCAAGATTATCTGCGGTACGCTGTGATGATACTCAAGTGTACAGCTCATTGTGTCACGTACAGACTGATTTATGGTTGCCCACTTCTCAACAAGTGTAATAATAAACAATGTTTTCCTCTTTCTTGCTTTGTTTTGCATTGAATGACTGATATGCATAAACATGTTGAGTTTGTTTGAGCCATGGGGTGGCCAACTGGACTTGTCAAGTTGTCAAGTTTGTGTATTTATGCTAAATAGTATGCTAGCCTGCTATGGCAGGGTGGGATGTATATGTAAACTATGATACTGGTTCCATGACAACCACGGATCATTCACAATGGTAGGACTGGGGTGGGCAATACTGAATACTACAGTGTCATTCACTGTCCTAATATTATTGTGACTTGAGTCACTGCTCATCAAAATAAGAATAACTTTAGCTATTTCATGAAATTTTCCCAGTCAGTTCCAAAAATTGGTTGAAGTTACTAATGACATGAGTAATGAATTTAATGACTTATGTACAACTCTCGAGTTGCCATCATCACAATAAATTAAAAATAGATAATCTTCACACAATAAACCCTGGCTCATAATCTTCATGGGCCCACTAAATTCTGGATTACAACTACAATCTGGGGTTTCCACGACACAATTGCTAAATGACAAGGTTTCCACAAAGGAACATTTGCGCTGATCAAACTTATTCTTTTTTTCATGCTCATTAGGAATGTTGAGATGATGGCCATCAAAGTTTTAGGTTTAGCATGTTTTGCAAGTCCTGCTCAGGACAGTACTTTGGCAAGTAACATTTCTGTGTCAACTGTTGACCAATTTGCCACCCAGGGACATGAATGATTACGGGATGAAAATTCTTCTGATGAAAGTTCCAACTGGATGACAAAAATCTATAGGAGAGCCTAGAGTAGGAGAGCCTGAGTCACAGAAATTTTGTATCCTCAAAATCACTGAAAACGTTTTTTGGTAACTGTGCAAACTTTAGCAATGTTATGAATATGGAAATCCTCAAACAACTTGCGCTAGGAAAAACTGAAAACCTTGGGTCTCTAATTGTCAAAGAGAGTCCAGATTTTCCTACAGTACAGGTGTATGATGGAGAGGGGCATAACATGGTATGTGCACTGTGCATTATGGGGAAAAACCATCAGAAGAATATCTAAGCACACCTCCACCATTGATTGGGTCATCCGTACCTGAACATTCTTAAAAAGTGCCTCTGTTGACTAATTGCTTGGGGATGTGATTTGTAATTGGGGAGGGGGGGGGGGGCATTCATTTGCTCGAATGCTGCATCTTAATTGTGACTGGGGTGCAGTGGACCATAGCAGATAAAAGAGTGTACAAAAATGATACAGACACTATTCAACCAGATAATTAATGTAGTCACTGAAATGGAAGCAGTGGTTCATTTGATCATGATTTGATAATGTCCCCCCCCCCCTCCCCCCCACCAAAAAAAAACGTTTTCTTGGAATGTTCTTCTAAAGGATTGGAAATTATAGGAGTCCCTTTTGTCCGTTACAAGTTGTGGCGATTCAATTTAAATTTGACTTGATTTGAAATGGTAGCCTTTCCTTCACTCAGTACAAAACTCAATTTGTAACAGCAGTCCCAAATATCACAGCTTTTCTTTTGCCTAGGTAAAAATTGGATATCAGATCTACTGGAACTTCAAAACATTGAAATTGGATTTTTTCAACTAAATTCGGGACATATCCGGATATCACGCACCCAAGCTCAAGTCTTTGCAAAACATGATAAAAAAAATGCAGAAACAGCTTTTTATACTGCGAGTTGTCGCAATTCATTTGGAATCTTCCAGAGAAAATGAACAATTTCCACCTAACTTAAGAGAGTATGAAATTTTCTATGTCTAGGTGACTTACTCACACCTACCTTTCAAATGAAATCCAATTGGAATTTGTTTTATCAACCTTGCACCATGCCAATAATCCATATCCAACCATATTCCATTTGTCTCCAGTGCTAAATTTTGCACACTATTATATCGCTGCAACACATGGTTTTGAGGCTTCATGTTCGTTGCTGCTGCCATCTCGGCCACCAATGCTGGAAACTGTAGGCATTAGCGCATTAACTCTTTAATGCCTTATCTGATTGATTTGAAACTTTCTACACATGTCCGTTCCAGTAGAAATCTTGAATGGGTTCCAAAGTAGGCATTACTGCATGTCTGCTGCCCTCTATTTTGCAGGTTTCACATGAAAATACTGAGTTAGTCCAATTAAAATGAAACTTGGGTGGGTGGCTGATACAATGCAGACTCACATCATTACTAGCTTTACACACACTATTCCATCGTCTCTCGAGACAGACACCTGTGTACTACACTAGAACCCAACGATATCAGAATAGTCACAAATTTTCGATTCTTCACAATGAAACAGAAATTATAGCTGGCGAATGAGGAATTCTTGCAAGCACCGCTCACTGAAAAATTTGATACACGTTTCCAACTGATACAGAAACTAATACACCACTTTTTATCAATGCTAACTGACTACAGAAATAGCAATGGTTTGGTTTTCCACTGATACTCTGGAAATTACATTACTACAATTTATACAACTCACCCGAATTGCAGCTGTACATTCAAATGAAATCAGTTTTTCTTGCATTTTATTCAGAAATTGAGAGGACCATCCAGCACAAATAACTGCCCTACATCAAAAATGAAACACACCTTGACAGAAGAGATATCCAACTAAATATCACCTAAATGAAATAATTACCTTCTCAACGACCAGACATGGGAAAAACTTCGGGTTCGCCTACGTGTGTGATTCACCTGCAGTAACTCCATCTTACTGTCCGAACCTGTCGAGCGTCAAGAGTGGAATAGAAGCAGCCCGGACATTCCGACCTTTCGTCTATTATCATAGTGAGCTTGGAGGAACGTGAGAATGACAAGGCTTTTAGGCTGTCACTACTGGGGAACTGTATGTCCCTCGCAGTTAACCAAATTCCGCAAAACGAGTTACGCACTAGCTGTTGAGCGACCGTTGATGAGGAAACTGAAAATGCTATCAAAGCTAATGAAATCCCAATTATCCCATTAAAAGGAACATTCAATGCTGGCTATGTTTTCCCTGAGTAGACTAAAGACTCTCTTTTTCGTCAAGCGACAGTCAGAAGTAGGAATCTTGCATCCAGGGACTATTGCGTGTCAAGGAGGCCAATCTTCCTAAGAGTCCTTGATCAAAGCTGAGCTGCTGGAGATCAACAAGCCTTTTATGTTATTTAAAACCATTAGGGCAGTCACCTGCCGACGAGGGCTAAGAAACGAGCAAGCCTTCGAGGGAACGCAAAATATCTAATTACGGATAATGGCATCGGAAAAATCGTCACAATCGAGGCACTAGCATCCAATCAAACAAGGCTAATAAGGAGGATGCGCAATTTAAAACAGTAAAATACAGGTAGGGGTCACTTCCTCCTTTCTGAATGCACAAAACTGAAGTGGTTTGTGATCTATGACCAACAAATAATTACCCCTTATCGGCCCTGCACCCCAATTATGCCATATATTGAGCATCAGGCAATTTCACAGTGTACCAGTCTGGCAACCCTATCTTTTTTCTTCCTCATTTTGCCAGACAAAGTGTCTAGTTCGTGAGCATTTTGGTCAACAAAATTAACAAATTCTCACTACTTATACTATGCTAAAATTGAGCAAATCCAACCTTTTCAAGTTTCTTTACTGGCATGCTTGCAGCTTTCGAAGAGTATCCTTCATGATGGTTGAGATTTTGGTGGATTTTTCTCTCTCTTTTCAATTCGCTGTTTCACGTAGGTGTATAGTACGCCTAGCCTTACGATGTGCGGCTTACACATGGTTTTGGTAGCCTAACGTGGCCCTTGTGTTGGACCTAGTGTTACGGCCGTGGGGCATTTGAATCCACGCCTGTGTTTTCCTGCTCAGTTGGGAAAGCTGCAAGCATGCCAACAAAGAAGCTTAGTTCAATAAAATCAGGAAAGAGTTAAAAGAACTAAAAGAAGCTGTTTTTAGGTCCATGCCCCTAAGTCACATACCTTCAGGTACAAAGTTACAGGTCAGGCGGCAAATCCCTCAGGTAATAGCTGCATGCAGTCAGGCTCAGAACCCAATATAACTGTGAGAGGGGAACCCGGCATTCCTAAGAGGGAGAGGGGTGGGGTGGAGGAACATGCCACTCCAATACCTGAAAAATTGCCATTGAGGATGGGGTTGCCAGTAACACTGCTCTCTTCTTTGCCAGTTTTGAGTAAGGCATATAGCTTATGGTGTACAGGTAATGATGACTGCAGATGACTGCAGTGATTTTTTTTTTCTTTTTACAGTGACTCTTGGGGGGAACACCCAATATTGTCACCAAATTACTGCTCATGAGCAATGCTCATGAGTAATCCACATGAGGCACAGATTAGATCCAGACCCTCTGGACCTGAAGTGAGAAGTACGTCTGATGATACACTACTGGACCATTGGGAGCGCTCAATGTGTTCTGCTCCCTTACAGTGTGTGTAGCCCTGTATACATGGGCTGGGAAGGGAGGGGGGTTGAGGGGAGTTGTCGAATCTGTATACAGTATTGCCTAAGTTCTAAAGGGACGTTCACACCAGGGCTAGAGTAGCATTTCCCGAATATATTTGGTGACTAGCGTTCAATGGAGGGATGGAGGGGTGGGAGTAGAACCCCATTATTCTCCCGACGGCAGTGCCACTGTATGGAGATGCTACTTCAATAAAGCTTGGCTACAAAAATCCTCTGAGTGCTATCTTAAAAGCTCAGCATTCATTCAACGCGACTGCTCCCGTTTAATCGAGGAAATGTGCTGCGAGGGCGGACAATCACGGTTGGCGACGGCACCTAAATCTTCTGAGGATGATCGAGCATCACAGTAAACACTTCAAGAGTTAGACAACGGAGGCTGACGGAAATCAGCGGAAGAATGCACCAAGACAGCTAATAGGGATGATATATGCCTCAGTGATGACAGAGAGATGACGATATAGTAGCAACCAGAGTCTGCCGGTAGGTAGGCAGGGCCAGATTCAATGTCACAGTCATTGTATAGATGATAGTCACAAGGCTACCAGACGGCAGCTCTTATGCATACCATGCCAGATGATAAACCAGCCAAATCGACCATGTGGGTTCCATGCAGCTTAGCAACTAGCTGTTGAAAAACAAAACGTTTCCAAGAGGCTACATTTCCACAAATTAGCATATCTCGAGATGTATTCCTCTAAGCTGACCTTCTCCTAACTATAACCCTAACAGATGCATCAGGTATAATAAACTGTTTGGAAACATTCGAATGAAGATTGACAATTGACCTAGGGCCTTGAGAGAATAAACGAGGAGAGGACCCCCACCCCCTCCCAGAGGAAACGGAAAATCAGTCTCCGAGCCTCTAGAAGAAAAGAAAAAAAGGCTTTGAGCGCACAAAAGTTGGTTGTAGCTTGAGTAGGAGGGAACTAATCGCAGCGAACACAGGTTACGGTATGACCTACAGGGAGTGGACCATCATGTGGCAACTGTGGACAAAAATGAACGCCTAAAGTGAAGAAGCGGTATGTTAACTCACTCGCTCTTTACATTTTTTGCAGGTATTGCTTTACCTAAGATTCCACAAGAGAATCAAATGGGAGGCAGATCCTAGTCCATGATAGACACTCGATCATGGATCAAGAGAGAGACTATACTCGACACAGATAATGGATCTGTAGGATCGAGGTGGAGACTGAGGTGCAAGCTCTCCGTTTAACCAAACCCCTGAATCTGAAATCCGAGTTCCTCTCTAGCGACATTTATGGATCAAAATCAGGGATGCATTGCATGCACATACTGATTAGCAAGGAGGTTTATTCCTCTTGATCGAGGTGGCAGCTCTCGTAACAAATCCATCTCCATGCCACGCATTAAGTATTCAGATCTTCACCCTCCTGTTAAGGTAAATTCGGCAGTTAAACCATATTCATTCTCAATAGAAGTTCATGTCTTGATGAAAGTGCATCTGCACTTTTGTCTCTATGAGTTCAGAAAGGATACGTGTCCGTAATCACCCAAATCCAGGTGCAAGATCCCAGAAAGGCTACAGAGCTAACGTGAGAGTTTTTGACAGTTAAAACTGATTATTTTCATAGGCCAAAACTTTGCAAAAATGGACACTTGTCTGGCAAAAAGAATGGGAGGTTGGGGTGGCCAGTTCGGATTTGTGTAGTTGCTAGATACTTGTCAACAAAATGAAGGGATGCAGGGTTGTCGATAAGTTGAGCGAGTGGAGTAGATTAACCTTCCAATGGTGAACATTGTGTCCTAATGAGAAAGCACAGTGAATTTTTTGCTGAATGTTTATTTTGATCAGACAATCCAAAATATCGAACCCTGATTCCATCCGAAACAGTTTCCTTTGATTTGATTTCAGGAAGCCAAGCAAGACTCATAAATGAACCATGGCCGTATTGATCTTGGATGAGCACCGGTAATAACTTGCCTTCTCTTCTCAACTTCTGCTCGACCACTACTTCTCGACTACTGTTTCTACTGCACTCTCAGCATCCGTAAGCGCAATGACCAACTCTTCTGTTGGAGTTTGCGCTGTATAAGACTAGTTATTATTATTATTAGATGATATGGTATGAGGGGCGTAACCAATCCCGACCAGCTCCTGGGACCGTCATTTTACATCCCCTCTGATATAACTCCAGGGCCCAGCCACTGCCTCGGAACCTGGAGGAGCAGAGGTTAAGGTGACTGCTCATGCACAGCTGACTGACGAGCAAATATCCCCTAACAACCCCAGTAACCCACAGTAAGTCCACTGCATCAAAGCAGATCCATGAAGACTAAAGACCTTGTCATCGCAACCACAAGTACAGCCACCTAGGGAAATGTCCTATGACTGCTGGATTTTGAACCTGGAATGTTTGCTTACAATGCAAGTGTCAGTGATACCACTCTACCATTCTTTGGCATTGATTATGATTGAATCATATGAAGTCACATTATATCATGTACTTAGTAGTTCCACAAATATCCTGCTTCAATAAATCTGCAAAATTGTTTCGGCAAATAGTAGCATAGATTGGGACCAAAGTCACTGAAATCTGTTTGAGTCTCAATGACTCATTTTAGTATGAGCGAGGTTGAATGATTCCAGGCAAGTCACTCTACAACTCATGCATAGGCATGTCACGCATTTCCCAACGGAAGAGCCTGGCTTGTCTCTATCTCTGGGTATAGAGGCTTACCATTTTTTCCCTACTTTCAAACTCACATCTTCACTGCAACATATCATACCAAATATGAACCTAATCGCATGTACCATATGAAAAAACGTGATGAACGGACAATCAGCAATGCTAGGGATTTAGCATAATGAATGCAAAGTAGCCTAAAAAGCATGAACTGTGTGCAAAGCTTAGGCCTATTTCAAACTCACATCTTCACTGCAACATATCATACCAAATATGAACCTAATCGCATGTACCATATGAAAAAACGTGATGAACGGACAGACAGCGATGAGTGTGACTGCTTTATTTACAATTGCAAATACAGTCGCCCTCATTCCAGGGTGCATGTAACTGCCATTAAAACTGAATATTTTCATGCCATGTTACATGATTCTTTTTTGCCGACAAACAACAAAATACTCACATAGGGTCATCCTCCAGTCTCTTCCAATACGAAAAGTTCTCACCGAATTCCAGAATCGAGCCTTCCTCGTGATGTAGTCACGCCGACCCTAAACATGACAGCCGATATCACTAGAGAGGGCTGCTCCAATTATTTTCGTTCCTACTAGAAGAAACGCGACTTGACCCTCAAACAAACACACGCAATGGAAATGTTTTTGAACCTCCTCTAATTCCTTTCGCAGATATTTTACAGTGAAAAAAAATTGTGGTTGCGGTTCGCTGATTTTCAGGGAGGCATACTATAACCATGTGCTCAATATGACCAGTCCCTGTAACTGAACCGCTTATGTGGAGAATGCCTCGATAACCTGTGCTAGCTGTTCTCAAAATTGGCTATATCCTTCCAAGCAAGGAATTTAAGAGCACCAAAGAGTCCAAAGCTAAAAGAGAGATCATATACTAATCCTTTATGCAAAAGCTGTTATTCTCACAGCATTTGTTCATTCCTCACACAATAGGCATCCCCTGCTGCAAATTCATCAAGGTTACTCACGAATGTCTTATGCAACAGAGCACAGATGCATCATTGAAGCAATTAGGTCGGTTTTAATCAAGCAACCAACAAATTTCAGACATTCACAGTTATGCATACAGCCACGCTAAAACAAACTCTAGACGAGTCGAAACAATCTCTACGTATATAACCGTATGCCCCGTGCGATGCCATGGAGTTGATGGACAGCAAAAATAGACAAACCAAAAATTCCTCCCATCTCCAGAGAATCCCCAGATAATGGGGAACCGGGCGTGAGTCATTTTTCAGCGACGCTCCGTGAATAATTATTAGAGTTCATCGCAACAGTGGAGGGAAAATGAACTAATCAAGCAGAATTGTTGTAGACCCTGCGTAATTTGCTGTTTGCCACTATCATTAGAAATTACAGCATACTGTTATGATATGAGAAGATGAGAGCATATTATGTATTAAATGGCTGAAACATGCACTTATTCAACAGCTGAAAAGTGCAAGAAATTAAAGTTTGTGCACTAAAATATACAGAAGGGACAACACAAAATTAGAATGGAACAGTAGTATTCAGATTTTCCAAGTCGGTTCCTGTTAGGGAACACGCATATTGTGGATGGTGGGTCGGGGGTGGTTTGTTCATCTGTGTGATATAAGTATGTATTTGTACTTAGGCGAGTCGATTTCAGTAGTGAAGGTAACGCTGTCACTGTTCGAAAAGACCTTATGTATTGAAATTCAAAAGTAAAATGACAGAAACATGTCAAGTAGGATGAAATTTCGCCCCGTAAAAATATGAAAACTTCGCAATATAATATTGTGAAAATTGCTGTTCAGAAGGGGTAAAATATTCCTTGGGTCTGCCCATATTTGAGAAAAGGTGACAAGGTTGACTGCCCATTTATGGTATATTTGTATTTGACAGAGAAGCATAACCTGCGTGGTAATCAAAGGAGCATAGTAGTGTTATGACTTCAAACTAGTGTGATCTGTATGGGAGTGAAGAGTTCCCAACAAGAGTCAACTACAGGCATGAAAGGCATGGAATGTTACTTAGTCTGCCCTTGTTTGAGGAAAGGTGAAAAGGTTGACTGCTCGGGTCAGTAATTTCGTATTTGACAGAGAAGCATAACCTGCGTGGTAATCAAAGGAACTCAGAGTGTGGTGACCTATAGTGTAATCTAGTATAGGAGTGAATAGCCTCCAACAAGAGTCAACTAATGTTCATGTTATCAGTATTTGTTTACATTAGATACTGTCATGACAGCCAACGCACATGGTGTACAGGTGATGACAACCGCAGTAAATTATTGCTATCACTACATTCTTCCAACGTGTTATATTTCCAATGAGGAAACAGTTACTCATTGTCAAATGTTTTTCGTCGCCTGTTGGATACCCCCTGTGGACCTAATAATTTGCGAGCGGTTGCAGAATGGAACTAACCATGGCTAGATCAAAACAACAACTGAGCGGAGGCAAATATCTCCAGCGCAGGCATGATCTGAAACTCCATAAACAGATTACCACAACATCCAGGTCATTTCGTTATTAGTCGAAGGCCGTAAGGCCTTGATCTATTTTCTTTCCTTGTACAATCGGTTCTTGTTAAATCTCCTTAGGCTTCCCTTGTGCCAGCAAGGTGTCCCCTGCTCTGCCTCAAAAAATTTTAATGGGCAACGATTGTTTATCCTCCCCCGCAGGTTGTACCAGTAGCGGACCGGATGAAGCTATTTAACATGGGGCCGATGAAATTAGAAGGGTCGCCTCGATAACAACTGCAAAACAAAGTGCCATTCATTATGGGACGGATGGAATATACACCTATAATACCTTGCAGTATTTCAAACTCCCTTTAGAGACTTGCCAGCAGCTATTCTTAGCTGTAATAACTAACCAACTGACGTACTCTGTGTGTGAACGAAAACAATTCAGGCTAAAATGCTATGAAGAGATGGTGAGGAACTCCCTCATCAAACGGAGAGACCAAACCCACAAATTCCAGACATTTTCAAGTAAGACTTAGTGATATCGTATCTTCGTATAAATACTGCCCCCTCCCATAAGCCGAATAGTTGAAGAGCCTCGCCAAACCATTCTGCTCCTGTTGATAGCTGGTCCCAGCTTTAGCTTTTTTTTTTGAGGGAGTTGGGGAGATTCGTAGCCATACACAGTACCGTATCCGTAACTACTGCCTGCTTGCCTGTCGTGCACACAACATGTCTCGGTTTCGCAAATAGCCCTAAAGCATGACACGACCTGAAGCTTTTCGCACGTCTGTCATGGATCAATTATCCTGCACGGCATTTTTGGTATCCCAGTTTTCAATCGGCTGGCGCCCTAGTTGTTTATTTTAGTGTACTTGAGCACTGATAGAGATCTTCCAACATAAGCCCTGAATTTACTAGATTTTTGTGAATGATTTATCTATAATATTGGTAAAAGATCCCTGAAAATTCCCTTATAATTATATCCCCGCAACTAGGGTTGCGCGGTATACAGGTATTCACGTTAGTACCTGTACTCGCAGCACCGGTAATCGCAGTACCGACGGCCGGATGCACAGGTACTATTACCGGTACTGGCTCCAATACCGGTACTTGGCTAAAATCAACTGGTGCTTGTATATTGGTCAATTTCGGCGCCGCAACACCTCTGGTTTCAGCAATCAAATTACTATTAACAAATGTCTTTTCAGAAAAATACTTCTAGTACTAAAATAACGCATTCCTGCTTCTTGTCGGTAAATAAGTGTTGACCAATTTCAAAGGACTGCGTGATCATTCCCTGATTAATCCAAGTATTGTGGGACCAATTGACCAACGTTAGTTACGTGGTTGTTTCATTACGAAGTATTCCATTCCAAATAAAAAATAAATTTCTCTTACCTAACACTGGAGAAATTGATAACGAAACCCAAAAAAAAAGCTTTCATGGGATTCCCCTTCCAGCCCTGAGGATATCGCCAAATCAATTCAAATTGCCGTACATATTTTCCGAAATTTGAGCCAAACTAAAACAACGTGCATTTCCTATACTCACATGTTTAATTTTCTTTCTGCAAGATATACATCAACTTTCAGCGACATCGACGCGATCGATGTTCGTCATGTATCGGTTAGGGTTCATTGGGTAGTTTAAACATGTGATGAAATTAAAGTGCTCTGATTAGTTGGCGATCAGATTTCTAGCACACAGTGGGGTACCAACAACCATATACCATTTCCGCGAAATATGAGCTTTTTCCAATACAGACCGCAACCCGTGGTAATTGCATTGGTGTATATAAGATTGGGGTCGCGAGCTGTAGTGTAAACAGAGTATATTATTATTCCCTGCTGCTGTGAACCGGTAAAATGGAAGACAGTTTGGAACACTGAAAAGTGATTCAAGCCAATAATATTTTTATAAAGCACAAAAGGCAAGGAGTGAGGTATACAAGGAGAGCTTGAAGTTGAGATAAACTGAGTGATACACAGCCGTGTGCTGTCCAGTCTAACAAGTAACAATAACGCTCCCTGATGTTTTTCTATACATACGTGCGTTAATACCGGACCAGCACCTATACCGGTGCCAAGCAAATCGGTACTAACTAACCGGTTTCGCACATCATCAAGTACCAACCGCGCAACCCTACCGCAACCACTGTAAGTGTTCGGGGATATTATGGTTTGGTTGGGGCCGTGTGGCCCCGCCTTCTCCCCCCTCCGCCGCACCTCCCGCCCCCTTCGTCCGCCGCCGCCTAAACTTTACCGTTAGCCCTCATTCTTTAACACTTTATTCCGATTTGACCCATAACTTGGTACACATGTCCGTATGAGTTAAAATCTCGGATAAGTTTGAAAATGGGTGTCCTATATCGTATATTTTTGTTGCCTCTATTTTGCAGGTTTAAGGCGCAAATTTCCAAGTTCGTGTGATTTACAGAACGTTGGGGGGTTGTGGGTAGTTGTTGGAGCCGCAAACATGGCGACAATTTCAAGGTCAATCCGAGGTCAAGTTTGCATTTCTCTGGCCAGTATCCTAATTAAGCATAATGTATTTGATATTTCAAACCCCATTGGATTTTCATGAAACTGTGAATATGGCCAACTATCATTGCTGATAATTTTCTAATGTAGGCCGAAGTCACTGGAGGTAATCTTGCATGACTAATTTGCATAATAGGTTCCCAATAGCAATTGGCAATTTATTAAACTTTGTTGGATTATCACGAAACTTGGGGAGTAGGAACTTCTAACCGTCCCCCGATGATTCATTCAATGGCGTTGAAAAGCACTGAAGGTCAGTATGTGTGTTTTAATTTTAAATATTCGTTAGCATAATTAGAATAATTAATAGCAATTCTTTTCTCAACTTTTAGGGATTTTGACAACGTTGTGAATAGGACCTACACCGTATCCTTGATAATTATTCAATAGCATCAAGATCACTGGTAAAATTTGTGGGACTAATTTGCATATTATTTGTCCTGATCAGTCAAAATGATGGTTTAAAATATTAACTTTTTTCGCATAACAATTGACTGTTCATCGGAATGCCATATGCTTGGCGTCGGTGGTGGAGGGATGTATCACAGGAGGAGTAACAATTCTCAAATAACAAACTGTCATTCATTAAGGTCATTCGGGGTCACTTAGGGGTCCAAAACTGTTTTTTGGGCTATATCGGCGAAATTGAATATCTGCAAGGGCTTGCTGGTTCCCCATTGTGTATAAATTGTTGACCTGCATGTGTGTGACCTCTTACCTGAAATTTGACCTCTGTCAGGTGGTCATGTGGTAAAGGTTTAATCTTGCATAAATGTGCTTATTTAAAAGGAGTTACGGGACAAAAATATAGAAATACTGGTTATTTTTGGATATGTGATAGAGCTTTGTGTGCTTTTATTATGGAGGTAAGACGGCGGGACTCGGCCCGCTTCGATCGGCCACTTACTTTGTATTTACAAGGGGTCAAGTTTCAATTTTATACCTTTTTTGCAATAACATTGGACCTGGTCATTGAATGCAAGATGCTCCTAGGAGGGTGGATGTCTCACAGGAGAGTAAAACAAATTTCATAAAAACTGTCATATCATTAAAGTTCTTCGAGGTCACTTAGGGGTCAAAAACTTTTTTGGCTATAATCGAGATTGATTATCTGCGAAGGCTGGATGGTTCACACACCATTGTGATCTATATAACTGTTGACCTGCGTGTGTAACCTCTGCCTTTAATTTGACCTCTGTCGAGTGGCCATGGTGGTTTAAAGGTCAAATCTTTAATAAATGTTGCTTATTTAAGGACGGCTGTAGGGGTGCTCCTACCAATTACCAGTGCATATGGAATGACCCCTTTACCTGTAGCACATTGTCGCTCTCAAGAGTTCTTAAATGTCTTCTTTCTTTCCACGAATATTGGCCGGCTTCATGTTCACCAATTTCTTGAATAAGATATTCGGGGATATAGACGTCTGGGGTTTACCCGCCCTACAATATTTCTAGTTGTTTTATAAAATCTGTAGGGCACCTATAACAACTCGATAAAATACCGAAGTCATTTTCCAAGAATGGTGACTAAACTGGACAGAATGTAGCAGGCAGAATTAGCTTCAGGCTTGAGTACAACAAGCACCACAATTCCACATTCGATAAATCGGATAGCCTAAAATAAGTATGAGAAGTATTCAAGTAGGCGCTAAATATTTGACTCAAAGTTCACTATTAGCTTCAGAAATATCAGGTAAAGGATTCCCTCGTAGGCATGAGGATGAGCTTTAATTTCAGAAAAGACCTATTCGATGTGCAATTTGTTAACATTCATTTCGCAAGAACGCATATCCTTCATGGTATTCAAGTTAATATAGCATTTCAGAGTGTGTTTGCTAGTGTGATCTCCCATATGACCTGTTGACTCTGGCTTACATGGACAAATAAAATTAATGTTATCGGTATCTGCGTTACGAATATTCACCATGACAACCTTTAAATTGTGATAGAGTCATGGCTCATAAGCTGCCAATAAAAATTTAAGAACATGCCGCATCCAGGAATCAAGTCCATTCATTCAATGGAATGTACTTAGCCTACTTGGTTCCACGCTAATCACAACAGATCATTCCCCATGCATCAACACTGGCATGAACAATTCACTATCACAGTGTCAATGCAAGAATCCCATTGTAATTGAGTATGTTGTGAGATGATCAACGTGTCGGCTAGCTGTGTACAAATTATGCCAGTGGCGAAATTACCACATTGTTGGTGCACGGCTGAATACCGGCACTCTGCTGCACACGTGTTTTGTAATGTCACTGGGAGTGGGCTTTGGCCGTCCCCGTTGTAGGTATTCCAAACTATATTTCTGCGCCCTGAAACATGTGTCCACGCTGGCAACTACGTATTGGTGTTGGTTACTAACTCCAACGGTGCCCCGGTGGGATTCGTAAAAATATAGGCGACCTGGATTTCGGTACATTTCACGAGGGGTTCAGGCAGAATCCAGGCAAGGGAGCAGCATGGGTCTCAACCCCCACCCCCCCCCCACCCCGCCCCCCCACCCCATCTCCCCTTCCCCCGCTTGCATCCTTGGAAAGCCCTGATAATATTAGTGAGAGCTATTACTAAATCGCAACGTGATCTGTTAAGTACTCGTAACTAAAGCCGGTGATTATTCTCTATAGTTAGAGATCGCTTGATGTTGGCGAAAACCGCAGATTCCAATGATCCAACACTTCCTGAACGCTCTTTAGCAGTTTACCTAAGGATAATCGGAAGCGCTTCGTTGGGGGGCAATTCCAGCCACCCTATGTTTTGGCATCACAGCAGCAGCACGCCGTGGGAATCGACTGTGTGAACAGGGGCTCCGTACGTATCCCATTCCACTAATCGCGGCGGATTCTGCGGGTAAGGGGTCGACTCTGAAGCTGCAGAGTCTCACCGACTCTTGACCTGGCAGGAGTTCAAGGAGTGTTGTTATCGGTGACGTATGGGGGTAAGTGGTCACCCCAAGGATTCGTAGTTCCACTGCGAGTCCACTTGAAATCACAGAGGAAATATTTCCCGTTACAATCGGAAGTTAATCGTGTATTAGCCACCTCAGGTAGGGTTCACAAGTTCGAATCGCATAATGAAGAGTCTTGAAGCAGTTTCTAGGACAGTTTCTGAGGTTACATGGTGTAGAGTTCCTGAAGGGGGGGGGGGGTAAGAGGTTGGTTGGGTAATGCTTAGTGAACCATAGTTGGCTTCTCGTATCGACGGGCCTACATTTGGCCCGTTAATTACCACAGAAATTCTTTTATTATCTACCGTCTGGTGGGTCAGGCAGACAAATTTTCCTGAATGCTGAAAGGATGCCTGGAATTCTTGTAGTGCAATGGGTAGTAATTTGTATTGGCAAAGTACAAAAATTTTGGAGCTTTCCAACGTCTCTCTTTCTGAGACAATTCCATATCTCCTATAAATATGAAGCCCCCAATGGCACTGCGACTAGAACCCCTGATAAGTCCTAATATATTCAAATGCTGGCCACTGAACAATATGATCATGATACAACCAAGTGGCTTCACGAGCCAGCTCTCTGGATCAACATCAGAACCAAACTGTGCCTAATTTTGAGGGTTCAGACGTTAAAATAATTCAAGACAAGTCCGTAAAGTAACTGAGAAAAACTAGACACCGCCTGGCGGTAGACGTCCAACTTGTATATTCCCACTTTGGCCACTACCATTTTCTATCTTTTTTTTTTGGCCTGTTAACTCCTTAAATAAGCACATTTATTCAAGTTCAACCTTTAACCACATGCCACCTGACAAGGTCAAAGTCAGGTCAGAGATCACACCATGCAGGTCAACAATTATATCAACAATGGTGAACCTTCCAGCCTCACAGATATTCAATCTTCCGAATTATGATGGCCAAAAACAGTATTTGACCCCTAAGTGACTTTGAATGACCTTGATGACCATTGCGGTTTTTTTACAAGTGTTACTCTCCATGTGATGCAATCCCTTCTAAAGCATAGTGCATTCAATGAACACCCTATGTTTATTGCGAAAAGTCCCTATACATTAAAATTGACCCTTGTAACTACCAAAGTATGCGTCCGATCGAAGCGGGAGTTTGCTTTCCTCCCATAAAGCACACAAGGTCTAGCCACAATATCCAACAATAACCATTTTCTATTTTTTTTTGTGCCCTTAACTCCTTAAATAAGGCCATTTATTCAAGACTGCAACTTTAACTACATGACCACTCGCAGAAGGTTCAAACTTGAGGTCATAGGTCCCATACACATGCAGGTCACAATTATATGACAATGGGGAACCTTCCAGCCATCCAGATATTCAATTCTCCGATTAATGGCCAGAAAACATTTTTGACCCCCAAGTGACCTTGGATGACCTTTAATTACTGGCGGTTTTCATAAAAATTGTTACTCTCCATGTGAGCCATCCACTCGCTGGCATCATATTGGCATTCCAATGAACACGCCTACGTTATTAGCTAAAAGCTTTTAAATTAACTTTGACCCCTTAGTAACTACCAAAGTATGCGTCCGATCGAAGCGGGAGTTGGCTTCCTGCCTCCCATAAAGCACACACGTTCTATGCACCTATCCAAAAAACCCGTTTATTTTTTTTTGTCCCGAACTTCCTTAAATAAGCACATTTATTCAAGACTCATCCTTCAACCACATGACCACTCGACAGAGGTCAAATTGAAGGTCAGAGGTCACATACATGCAGGTCATCAATTATACCACAATGGTTATCCTTCCAGCCTCCCGATCTTCAATTGCTCCAATTATGGCCAGAAAACAGTTTTTGACCCCTAAGTGCCTTGAAATGACCTTTAATGACATGGCAGGTTTTTTTAAAAATTGTACTCTCCAAGTGATACCTCCACTCCTAGGAGCATTTTGCATTCTTATGAACATGCCCAGGGCTATTGCCAAAGTACTAAAATCATTTCTTGACCCCTACGTGACCTTTGATGACCTTCAATGACACATGCGGTTTTTATAAAAATTTGTTACCTCCATGTGATGCATCCACTCCTAGTCGCATATTGCATTCCAATGAACAGCCTAATTTATTGCGAAAAAGCTATTAATCAAACTGTGACCGGTTGACCCCTTGGAACTAAAATTACACAATTTGACCTCCGGATGACCTTAAAGAATGCCACCATGTTTTTTCTGGACCAATTGTCACCACCCCTGAGTAACAAGTTTCGTGTACTCGACAAACTTAAAATTTTAACATAAAATCACCAGAGCAGAGGGCAGCAGACTTACGGTAATACCATTTTCGAAAGCATCAAAGATCTCCATGGGGTCGAACCCGTGTTACCAAGTTTCAGTAAAGCGAGTAAAGCGGTGGAGAGTTATCGCGCTAAGCGAAAATCTTCCGGCGGCGGCGGACGCGGCGGCGGACACGGCGGTGGACGCGGCGGCGGACGCGGGGGCGACGGACACGGCGGCGGACGCGGAGGACACGGACGAAGGCAAAACCATATATCCCCCGAAGTGGGATATAATGAGCAGTTAACCAAAGATGAGAAAATGGGTCGGGTGCACAGGAGGCAGCTGACGGCAGCCTATATCCTGACCATCCTAACCCTCATTAGTATTCAGACCCACGAATGCAGAAATTATTGCCAATGTCCACGATCAGTTTGTTATACTCCCCACTCAACAGGCCTATTGCCAGGTTGCTATTGGGCTATCGAACAACGCCGTGACGCGCGGGGGGAAGCCTTTAGGGTGTGACGCTGAAACATCTCTTCTTGTGAGATGAGGGCGCTAATCCTCCTGCTGGTTGATAAATAAGCTGCACAGAGTCATGGTTACTGCATGGTTATGAAGTCTTGTCCCAAGATATTCTTGTTTCTCTGCACCTTTGTGTTTAGTTCAATGGCTCGCTTCTCCACTGCACTACATCATCGCTATAAATCTTATGAATGCCAAACAAACGTTTTTTCTTGGTAGAATTTTGCGATGGAAAAAAACAAAAACTTTGTCTCTAGGTTATAAGAAAAGTAAAATTTGCGCTCTGAAAACTAAACAGCTTGTTAAGTTTTGGTGGATAATTCGGATGAGTGTGTGTGGCCACATTCGGGCGCTACGATTATGCCAGATCGAGCTAGTAGTGATATGCATACTCAACAGGTCGTGGTAAGAAGTAAGTGCCATCAGCGCAATAAATTCATAGGCGTATATATATGGGGCCGATCAAATGCACGGCGGCATGGACTACACTGTCGGTCAATGCGTGACATATTGAATCATCTTAGCCGTCGCAGTTAACCTGCGTGAGTACTGATTGGATTGGCGTTCCCGCACTGCGCCATGAGGAGTGCTTCTAACAGCATTACGGAGGAATACAGGATGAATTTGATTTTAAGCCCTGGGTCCAGGATGTTCTCACAGTGTTGCCAGTTACATGATGAGGGGGGGGGGGGGGGGGGGGGGGGGGGGGGGGGGGGGGGGGTTTTTGTGGGGGGGGGGGGGTATATTCATGGAGCTTCTCAACACATGACATGATTGGATCTTTAATATCATGTAGATTTTAAGTGAAATCTGAACAGAATGACTAGACGATATTAGTGCAAGCGATTTACCACAGGGAAAACCATATACAGGAAGGACAGAAGGTCCCATATTCTATTTTGTGTATGATGCATCTCGCGGCGGCGGACATGACGAAGGCGAAACCATAATATCCCCGAAGTGGGATATAATGAGCAGTCAACCAAAGACTCCCAATTTTCTGGACGGTAAACTGCCAATGGAAACACCCATGTTGGGTTAGATGCAAGACTAGCCATGCATAGCATGCTGCAAGCACTCTACTCGTGACTTTCCTTCGAGTACTTCATTGAAGCTGCCTATTTAAAGGACAACTGCAGGATGAATTATGAAGAGGCAAATATATTGACTGGAGAAGAGCTGAACGTGTCAGTCTAAACCTGAAGTTCATAGGACTTTCCGTTACGGAGTTACAGTCCTTTGAAGTTGTGCATGTGTATTGCGCAAGATCGAGAAAGCAACCCATCATGCAATAGTAATTGATGTCATACTTGCAAAACGCTGCAAACAATCTTTGTTTCCTATTGAAAAATTCACGCATTATATTCACTTTGAAGAGCATTCAGTCTATTGGAGAGGAGTGCTGTAATGGGTGGTAGGTGGTGTTGACGGTTACTTTGGTGGCAGAAAGACAACAGAACTTTTGCTAAATGTTGACTGATTCAACAAAATGAAAAAACTGAAATACATGACATAACTTCCTAGGTTGTCAGTGAGTGACATCATGCGTTATTGCCACAAGTTGCCGGGGAGCTCCCAAATTCTCTGCATCATGGACAATACTTATACCCACATAGGAACATCATATTGAAATGGGGTTTGGACCTACAGATACCGTTTTTCATTCTCCACGATATAACATCTGTTATCTGAGGGAGATATGTACTTGGTTCCCCAAATTCACTGGACGCTTGCTTACGGAAACCCAAAACTAAATACCATATCAGCTACTTCTGTCCTGCATAAACCAGCAGGCTATGATAGTCAACCGTGAATTTGCCCTGCAATATTGAAACTTTATTCTTGCAAGATGGTGGAACCATTTATCGGGGTAGAGCATTTATCATTTTAATCCACTTATATGCAATTCATGGATCAAGTTTGGGGAGACAAACCCCCCCCCCACCCCCCGCCCCAAAACAGCCTGTGTGGAAATCGTTGCTGGAGGATGTGACTGACGGCCTATCGTGAGAACTTGACATAGCACCACTAGCACCAGTCATTCAGGATCACTGGACCTGGTCCAAGCACAAACTGAATTGAGTGTGAAGAGGACATCTGCATGACGAATACAATAGAGGTTATGCTATATTGCGAGGATGGAAAACTATACCTACTAATTCGAATCCCATTTCAATGTGACCTTCCTATGTGGAATTTACTTTCCAAGTTTGGTCCATTTTAACAACACAGATAATTATCCATTGTTTTATTGTGTTGAATAACTTGATGTTCTGCAGAAGTTATATAGTCTTGTACAAAAATAACCAATAGCAACTATCAACCCACTACAGCAAACCCTCCTCATAGAATAATTATTTTTCAAAGCGAAATTACATTTTTGCGAAAATGCGTTTTGATTTTGCACCAAGCACTGCCACGCACAAGTTCGAAGCGCCTCTGACTCTGTAACATAGAGTTGTATGAGCGTCGGTCAGACTGACACATCTGTTCTTCTTTAGTATATATTAGCTGCTACATCAAATAGGAATCAGGCAGTTTACTTTGGACCTAGTAAAGCAGTTCTTCATCAATCATAGATGATGAATAAATTAATAATATTTTATTCCCACGGTGAAACATTACAGCAACCTGTGAATTGAGTCTCCATCAACTAGATGGAAGCAAGCCTTTTGTGGAGGTTTTTGAGAAATATCTTACTCGTCCTGTGACTCGTGAGGATCAGAGCTACCACTCATATCATCAGGAACACAGCCAAGATAACGTTCCTATTTTGGTTAGAAATCTTTTCAACTTAGTTTCTTTTCCTGACGGAATTTCGATGGATGCCTGCAGCCAAATTCATTCACGTTTTTTTTCGCTTCTGCAGTTTGAAATTTTTTGCCTCTGGGTTCAACCGGATCTCGTTTCTCTTGCTGAGGGTTCGTTGAATTCATCGCTTCACGGCTATGCTAATGAGCTAAGCGCTATTCGCGCCGTTAGCCGGCAGCCATACCCAGGTCTCGAGTGCCCCCTGCTCCTATTTCCAAGGACATCGTTTCACATGGATCGCGTCATACGTACTTGGAACGTGCGAAAAAACATTGCCGTTTTTGCTCTGGGGAATTGAACACTTCGGAATGGGAGCAGTCAGATTCAAACCAAATTACCGATACATCTTCCCCTTCCCCCTGCGGGTGACATAATGTTGGATCCGAAAGTAATTGAACCAAATATTAGAAATGTCTGGCATGTATGTGCAACATGAGATTCAGAACATTCAAACCAACAGAGGTTTAAAGTTGAGGCTCAGGTTAGCAGATGTCATTTTCAGTCCGGTTTTTGATCAGAGGTAACAAACCTTCTTGGAGAAGAGCGGGGAAGGGGGGGGGGGGAATTGCTTCTCCTTTTCAGAGGCTATGAAATTGTACACTAAAAGGAGGAAAATATGTGGGTGAGCCCGAGGCACAACTTTTCAATTTCAGGAAGCCAAGTATTATGAAACGTCCACTGAATCACCAAAAAACTTACTGGTTTGGGTATTCACTAGCAAACTACTCACCTCTTCAAGTGCATCTAATTAGCAGTTGCCCTAGTAACTCTAGTTCATTGGGTTGTTTTCTACAAACCTGCCCCCAACCTATACTGGCACTGAAAGGACGCCCATTGATTCTTGTTTCGCCCCTGTTTAATAGGGGCAACTGCTAATTAGACGCACTTAAAAAGGTGAGGTATGGAGTGCAGTGCATTACATTTCATACAAAATTTTCTATTTCTGAGCAGTTTTGGGGTGTACGCAAAAATCTCCTCTCAAAATCATTACATTTCCTCACTGCAGAATAGGAATAAACTCACAGCAAACAATATTAATTACTAAGGGGTGGGTGGTAAGTGTGGCCAATTGTATTTGCCGAAACTGAGAAAATGGGTCGGGTGCACAGGAGGCAGCTGACGGCGGCCTATATCCTAACCATCCTAACCCTCATTAGTATTCAGACCCACGAATGCAGAAATTATTGCCATATGTCCACGATTCAGTTTTTTATACTCCCCACTCAACAGGCCTATTGCCAGGTTGCTATGGGGCTAATCGAACAACGCCGTTACTCCTTTAGGGTGTGTACGCTGAAACATCCCTTCTTATGAGCTGAGGGCGCTCATCCTCCTGCCGTTGATAACTAAGCTGCAGAGTCACTGGTTACTGATGGTTAGTTAAGTCTTGTCCCAAGATAATTCTTGTTTCTCTGCACCCTTTGTTTTAGTTCAATGGCTCGCTTCTCCACTGCACTCCACTCATAGTATAAAAACTTATGAAAACTGCAAACAAAAGTCTTGTAGAATCTTGCGATAGAAAAAAACAAAAACTTTGGTCTCTAGGTTATAAAAAAAAGTTAAAAATTAGACGCTATGAACTACCAGCGTGGTAACGTTTTGGCGGGCATAAAATTTTTTTTTTGTTGGATGGAGTGTGTGTGGCCACCTTTGGGCGCTACGATTATGCCAGATCTAGCTAGCTAGTAGATTGGCATACTCCACAGGTCAGTGGTAAGAAGTAAGTGCCATCAGCGCAATTAATTTCATAATCTTTATATATATGAGGGCCAATCAAATGCACGGCTGCATGACTACACTGTCGGTCAATGCGGACATTATGATTTATCTTAGACGGATGCAGTAACTGCGTGAGTACTGATTGGCATTGGCATTCCCGCACTGCGCCAATGAGAGTGCTTCTTAACAGCATTACTGAGTGAATACGGGATGAAATTTGATTAATCCCTGGAGTCCATTGGATGTTCTAACAGTGTTGCCAGTACAATGCTGAATATTCATGGAGCGTCTCAACACATGACATGATCGGATCTTTAATATCATGTAGATTTTAAGTGAAATCTGAACAGAATGACTAGACGATATGAGCGAGCGAGTTACCACATGACATTACAGGAAGGAACAAGAGGGCCCACTATTTGATTTTGTGTAGGATGCATCCCATTGAGGGCAATAATGTCTCAACAAAAGACAACATGGGTAGAGGGGAAGAGAATGGGTCCATAGCCAGTGACACATTGGATTGGCCATCCAGGTTCTCTGCATCTAGATCCAATGATTTGGAACGACGGTGCGGCCAGTTATTTGAACTAGAATATTCAAATCAAACAAAGGGGTAGGTGGTAGCCTAATTCCATACTGATTCACATAATTCCAGATCATTGCACAGCATGTGACTCAGGTAAGAACAGCCTTATGACAACAGTTTCAAGAATGTTTTACTGGGAAGGCAAATTGCGGAACATGGGGAAGACACACGGAGTGCGGAAAGGACACACAATATCGCGGAAAGAATCCTTTCTGTTTCCCCAAAACTCACTGGTTTGGGTATTAACTAGCTACCATACTGACTTCTTAAGCTATCTAATTAGCAGTTGCCCCTAGTAACTCCATCTTATGAGGCTTGTTTATAACCCCGTCCCCATCTCCATGCATACTTGACACATCGTAGGGACGCTCATTCTCATTTTGCCGTTGCGTTCCGAAAAGGTCTTCTTCTATCGTCTCAACTTTCCTACATTATCGTTTATGATTTCTGGACCCAACACCTGGATTATATGGATTTTATACAGATTATCACATGGATTATAACATTTTGCACAGAATTTTCTAAATGATTCCGATAAGTTATCTCACTTTTCTAGGCCTGAATTTATCACCAAAATTTAACGTGTTCCAGTATCGCTAGCCTAACGTTGAGTGTAATCAGCGTAGTGGTCGGCCTAGCTTAGGCGATTAAATCTGCCTCAGGCCTCTGGAAACAAGCGGAGAATCCTTTCTGTGTGTTTCAATGAAGCCGTTCATACCTGCGCGCACTGATGGGACTGCTTCCCAATAGGCAGCTAAACTGGCCAGGTGCCCTTTTCCAGACAGTGTCATTTTACTATTACTATAAAGCAGAGCAATACCATATATGTATATCCATAACAGTATAATGCAAACATGACCTGGCTCATTCCAAGTCAAAGCTTCGACTCTGATCGTTTCTATCTCGACCCAGAAGTGATGGTCTCAGGAGGGCTGGTGAACAGGTTTATTGGATTTATAGGAATAACTATTTTTGCCTTGACATTTTCAATCTGGAGATACCAATGCAATGATAAAAAAAAAAGCTCTTCTGTTGGAATACATATTTGCCTGTACTCATACATGTAGCATACAATATGGGAGTGCTTCTGGGCCAGATTTTAGATGTTCTCTTTACGGTCCGTGTTGCTATTTTGAGGGGAGTGGGGTGGGGTGGAACGTAGAGTTGGGGCATGAGAAAATAGGCCAAAATGTAGTTTCGAGAATTTTTGAAGAGGTGATGGGTGGGTAAGAGGGTGGGGAGGAAGAAGGGAGCCTTCGAATCCCATGTTGGAGACTGTCATGTCATCAGTACCCTCAAAAATAAAATGAACAGGTCTTACATTTAGGACCAGTATTCCCCCCTCCCCTTTCTTAAAAAAGAGAAATGTAGTGTCGTATATAGATCTACTAATATATGTAGTGTATATAGATCTACTAATACATGTAGTGTATATAGATCTACTAATTCTTTATTATGCACACCACTCTGTACCCCTCAAATATTTCACGACGCCCTCTACATACTGCATTAAAGTAATCCAAACAAAGAACGTGCAACATTACCCAACCTTATCAGATCGGTTCAGTGAAATGGATAACAAACTCACGTGAAGTAAATAAAGAGTTACAGCGTTAACGCCGACACCTCGATGCATCAGTGGACGTGGAATGGATACGAGTGCTTGTTAGCGTTACTACCTGGGTGATCTATCCACAACGACGGCCGGTAATATCACACCAGGTTTATCAAATTTACAGGAGTAATCGAAACTTACACCCAACCACGGGGGCATGGTCGGGGTGTCACAAATGAGACGGTAATTAGCTAACCGGCACCATCGTTTCGACGTTGGGTTTCACTTCGCTGACCCGCTCGGGTAATAAATCTGGACGTTTCAGTCATTTGAGTACATCCGTGAGATGCTGCCAGTCCGAACAACCCTAGTGAGGATCAAATTACAGGCTGCAGTGTTGTCTTAGGGGCGTATTCCCTTGCTTGCTCTGCTCTTGCAGGAAGTCGTTGGAATCCCGTGCAGGTGAAGCAAAAGTGAAACAAATATTGACATGAACAGGCTGATAGATTGACCATTCGTATAGACAGAAAAAATAATTTGTTCTAATGATGGGGTCCCTTGCCCAGAGCCATGCAGACACTTGCCATAAGTTTGAAAGGTGGGGGGGGGGATTCCAGTGGAATAAAGCAATCTGTGGGTGAGCAAGCTAATTTTGCCCGCTAATTACAGCTCAGTTTCCGAGGAGTTGACAATAGCATTAAGAACATGGAAGGCATAGATGGGAGACGATTTGAAAACATTGAACATTCAAAGGCCCGGGCTGCGAATTAAATGCTGATGTTATTTCCATTCAATATGATACCTTTTTCTGGACCATCTAACTTTGGCAATATAATGTTGTTTAACCGAATTGGCTATTCGGCAGGCTTTAACGGAATGATCATGGATTGGTGTCGACTGAACACGCAGATCACATCATCCCCACCCACTTTCCCTACCGATTCTGATATCCGCCAGATTAGGAGCTAGGATGAAATGTGACTTGGGCATATAGTGCACAGTTAATGACGACTGCAGTGAATCGTTACTCACAACAATCCTACGATTCTGATATCTGTGATCATGGAGGTCTGATTTGATCTCATCCAGGGTTGCTTGAGAAGACACTACTTTACTACGTTATGCATTGCAAGCTGGGATCGAATTAAGGGATCAGAGTCCAGGGGTTACTTTTCAGAAGAAAGAGCCCCTGGTTTGTAGAACTGGCATGGGACCAGGGGCTATTTTGGTAGGACCAGGGGCTCTTATCACTTTCTTGACTTTTGAATTGAGGAGGAACAGAGCTTTAATTGAGAAAATCAACCTCAGAGGCTATAAGAACCTAGCTCATGCAATACGAAATACACGGAGTGTCAATCTGGCAATAAAACATTGCAATAGTGCTTGCTGCATTTATTAAATAGGCCTACCTAAATATGACCAAGTGAAGAGCCCAGGGGCTATTTGCCCCAAAAACTAACCCCTGGTTCATACAATTTCATTAGGACCTGGGGTTATTGATGTATTTTAGGGGGCTAATAGCCCCTGGGCCCCCGCTTATCATGAACCCTGATTGCAAGAGCAGGCTCACACTCACCTAGCTCGATCTCTTCACCGATCTTGAGACTAGTGTGGGCCGAGTATCGGTTACCACTATCGGTATCGGCCGATATTGGCGTTATCGGCCTGATATCGGTATCGGTAAAATTTGTGACATTTGCCGATAATGACCAAACGCATCCCCACTGGCGTGGTTCATGCAGAACCTTCGAGTTTCCCCTTGTTTTTTTTCTTATTTAGCCCAGAGAATAACTGCCTTGTAGTTTTAATGTAGTAGAGACCTATTTTACGATCCTAAAGCCAAGTCGACCCACGCCACTCGCGTCGCTCTGTGTCAAACCATTCAATAGATTACTCGCTTATCAGCTACGTTTGCATCCACCTTGGTCTCCACATCGACACAACAAACTGATCAGTGCAGCCGCGAATGTATACATCGATCACAGCCTTCGCCACTCGCGCAGCTCTGTGTCAAACACTGCAAAATACATCGCTCGCTAACAGCAGCTACGCTAGCCCAGCATCCCACGTGGTCCTCGCAGTCGACAAAAACCTGACCGGCGGGACCTTCAACGATCACCAGAATGTACAGTCTGCACACACTGCACTGCATAGCGCGAGCTGTACTACTACATGCACCTCGATCCGAAGGGAGTAGTATCGTTATCATTGTATGTGGACTGGGGGTTCTCTAATTTCCATGGCTGTTGTGTGCGTGTTTGGGTGGAGATCTTGTAACGTTTCTGTATTGACAATTTCGCACATAGAAACTGGGGGACTGTATTGGATTATTTAATATAATGTGATGAAATAGGGTCGTAGGGTATATGCACTGGGTTCGCTAAAATATGTAACTCCTCAATTTATTTACGCAATAAGTGCCGGTTATCGCGACTGACATGCAGCGCTACACAAATCATGTCACACAACGCCGGGCATTCTTCGTTCAGCATGCATGAACAAACCAAGTGCGTGTACACTGCACTGTTTCTCATGGCCTGTGCGATAGTACTACTGCTGCTTACGCGAAGGGTTAGTCGAAGTGCAATTATTTTCCAGCTTGGTATGGGACACGATATGACTGAATTTTTGCAACTTGTCAAAACATGAATTTATTTGGGGAATTCATGTGTGCCTTTGTGAATCACGGAACCTTGTAACTCATTAGTAATGAATCGAACATAGTATAATAGTACTACTAGCGTGTTTAGCGACCATACGAGAACGAATCACTTCATACGCAAATTACTGTGTTAAAAAATTATCGGTATCGGTATCGGTATCAGGCGATACTGAACAAAAATTTATCGGAGTATCGGAAACCGATACTGCGTGTAGGCCCAACACTACTTGAGGACAGCAGCCAGCCACTGGACTCAATATATTCAAGGCACCGTCATGTCTCTGCCATAATCAGGATTTAAACAGCTTCAAACGAGTTTCTTGCCGAGGGGGGCATTCAATGCCAGCAGCAATTTGGTGTCCAGAACTGACACCAGGACACCGGGGAGTTCCCCCATACAAATGGCACCACTCTACGCCCCCATTGGGGCTGCCCTGGGGTAACAGGATAACTAGATCTATCCAGTATTGTGAAACTATGTCAATAAAAGCAGAATCGGATTACAGTGAGAGCTGACCGAACCATAACATTTGATCTGAGCAGTGGGCATTGATAAATTAAATAAATTAAATAACAATAAAAGTCTTATTACGGGAGGAATGTTTCTTGTGCATTACTTTCTTTGTATACATCACATTGTAGGTGCCCGTATTGTAATGATGTACAAGGGTAGGTAAATCAATATTCTTGAGAAAGAATGGAGGTTGTGTGAAATTTCTCAATTTTTTGAGAATTTTAGCTAGACTCCTTGAGAAGAATGATCCTCTTTGTTTTGACAAATAAATTTTTTAACCAATCAAATTAGGATATGATTTTGACATTTTTCACAGTTAGAGATGTTTTGATGAGAACAGAGACCAAGATCAAGGTAGATACTGGCGTGTAATACATCCACACAACTTATTATGACTTATTATTAAAGACAAAGAATCTGTAGAGGTTGTAGAGAGAATTAGAATTAGAATTAACTTCATAACCACTTCATAGTCTAAACTTCTTTAGGTTTTAATGGATATACTTTTAGAGGCAGAGAGGGGGAGAACTATTGCAGGAGAACGCACCCCAGCCTACTAAGCAGTCTCAGAACACTTCACACTGCATCATACATCTCACCGGGGGATGGGTCAAGCAAGAGCGGGGGGCTGATTCCAAGTCCCCCCCCCCCCTCCCTATTACACTCACCATGTCCCTTTGAAGTATCATAAAATTTACTACTGTGTGTTAATTATAAACAAATTTCTCTGGGGGAAGATGTCCCAGATCATTATGTTACACCAGGGACTATACCAGAGGGAACCAGATGACCCTCTGCAGCAGTCCCATATGGCTGTCAATTTATGTGTCGATCATAAAAAAATAACAATAATATTTGGTCTCTGACCTTGTAATTGAGAAATTATTTGCTAATTAGGATGTCCAGGACCAGTGAAACTGATTCCAGTCCCAGGGGGGTCAGTCAGTGTGGCCATGAACCAAGTGGGCAGACAGGACTGTCAACCCATATGGTGCAGGGATGGTACTCAGCTGTGTACAGGACTGTGGACCAGGGCACTCTTTGCCAAACCTTCTATGGAGGGGGGGGGGGTGGTATTTATTAATAAATAGCTACCCTTAAGTTATATCATCATCTTGGTCGCAAATTTCTGAGAAAATTCAGAACCATTTTCACAACGGCCATTATCCTGAAGGGTCGTGATTTCCATTATTCACTATTCTGAAGTGAACTGATCAGGTGCACTATTCTGAAGGGTGGCTATTCTTAAAGACAGCGTCAAAGGTCACCATTGGTACGCGTCAAAGGTCACCATCGGTGCACCACCTGGTAAACAGGTTTCCATGTAGGTTTGTGTTAGCTATTAGTGACATGCATATCGCAGATGGGCAGTTGTTTTTCATCTGTGTGGATATATGAGGTCTTGACTACTGCAAGGCACAGACTTCATCAGTTTGGTAACGCCGGGTGTATTAGAAAGACCCTGATGTATTGAATTCAAATTGGAAAAAAAAAAATATGCCAATTAGGTCAATATTTTGCAATTTGAAATGATAAGTATAATAAAACAACACTAGATAAATATTGTGAAAGTACTGTCTTGATCTCACCATGTAACATTACTTTCGAAATTTTGGGGGGCCCAAAGGTCTCCATAACCTTTATGGTATTCAAAGGTCATGTTATATTAGTGTGGCTACAGTGTAATCTAGTATAGAAAGAGCCTTACTCAACACTTCCAAACGAGTCACCCGGTTCATAAGACCCCTTCCAAGCAACTAAGCAGTCACTGTTTAAATGTTGAAAACCTTTGGCAACCCCAATTCCTAGCTAAAATCGACAGATGGGATTTCACAAAGTTGTTAGTGTGCATGTTCCTAGAATCGACCGCAATGGGGGAAGGCAGTGTGAATGAATCGTGTGGAAACAGTAAACCCTGAGAGCCACTGGAAAGAAGATCATCCCATTGGGATACAGACAATAGTAGAATGGTGACAAAATATAAGCCTCTAATATATCAATATTGAGTCATCCTTTTGAAGGGAATTCACCTCTGTGTGGTTTTCAGTGATCCTAGACAGGACATAAAAGTAGCACCCAACTATGGTCAGTATACCCATGTTCTGTGGCAAACAAAGGTTGTGGCACCACCCTAGTGACCACACCTCCTGAAGGGGTCTGCTGAAAGAATTGGAGGGACATTAAAGGAGTGGAGATATTTTTGTATATGTTTAACGAGCGTAGCTGGTAAATATTTAACAGGCCCCCAAGGCATTACTCAGCAGTGTCATAGATATTGATATAGGTCTTAAATTCCAGGCTCGGATGCTTCAAATCTCCCATTGGCGGCCGAGGGGCCTTGTAGCTTAGGTTCTTACCAACACAACAATGTGTGCGGCAGTGTGGCGTACCAGTGACTTGTCTAGGGAGGTGGGTGGAGGTCAGGACCCAAGGGAGTGCACCATCATTTATAGCCTCACACTCCCAATGGCAAATAAAATGCCAATTTATAGGCCCCTAGACACATGCTGCTGCAAAATTGAAACTTCTGCAGAACAGGAAAAGAAGTGGTTCTGTGGGTAAAAAATGCATTGGTCACAAGGATCAACTGGGTCCAACCCACCCCACCCCCGCCCTCGTGTACGCCACTGGTGCTGCTATGCAGTGAAAAGACCATTCAAGCACTTAGGACTCCAGAACAACCAGATCACGACCTCATTTGACTGATGAACAGAAATGGAACACGTCCGATAGTGGAAAGAGTGCACAACTCGTCACACAGGGTTGTGAGTGATCACAAAGTCGATCATGAGCCATGTTTCGCCACTCTCAAATTTGAATTGCGGTGGTCACAGAAGGTTATGTGGTTGTAAGGTGCCTCGGTAATGCATTCTCGTGAGGACTTTAACGTAACACAAGATGGACTATCATATCAACAGGTAATGCCCATTTCATAAAATATCACGTCATGGGGGGGGGGGGGGAGGGGGGCAGGGTGTGGGTGATCCTGGGGGGAGGGGGGAGGGGACATCCCACACTTGTCTATTCAATAATGGACCAATTGACTTGAGTTTTATTCAGATGTCAGATATGTGAGCAGGCACGTGTTGACTGTCAAATATGGTTGACCAAATTGCGTACGGGATGCTCATGCGACCGGTGTGTCAACTAGTCGCCCGATACCGTATACTTCTGCAGTGAGGATCTTTGGTTCAGATAGTCACCCCAACGAACCCTAACTCTATAACCCAGAAAGGAAACATTTTTACTGTAAGGGGTGTTAAGTGTTAATAATGTGAAGTGTGAAATCGACCTGTGCCTTCCCACAGGTTTTTGAAATCCAACACTGTTGACTGGATTCGAAAATATTTGTCCATCTGCAGTAAACAGCTCACACATTGGATCATTGAGTGATGCAAAAATGTCACGCTATGAACCAGGCACGGAGCTATCTGGTTATTTAAGGACAGTGTATATCTGCCAGATACCAATTTTTTTTTGATGACCAGATTATATATGGACGACATGTCACATTTTTCTTTCACTGAAATTTGAATACAGGTGTGTCATTGTGTGAGTCACAAATGGAATAATTACAGTGTATTCTGTGATGAGAAATGGGAAACCAGTGTGTTCGGCAGAGACTGCGTGCCGTTTTAATTCGGTGCACCGGTACGGGACAACATCGCTGATTATTGCCATTTAACAACAACAGGCCGTTTCCGGTGACTCAACCAGAGGCAGTGATTTTGTTGGGCAGCATGGTCAGTGGTTTTACCAGCAGGAACCACAGAGAGGGGATAATAGTAATCCATCTCCAGACAGGAAGTAAACAATGACCGCTCAATGAATCCAGTGACTCTGGTTACCTCGTTGAATAATGCGATGAGAGTACGGCTATCTGGCATTGGAGGAATTATGGTCAGTGAAGCCTACGGGCAATATGCCTTCGTCGCATCCTAAACAGTGCGCCCTATCCTCCCCACGCCAAAGGGTGTTTTATTAATAGGAGTTAAATGATGACAGTTAAATTATGATTTCCATGAAGGCATTTCAGAAGGCACAATGTTTCTCGTGAGGGCATTTTCGAGGGGCACTCTCCTTTCTTTTTAATAGCATTCCAAATGGACACTATGCCTTTAACTGTGGATTCTCCCGAACAGAAAAACTCCCAGACTGCCATAACTCGAGTCTCCTTCACACCAATGTCTTCCAGGCTCCAGCAGCCATCCTCCTTGTTTGGTCGATGAACCAGCTATGTCTCTCGAGCCTCGACTGCCCTGGGATCCTTTGGAAAATATACTCCCTGTCCTAATCGAATCTGGCTCTGAGAGTGCCAATTCGGGGATTATGACAACAGATTCGATTGAAAGAATTGGAGCAACAGAGCCCGTCGGCTACGGCAGGCGCTCGTAGCCGTTTATATACCAACGCCTGGTTCATTGAGGAAGGCAGGGCGATCGATACCGTATAGTATGCAACAACATAAAGCACACCAGCAGACAAAGTGTACCAATGTGACAGTGGAAGAAATACCTCAACTCAAAATAGCTGTGACAGTTGAAATACATTGTACAACTAGTTCTTGCTCTCGTTGACTGATGCAAAATTAACTTGATGTGGACCATCTCGAACCACAGAAATTTGATCAGCCTGGCAAAACGATACATCAAATTTATTCACAACTATTTGGCAAATTTACGAGACATGTGTAGGCGGGTAAACGCCCACGCCTGTATTTCCCCGCTTTTGAGCAATCATTGGGAAGAAGTATCTAACACCCCATAAAGACCCCCATTTTGGTCAGAAACCAAGATAAACTTCATCCACCAAGGCACATTGAAATTAGCAAAGGACCATGATGGCTTTGAAATGACTTCTAACTTTGTGAGGAACAAATGTAGCTCCCATCCACCAAGTTTCGTTCAAATCTGACAAAGTTTGGAAAATCCCCTCAATTTCGCAAATTTGAACCTTCGATGACCTTGAAATGACCTCCACATTTTCGGGATCAACTATAGTCCCTACCCACCAAGTTCATTCAAATCTGACTAACTTGAAAATTTCGCGTAAATTATGCAAATAAGCGGCCCCCAGCCTGCAGTGATTGCCCACTTTGAAAAACTCACCGATATTTCTTAGGGCGGACACATGTTGTTATACCAAGCTTCGGCAGGCGGAAAATTATAAAGACTTAAAGAGTTATTGCAACTAAACGCATAAAGTTTCCGGCGGCGGCAACCATGGAGTCTGGGACGGCGGCGGCGGCTACACACCCAAAACCACAATATCATCCGGACACTTACAGTGTCGCTGGGGATTGGGGATATTAAGATCATACATAAAGCCAGGGGCTGAAGCAGTTCACTCACATTCTCAACTATTTGTTGTGTTCTATTCTCATTATCCCTCAGGGTTAAGAATGGGAGCTAGCTATCATAGGGGGAACCATTGAGTTCCCATATGCAAAAAACATTTTTTGTCAAGTTAGAAGAGCTTGCAATGAGATATTATATACACTAGAGTGTGTACAGTATTTACTTTACAGTCACACTGACCCTGAGAAGCAAAACAAGTTTGTTCTTGAACAGAAGTCTTGCCAGTTGCACGATCAGTTGTGAAGGTGTTAGTATGTTTCAGCATAATTCAGAGGATGAAAGAGATGAAAATTGTTGTTAGAAATCACAGCATCTGGAAGCACCAAATAGGATTTTTACTGTAAAAAAAAATTCTATGAAATCCTTATAGTCCAGCTATAAAATTGCAGAAATCGGTAACGATGAGTAATAAGAAAGTATAGATGTAGATAGAAGAGACTTGTTTGTTACATTACGAAAGAAACAGAATGGCGTCCCTACGATGCGTTGATTATTCATGAGTTGAGGGGCGAGGGTGATGCTTGTCGTGAGAACAGCCAAGAAGGCTGAGCTACTCAGGGGCAACTGCTAAATTAGATGAGCTTACAAGAGTGAGTTGAGAGCGAAGTGAATATCAATTACCCTCCTTGACTTAGTGTAGTGATTTCGACTTTGACCCCCATATCTGATCAGCTCTGTCGTGTCACCCATTCCTATACCTCCAACAAAATATCATAACAAGAACACAAGTTGTGTAGTGATTCCTTGCCATAACGGTATCAAACTTTTTGTGAAACCTTGTCCTTGAAGAGCCTTGTCGCAGAATTTTAGCAGTGCCAAGTAGGCCTACTGTCACTGTGAGTGGTTTAAAAATGTAATGTTGGGTGTCAGACAGAACATTGACGGCCGCGATCGTTTCACAATGATCTTAATCCGCGTTTTCCATGCACTCGGGCGGGGCTTTTTCTTGACATCACGCACCTAGTTGTGTATATTCGCTATATAAAACCAACCGTGTATCTACATTATTTCTGTTTATTATTGTTATTATCATTTCTCATCATTAGTATTATTATTATTTATCAAACACCCGCCGCATAGGCCCCTAGTGTTTAAAACCTAAACACCAGTGTTTAGTTTCGTTAGAACCATTGTCTAATGTCACGATCGCGCTTTACTCGCGTTGTCCGCGTGCCCCCGCCCCTGGCCCGCGTACATGGAAACGCGGCTTCAAGGGGGCACCAATTGAAATGCAGGATATCCCTACAACACAAAAACGTTTTAAACATTTTTACCATTTGCTAATTGTTTCGAAAACGTTTTTTGTTGAGTACACGAAGGTTAGGAGAAGTTTTCCAGAACGTTCACCAACGTTTTAAGAAACGTTTTGGAAGTTTGGAAACATTTCCAAAATTTTCTGAAAGTGTCTGAAAGGGTTTTTGGTGCAAAGATTGCGCCAAACCGGATTTAAGTTATGTTAGAATTGTCGAGGCATATTATTTTCGTTTTGTTTCCTAGGTTTTGCTGTAACTCCTAATTTGAAGTTAACTTAATTTTCTTTTTCGAACATTTTCCCTAACATTTTCTTGGAGGGTATGGAAACGTTTCCGCAACATTCCTGTTACTCAACATTAAAACGTTTTCAGAAAACATATACGAAACATGTGTCGAAACGTTTTTTGTGTTTGCTTGGTGAGATAATAAAGTGCCATGAACTATTTGTATGAATTTCAACATTTGCTCCCAATAAATGTATGGCCTAGTGACAGCATAACAAGACATTTCTTACAAAACCCTAAAAAATGACAAGGGTATACATCTCTTTTCCTATGACTCAGCTTGATTACAGAATGAACTGTCACCTGTGTGATGTTTCCCGCATGCACATGAACCTTTCTCTGATATAAATTGCAAATTTTTGAATATGCAATCTTGCAGTAATGACTCTGTTTTCATTCTTATGCACGCCCACGCAGATATCAGCAGAAATAATATGCAGTGGAGCATTCCGTAGCATGGCATAACATGGAAGACCTGGGTGGAAATACAAGGACTTCCAACGAAGAATCTTTGGAAAAGCAGTAACAGCCGTAACATCTTAGGCTTAGCCCTCACCTATACATGAAAACATTGGCTGAACTGGGTGTACAATCCGTATCAGTCTATAGGTCTAAGCTAGGCCTAACGCTAGGGCCTATACATGATTACAGAAACCAAGGCCTATGCCTCTGCCTAGGCTCTACCAAGCTACATTGGTTGGATGATTGTATATATCACCAAGGCCAATGAGTTTGCAATCTGTGTTTGTATTATCCATGTCTTAAAAAGCCACAAGGTCACTGCAGGTGAGGTCAAAGGACACAAAATGAGTCGCAGTAACAATTACGCAATAAGAAATGGCATAGACTACCCCCAACTCCTCACTTAATTAAGGCCAGGAGCAGATGAATTCGAACACAAGTGGAGGGGGTAGAGGGTTCGATTGGGACTGTTTTTTAGCTGTTTTTTTTCCTCCTAATCTGTTATGCTCTTTCTCTGGGGTGCTCACAGACGACTCCAGGGTTCAACACTCTCCACACAGGTCACACGTACCCCATATTTACACTCAATTTGACAGTTGTGAGTCTCAATTAAATGAACAGATAAATGTTGTTTTTAGTATTGGGCGGTTTGGGCCTATGCCCAATTTGCAAGGTTCCCCAGAAGGTTAATGGACTGTCTGGACGGTTCAGGTATTCGTTTATTGGCCATAGCAAATTTTGGAATGGGGCATTCACCATTTGGGCGATGAGACCTTGTGTTTTTGGAATTCCCCCCCCCAAAAAAAAAAATACACCCTGTATGCTCATGCTGCTAGGCAGGGAGGGGCATGGCCCCCCCACTTCCAGGAAAATTTTGACCTTGTTGTTTTTGGGACAAAACAGTTGGGTAAGTATATGTATTTGGAATTTGAGGGAAATGGATTTGCAACCACCACATATGCGCATGCTACTGCATGGCACCACCACGCACTGATTATGAGCCCTATACTGCCTTACCACAGGGCTTTACTCTCACTCATGAATTAACAGTATCCAAAAGACAGTACACATCGGTCAGGAAACTGTGACCAGGGACACTGGGCAGGATTCCAACAAATGGTCCAGTGAGGAACCCACTACCTTTGTGAGTCAAATGGAAAACAGAATGCCAACAAAATTGAATTGCACTAAATTAGGTAAATGACCCCTCATTGGCCTTTATGACCTGCATCACATGAATGTTATTTGAGAAAATGACCTACCTCTTCACCGGCGCCCAAAATTAGCAACATGGCCGCCATGTAGCCGTAATATTCGTTTTCAGTCACTACTGTAAATGCTGTTATTACCCAATAAAAAGCTGTGTCCAAATAAATGGCACTGTGACGGCGGCGGCCGCTACACACCAAAAAACAATAATATCTCGGACACTCCCGGTCACGGGGATATAACGTAAGATATAATTATAAGAAAACTTCAAGAGATTTCTCTCAAACTATACGATCATAATCAGAGTATTCAAGTGAATTTAGGGTCATATTGGAATATCCATTCAGTTGCCCCAAATACACTAAATAACGATTCGCAGACGCCTACTGAAAAACAGGGCTACCAAATTCATGAAATATTGATCAATGGACAGACTTCAAAGAAAATGTTAGAAATTACAGTACTTCCCAGCCCATAGACAAACAAGAGGAGGACAAGAGCTATAACCAGGCCAACCTGAATAATGGGTCACTGGGGAGGTCACTGGCAGACCGACTGTCAGCCACAGTGCAGGGGCCCATTATTCTTCTAGTTAATATTGATGCTATTAGGGAGTACAGGGGAACAAGCCAGGTTCAAGTGCCCAATGAAGACTACATCAGACAGCTGTCGGACAGTGATAAATGCATGGTATCAGAATACGGCCAATATTAAAGGACATGGAGGGTATCTACTTTGAATTGCAGGGGAATACTAAATTACTAGAAAGAGCATAGGTAAATCAAAATAACATTGTAACAATCATTACGCAGTAATAAGGCAAAATATCATGTTGTGACCAGAAACAAACCTGATGACGTAATACGTCTGAAATTTTCACCAATGCAAGCAATGACACTGTAAGTTGTTCCAAAAAACATTAGTTTGTTGTCCATAAGTGATTGAAGGACCTTTGATGACATGACAGTTTTTATGAAACATTGTACTCTTGAAATGCCCGCAGTCCTACAAGCATTGTGGATCCCAAATATACTGCAGATGCTATTGCCAAAAAAGTATCAAAACAACATTCGAGCCTTGTAACTGAGAACCAAGTGCCCGATGAAAGCGGAGTTTGTTGTGTGTATTCAGCACGCAGAGCTCGTCACATAACTTTGCACACAAAGGGAACATGGGGTCAGATTTCTGGCCCATTTCGATCGGATAGGTACCTTGAGATTAGAAAATGGCCACAAAAATTTGATTCGGCCCAAAACAAGGTGAGGTCAAATGAGGTCAAAGGTCACACGATGGAGGTCAATGATTGGATCACTTTGGCCCACACCTCCCCACCTCGGCAGACATATGTTTTCAATGTTATGGCCAAAAACTAGTTTTTGACCTTAATTGTGACCGTAATGGACGGGGAGACGGTCCTTTTTTATAAAAAATGTAACCGGAGGATACACGGTGTAATGAATTACAAACACATAGGAAAGGTCATGGAAGTGGGTGAGGAAACCACATGCTATTTGGCAGTTTTATGCCCATACGTGACCTGGAATGACATTGAAACATGATGGTTTTTATGAAAAATGTTCTCGGTAGGATGTACACCCTGTCCCTGAACTTCAAACATGCCACAGCAATGTCACTGTTAAAGTTGTTCCAAAAAATATTGTTTTTTGACTTATAGTGACCTCAAATGCCTTTGATGACATGACACTTTTTAGAAAAATGTTACTCTCGATGGGAGCATGCAGTCCTACAAGCATTAGGTATCCCAAGTATACTGCGATGCTATTGCAAAAGGTATCAAAACCAACCTTTGTGACACCTTGTAACTTGAGAACAGTAGGCCAATTGGAGGGAGTTCTTTTGTCTAGTCAGCACACAGAGTCTGTCACATTGACAGTTTTAATTTTCTTGCCTGTAACTCTAAAAATAGGCAAATTTATTCGAGTGTGACTTTGACCTTTTGACCTCATCATCAGAGGGAGTTTGACCCACTGTGTATAAAAAAACACCAAGATAAATCACTATGAACATGCAACTGCACTGAAATTTCAAAGGAAAACTTGACCTTGATATCTTACGCACCAAAGTAAATGGGGTCAAGTTATGGTCCATGTCGATCAGATGGTACCTTTGAGATCCGAAAATGGCCACGGAAAATTTGATTCGCACCAAAACATGGTAAGGTTCAAATTGAGGTACAAAGGTCACATGGATAGGGGTCAACGAGTGGGATCCCAAGGGTGCACCTACCAACCGCGGCAGACATTTGGTTTCAAGGTTATGGCCAAAAAACTAGTTTTTTACCCCTAATTGACCTTTGATGACCTTGGATGACTTACTGTTGTTTGATTATGATCCCTCTCCCATCGCAACTAGTCCAACCGGTCCAGCGATGTAGGACCTTGCTAATAGGAGTATTGCCCTTGTTATATTCAGATTTTGGCCCTCTCATTGGACCGTGGGACCTTGCGGGCAAAACAGAAGAAATAGGATCAACTACCACACATGAAGAACCTACATGCGATATATGCACTGATAAATGCTGGCGTTCTGCCAGATTATCGTTTCCGGACAAAATTGTCACATTACACACCACACACACACCACACACACACGCACACACACCAACACACACACCCACGGACACCACACGACTTCGTGACGAATAGATTCCGTTGCCGTTGGCAAGGAATCAAAAATTGTTTGTAAGGTTTCAGGGCAATCCTGATAACAAGTGTGACAGTCAGGACACACAATGATCGCTAAGTTCATTCCTGATTTCAGTCAGGGCGTGACAGGAAACATAGAAACACACGTACTCCTCGGCTCAACCGGCGAAACACAAATAAGGAAATGTTAATCCGTCATTTTAGGTCATAAATTCTCCTTTGTGACAACTGAGAGGCAGAGCCAGACTTATCAAGGTCGATCAGTAAATTTCATTATCACGATGATAGTTATTTAATTTTGGACATCCCCCCCCCTGCTCTCAGACTCCCAAGGCTGCGGTATCAATTCTTCAAATGCCCCAGAGGTAGACACACAAGGATGAAAGGGATGACAGAGCTCCCTGAAGATGACTGCGAAAGGAAGATTGAAAGCGCGGTTCATCCGAACAGTTGACATGATTGACGGTGCCTGGATATGTAGAATCCCCGTAGATGCTATGATCAGAGGAGGAGGGACGGGGGCAGAGACATGTGCGAGGATGGGGTGGGGGGGGGGGCATAATGTCACCCTTTCATTCTCAGAGAAAGCAATCAGTTAGGTCCTAAAATAATTTTCTGAACCGCATTTTGAGCAATATGTTTAGGCAGGGGGTGTGGTGCGAATGTTTTAGATTTTGTTGAGATCAATGAATGAATCCATCATGTTGACCCATGGAAATGAAAGCATTTTGTTGACGAACTCACTAAATCAGTCCACTCATGACAACACAAACTAATAAGTTAAAATGTGCCCTGTCTTCAGCTGACTGATTTCCAAAATTGTTGCCACTCAGGCTGGACTCAGTCAAATCGCTCTATTGATACCTTACATTGACGGGTACATCACTGGTATTCAATGTAGGTGCTGAATTCCCCACCCAAAGGGGTTATTCTTGTCTCTCAACACCGCAGAGCAAGGAAACATACCAACACAACAAGATTTGCTCTCCTGGGAGAAAATGACTTGCATTTAAGTTGACTCTTTCATTGAGCTACTGGGTGGTCTCAAGACACACGACAAGTCTGTTGCAAATGGCTGCTGCTCAAAAAGTAAATTCCAATGGGAGATCGATGCGAGAAGGGGTATCAACTAGTTATGGGGGGGCATCACAAAATACCAGTTTCCCACAGTGATTGTCTCTGAGAAGTGGCCTGACCACCCCCCCTCCCCACTCCATCACCCAAGTGGTTATACTGAAGATGAAGATCATGTGGACATGTGGAATCTAAATAGCCAATTAATGTTGCAAGTCAACGGGACCCAAATTTGTTTTTTTCAGTTTGCAAGTGTGGTCCTGATGTAAAAGCCAAATTGCCACACAAGCATAGGCTGTAAAGTGCAATCAACCCAAATAGTCAAAATGATAAGAGCCAATAAGGTATAGTCTGATGAAGGGTATGGTCAATAACATGCATGTCACCTGGAAGTGGTAAGCCGCAGTCAATATGCTGGAGCGCCGAGCACCCCTCTGTGATCCATCCACCAATAAACGATCACTTAATTGCCCTGTTACCTGTGTGATGATATAATTGAAGGTAAGCCATTGACTGCATACCCCTGCAGATGATAATAGGCCAACCTATCCAGTGTCATGTGATATCAAGTTCAACCTAGTCCAATAATGCATGCAGGCCGCAGATGGTGGAAGAATGTGCACTGTGAAGAGCGACGTCCATCACCTGGTGCCCAGATGGTGCAATGCCCCTCCCCCCCCCGCCTTACTGGCCCTTAAAGTCTGTCATGGATGAATATCAAGAGTAAAGCAATACAGATAAGGAACTTGATGACCTTTGTCAGAGCTCTTCACTCCCTCTAAGAGATACACAAGCCAATACAAAGGAATTGGATACCACTAAGGTTATGATTAACCTGCCAAATACCAACATTGAAATTCACTAAATTTCTCCTATTTCAACATTAAGACTAAAGCTTATGTCCAACAAGAGCAATTTACATATATTATTCTCTAGAAATGTTTCATAAATTTTGAGACCGGATATTGACTTTCAAATGATTCAATGATAATCAGATTAAGTTAATCCTATTTTAAATTCAAATTGAGGACCTATAAATTTAAATTTCCTAAATTATCAAATCGATGCTGCGCTCAGTACAAAAGCACATTTATCACACGGAATAACGAACTGTCATTCACAATGCGTGTTACTCAAGCACGAACCACGGTTGAAGCCTGGTAATACTAGTGGTGCTCCAATGGTGAATTTCCAGAAAATAATCGGGGATTGATGAGTCAGTACATTTTGGCACAGATCTGGAAAATCTGTTACACAGATGGTTGGTTATTTATGGCTTTACTATAACTCCATGAACTTGCTTCTATTGTAGTCAGACTACATTTATTTGCAACATGACAGTTGCGTCGAGGTGATTCCCTTTAATATGGATTCAATTATAGGGGCAATAACTGAGATTGATCAAGTGTGGGGGACCAGCAGTCTCACCACCCGACATATGTCCCTGAGTCTCAACATACCCCTTCACCATGGTGGAGGGGGGAGGGGTATAATACTGGACCTCACGTACAGCAGTTCAATCTTGGAGACCAAGGGCGCATTACCACTGGCTGAAAGTTGGGGGAGGGGAGATACATTAGCAGCCATGGGAAAGTTTTTGTTTGGGAAAAAAACATCAAGTTGGGAGAGGGGTCATAATCACCAGAACCCCCCTCCCTCCCCCATAAGTGAACCCTAGGTCAAGGACTATCACGACTCAGCCGACACAAATTAGCACCAAGGTTTGATAAAGGTGTCAGCTTTACGAATATGGCACATTACTGAGGTTGAACTGATCTTTCTAGGTGTCCTAGCACAAGCCACCTAATCTTAACCAGCTTTCATCGAATGAACAGCCAGTTTCACCCAAGCGGGAAGCTTACAAGGGAAAGGACTTTCCAATGAGGCTGCAATCGAATTATGGGTGTGCACATGAAGGCGTGTACGTGCCTTCATCACATTAGTGTTACCCTGACCCATGTCCCAGTTATCGATGTCGCACATTACTGCGTAACTGATTCATTCTCCCCGTAGTAATTGCTGGAGATGAAATTCTTTCCCTCTACATTGGCAACCAGGGCAGCCGTTGTGGCGTTGAAAGATTCTGCACACCATCCCTCCCAGTCACCTCTGGCCTCAAATGAAGAGCCAACGTTTTGTGAAAACAACAAGCCTTACATCTCCCCTCCCCCCCCCCCCCCCCATTCTTCCCCCCCCCCCCCCCCCCCCCCCCCCCCAGTGGCATCACCGAGTGGGTGTCATGGAGGGGTAAAAGAAATCTGGGTTTGGAGAAAACTTACAGAATTTAAGACCTATTTCTCACGAGAAATATTATATCGTGAAAATTATTCTTACTGCCAAAATAGGCAAATGTTGGCAGCAACACCATATTTCATCTGGGCCCTCAAAATGCCTGTCATAGTTGCAAGACTTTTGTGATGGACATTCAACAAATGTACATGTACAGTATGTGTGGTGGCTAGAGTGTAATCTAGTATAAAGAGCCCCTTAAGGGGAGTCAACTAAAATTCACCTACTACAATTACATTATTGGTATTTGCCTTACATTGTAGCCTATTAATATTGATCTACGCAGCCGATCATTTTTAAAATTTCTCAAAGGTGATGGACACCCCCCTCCAGTATCCCTTCCCCAGGACGATGCCTCACAAAATTACCCCTGGCCCCACCCCAACTGAAAAGTCCCTGGATACACTGGTGCCCCCCTGTGGTTGACCTACCTCAAGAATTTTGTTAAATTGTTTGTTGCCTTTGGTTACATTCATAATTGGTACAAAACTCAACCATAGTTACAAAATATTTGGCTTATTGATCACACGTTGAAATGAGGCGCTGTTTGGCTGACCTTCTTTAGTTCTTAATTATTATTTCACCTTCCAAACGACCAATCACCAAGATTGACAAGTAATTTAGCGACTCCTTCTTTTTCTGTATGCCTCCATGCAATGACCTATACATGTAACGTACACACCCCTATACCTTAATGATAGCAATTACTGAACACAGGGAGCAATTGCTCTGTACCCGTAATAAAAAAAAATAGACACCATTGTATGGCTCCTTGGAGTTGACACATGCATAAATAAAATGAAGCTTTCCAGTCTCAAACGACGGACGTTGTCACTTGTCGGAAGGGAAGGGCCAAGCGTCGTCCCTTTGTGACGTGTGCGGTAGCTGGGCGCTTCATTGGCTCCCAGAGGAAGTCGGACACAAAGATTTCTTATCCGTTGAATATACCCTGATGTTTCACAAACATGAGTAGTTGAATCGCAGACAAGGATACCGTTGGTTGTAAATAGTACCCATTGAATTACACATTGACAAAAAATGTTCAACAGCCGTGCACCATGGAATAAATCAGCGTGAGACATTACTGGGAAGAAAAAAAAAATCTGGAGTGTTTTATGCAACCTTGGGTAGGAATGACTTATGGGTGTGGGCCACTTTGGGGGGTCTATGATGAAAGGCCTTTTATATAATTTATTACTCAAATAGAACTGAGGTGTGACAGAAGGCATTGCATCACACTCAGGGCACAGCCACTATGTGGTGTCCGATGATACTGCCCCCCAAACCTTTCGGAAGGCCTCCATACATAATGATTGTTTTCACACACACAAAATGTTTCCAGCACCTGCTTCGGACCCCCCAAATTGGCCTCTTACCCACCCCCCCCCACCCAACTTCAGACAGTGGCTGCGCCCTATGGCATCGACCTGGGGCTCAGTCTGTGCCTGACCTGGCCAGCTCCAGCTCCCCAGCCCCCGTCGGGGAACCAACTGGAAATCTGTACCCCGAATGAAATTCCAGGTGATTTTTTAAAATGTTTGCAGGTCCAACGTCAACGTTGGGGAATTAATACATCAATAGTTGTCAGGCAGAAAATGAAAGGAATCCTATGGGGATCCTGGTTGCCTACAGAAACAAATATCAAAAAATGGAAGTGGAATTTTATTGGCTGACAGTGTCTGCTGGTTTATTGAAAGGAAGGAAAGGGATGCTAGCTGCCTTGGAGCGCATAGTTACTCACTTCCAGTGGATGGAAAACATTAGTTAACAAAATTACAGTCTCAAAATGTTTTTCAAAATTGTTTAGCTGCAGATCTCAGATTCTGGACCTCAAAGCGACTTCACGGGCTAGCAAGTGTCCCAAGGGCCCTTTTCAGTTGTGGGTCCTCGAGACTGGTTGTCCTCTGGGCCTGGGGTTACCTGCTCCCCCCCCACCCCCCCCCCCCTCCTCCACCACCCCCTTTTGGCAACAATGACCGTATGTATGTCAAAGCTTTCCTCCTCCTTCCCCTCTCATCCCTCCTCCCGAATACAGGGCTGGGATAGTGAGTGGTTCAACACATGGTTATAACCCTCTGGGCTCTATCGCAATCAATAAGCCTGACAATCATGATTCACTACGCATTCAATGTGAGTTAATGGACGGGTATCAAAACAACAGGGAGCAATATCACCCTTTAGATCAAGGGTGTGACAATCATCACCAGTCATGCAAAAAATATTTCCCTGTAGTCTACAGATGGGTTGATTCATGGACTCATGTCTTATGAGAGGGTATTGTACCTAAAAGTGAATAGGGGTGGTTGATTTCATGGACCTGTTCTGATAAGAATTCCAGTGATGGTATGGGCTAGAGGCAGCAATTAAGGCTGGAAAACTCAAGGGTAGGTGAGGGAAAATGAGCTTAAGGGTAGGGTAGGGGGAGAGTGCTAAAGAGTAGGGAGGGTGGAAAAGCCAAAGGGTAGGGGAGGGGGAAAGCCAAAGGGTTGGGATGGGGAAAGAGGTTAAAGGGGAGGGGATGGGGAAGAGCAATGTGTAGGGAAGGGTAAAAGGGCTAAAAGTGTAGGGGATGGGGAGAGCTAAGGTAGGTAAGCGGAAGGGCAAAAGGGTCGTGGATGGAAAAGGAGCCTGTGCCTGAAATAACTCTCTCCCCACTGTTGACTCACTGATTGGCCAAAAAACAATCAAATCACCAATTTCTGGGAAATTTCCTGGTTGGGGGGATGAGTGCTTATAGGGCCAACAACAACTTGCTCCATGGGTTCTCATAAGTGATTCTCTACATCATTGTCGCTGCACGTATAAGCCTTCAATGTCAATAATGATCCTAATTCCAGTAGCGCACGCAAAGAATTTGTCATGGGGGGGGGGTCTGTCCTACATCTGTCACTAAACACTCCTTAGTCAGGGGCGGATTTGGTGTTAACTAACTGTGAAGGGGGGGGGGACAACAGGCAAAATCATTCCCCTTCATTGGCAGTCAAATTAGAAACATACATAATCAGTCCTGAATTGGTGCACACAAATCGTACCATTTTCCACCATGCCTGGAATTTGTCCATAGAGAGGAAACCCTCCTCTTAGACCCTCCCCCATGATGGCAGTCATCCAAAAAGCGATTCAATGTACTGCGACTACCACCTGTATTGAAAATTTACAGATATGGCTGCCTCCCCCCTGAAAAAAACTTCAATATTCGAAAATTAACCCATAGTCCCGGGTCTTAAATTAGTCATTTGAGACATGTACATGTACAGGTACCGTATATAATTACCTTTTGGCTCTTTCGAAGACGTTCTAAACCAAACTCACTCACCTTCGACATTTCCTTCCTTCCTGCCCTTCCTCCGGATCTCTGTCCGCGAAAATACTATTGCCTTCCTTCATCTTGGAGTGACCAATTTCACAAATCCTTCGAGTTGACAATCAAATCTCCAAATGTGACACTGTAAATGTATGCAGACTGTCAGTTCTGGACATCCGTTACATGAAGTGAGGAATACATAATTCCGCAATAAATCCCTGATCACAAGCACTCAGGGGGTGAAAATTCCCTCATCTCTAGGCCGAGGGGATAATAACTCGAAGTGAAGTCCATCTCATATACGCTGTCCAGATGAGCGATATCACTATATACCACACAAGTATTAGTACGTTGAGCCTAGCCTGGTCGATTTATATAACTCGTTTGTATCTGTGGAGCGAATTAAGTATCCCCTCGTATCCCAAGAGAGAGAGTATCAATTATTAATTCAAGCTGAAATGGCAAGAAATGGGAGATATGCATATTGTAATGAGTGTGTTGGCAGTGGCCATTCTGGAATGAAAAAATAAAATGTGATTTTCACAATTTCTGCAAGGGTCTGTAGTATAAAAGTATGAAATTAGTTTGATTATTCTACAGTAGGAGCATATATGGCAGCATCCATCTGCAGTGTTTGCTCAGAAATTCAAATAAAATATCCATAAATCACTCTCCAACTTGGGAAGTTAAAACAGCCCACAGTTCAAGATAGACCCTTCAAACCACTGAATGAGTGAGCAAGCACTTGTTCCCTCGATCCTTTAATCCAAATTATAAAAAGCTGGCTCCAGTGCAGCGGCAAACCAGTTTTAAGGGCAAATAAAACTGAATGACCCGATTACATCCGGAATAGATTCCAAAGTTTGCAAAGTAATGTCAAATGAGGTTTGAAAGCTTTCCTTTAGAATAAAAAGAAACACTCCTATGTGAATGTACTGTTAATAGATAAGCACCAGCGTGTAGACTTCACTTCAAGCTGCCTAGTGTGTGCCAGCTCAGGCTACGCGTTAAAGAACAACAGGGCTAGAAACCACTATCGAGATATTTTTCCTATCAAACTCCTCACTTCACACAGTCATATTGCTAACTATTGTCTAATACTACAAACACAACTAAAGTGGAAGTCAAACTTCCCACATGGAGGTCTGAAAGGCTGGCAAGCGTGACCTCAAAAGACACCCCAAGTGTCTCCTTTGGGGCACACAGGGTCTTTATGAATGGTCCCTAGTCTGCCACCTCATTACACCCATTCTATTGTGCAGTGGGGGAAAACTTACAAGAGTGGCTGAGTGCAATTGCAAACAAACAACCGGCTAGGGCTATATGCATGCAGCAGCTTGCTTGCCAGCAGGACCAGTCAGCTAAATAAACTTGGGCACAGCTGATCAAATGAACAACAGGCAACATGAAGAACAACACAAGATGTATATTTGTTGTTCACACATTTGAAATTGGGAGCTGGAGGTGCAGTCCTATAGGAATACAACCAACATGAACAACAACATCCTTGTAATCACATCAGTTCGAGAGTAGAACAAAGTTGATACAGTTGCAGTTGTTGACAACTACCATACAAAATGAACAACACTTGAAGATGAATACCAATTGTAATCACATCAATTTGGAGCATGAGTTGCGATTGTTCAAAATTATAGGAACAGTATGATGATGGATGAATAAATACACAATGTTCTTGTATCAACACAAATTTGAAGAGCAAATGAAAATTTACCCCAGATGAATGGCCTTTTCAGTCAAATCTTACGTTCACATAAACTAAGAGAATGGTGCTAGGTTGTTCAAATAACAATCAAATTAGGAACAACCAAAGTGAACAACAATATGTCCTGCATCACATCATTCTGAGAGCCTTCTTGGGTACTAGTAATGCAAATGGTTCAAATGAAACATCCAACTAAACTTCAACAACCATCCAATGGAATGAAACAGTGAACATACATCACAACTTGCTAAAATTATCCAAGACAAGAAATCTATGATACAACCCCGAAATGCTGCAAACACTTGGCAGTATTTTTCCATTCAAATCCATTTATAAAGGTCAGTAATTTCTCCAGTATTCTCCACAATACTTTCGAAGATTACACATGCAGACGCGTAAGCTGTTCGCTACTACGTAGGCCTACATAGTAGCGAACAGCCACCTGCAGTCAGTCAGTTGCGAATGAACTTGGGTCATGGAATTACTACCTACCAGAAATGAGTCAAATGAGGATAGTCTGGCCAGCTACCATAGCCCCGGTAGATCCCAAAACCACATGAAGAGCCCAGGTGAAATAAAGTCATCTGTACCACAGTGAGGTTTTATTATTCTGCTCAGTTTATTCTATGGTGATCTCATAAAACATCAGGTGATACCAATTATACCACAGGGTCAGAGCCACTGCCAAGGCCAAGACCCTACTGGTGCACCCCTACCAAGCCCCCTGTGGTTACCCCATACACCCACTGGGTGTCTGTGATGTAATCTGTACTGACTTATGGCCTGCTGAACTGTGATACACCACATAAATGATTCTGAGGTGGTCGTTACTATGGGAACGACACAATTAAATGGCAATTGGAAAGGAGGGGGAATTTCTGATGTTTCCAGTACACCCAAGATTGTCAAAAAATAATGGAGCTTGAAGGTGGGTGGACAGTTTTCTGTGAGAAGCCTTGCTTATTTGCCACGCTCATTCGTATTGAAAGTGTATGGATTGGGGTAAGGTGTAGCCACTTTGGGGAGAGGGGGGGAGGTGGGGGGTTCGGGTGAAGGGGGCAGGACCCCCATTCCCCATGGGAGACAACCATGACATAGCCAACTTTTCTTTTATACACAAAAAATGTTCAACACTGCCCCTTCATATTGGGAGGATAATGGGAGGGGGTGGGGGACACTGGATAAATTGTATAGAAATAAATGAGGGGCAGAAACACCCACTGCAGAACTCAAACTAATCAGATCGTGTTAATGGTGAATCTTGACAAGCCTACAAACAACTATAAACTCCAAACTGTTACACATTAGGGATTACATCAGGCATGCATGAGCCTTGAGCAGAGGGAGGCCTCCATTTTATTATCTCCCATTAAAACAACCTAAACAACTCCAGCATTGAGAGGTACTCCTAACAGGCCGGGGCTTACAGTCCTATTCCTGGAAATTTAAGCGAGGCTGGGATAGTGTTTTTTGTTTTTCTTTCGCCTCATGGTTCCCCATGTTCGAACTAACTTGATTTATGGTTAACAAACCCTGTTCCCCCCTCAGGATTACACAATACTACGACAGAAACTAGACAAAACAATGGACTTACCTACCTATAATGTTAAAATTCTGCGAGGCAATTAGGATGCACTAGCAATGCATGACACAGTCAACCCCAGACTCCCAAGAATGGTGTGTCACAATCTGCAATGTCCATGGTTATATATGACCCAGGGGTGCATAACACAGGTATGGATTTATTGGAAGGTGTCCTGAGCATAGAATGACAAAATTAACACCAGGAATGAGGATCTCTATGAGGAAAGAATTGAATCACTAGGACTGATTAAATGAAAACATGCATACCTGCACGACCTTATAATGTTTTATAATATTTATACACATGAAAAGTTACCCCTACAAATTGGTACCATGTGGAGTTTGTATACGATGGGTAGAACTGTCTAGAGGAAGTTCCCTGACGATTTGGCCAAAAAGAGTGAAATCGGGAGTAAGGAGAAACGCCTACTTTAACAGAATTTAGAAAACATGGAACAAATCGCAAAAAGAGACAGATACAGCCCAAACACTGAAAGGACTTAGGAAATGTGGGATCTTCAAGGGTCATTAGACCTTCTATCCCAAACCACCATTCTCTCCGGAGCCTCATTGGAACGATGCGAGAAGGGTAGCCATCCAGGTGAATTTCAGGCGAAATATTTGTGTGGTAAACAACCACTTACATGAGGGCTTACACACATGATGTCTTTTGCACATGTATACAACAAGTGGCTATACCCTCGCCTGGCGGACAGAGTCAACGGCCCAATTTTATAGCATAATTCAGTATGTATGAGGGTCAATTGCATGGACTTGATGTTGCAGGGGTGTGCAATAATATTTTCTCTCAACATTATTCCAATATTCTATCGATATTTTCTGTTTCATTTTATGGAGATGTTTTGAATAGTTCCAGAATCACTTCCACCCCAACCAACATCCATAGACCTCACTCAGGCTCACTGACCTATATATTTTGCTGTATGCTCATATCTCGCCCAGGTTTAACTCACGAAATGGATATCGAAGCACACGATCGTATTTTGCGAAGAGTCAACACCCGAGGGCTAAATGAGTGAAATACAATTAAGTGGACTTTCAATGAAGTGGAAACAGCCTAGAGTTCTGTGATAAACAAGAAAGAGTGGTGCTGATATTGGTGACAAAATTGAAGCAGAAAGAATAATATTTTGCACCTTTGTTATTATTGGGTTTTTTACATTTACTATATTTTTTTCTTATGACCAACTGAATTACCTTCATCGACTTTATCGGGTACCTGGTATAAGTTTCACAGCTGGCAATCCGTGCAATCTGCACCCTAGCTGGGCCGATACAGGTTTATTCCTTGATATTTTCACACTTCACATTGGAGAAACGTGGGTCTCAAACGCTAGTCTCGCCTATTTTGCGATCAGAGATTTTTTTTTTGGACGGCGTATTTATTAAGTTTTGACCACCTTGATCTGAGGGGTTGACTATCAGGGGATTTCGTTGTTTTTCATTAATATTTAACTAATTCCAAAATATGCATAAATTATGCAATTAGATATCCCTAAAATGACCTTCTTGACCCTTGGAAAAACCTACCTTCAATTTTGTTAGATAGAAACTCCAATGGGTAGCACATCGACAAAGTTTCATAAAACATTAGCACAGACTGAAAAAATGCATAAATTATGCAAATTAGAACCTCAAATGACCTTTGATTGTCATAAATTTATCGGGACTGAAGGTAGACCACTTCCACCAAGTTTCATGAAAATCCGGCAATCTTTGCAATTTTGCATAAATTATGCAAATTAGGGTACTTAATTAGCATAATTTTGGCTGGGAATCTAATCAGTTCATCTACTGGCTATCATGTTACTATAGGCCAAGCTAATCCCCGTAGGTCCTAACCGTTCGTGCGCAATCTTGCTAACGAGCACAAACAATAAATACATAAAATGGGCTAATTAACATATTTAATTACCAAAATACCCAAATCGCACTTACCGTTCGAAAGATATCCTGCTAACGAGAAAGTGTGACACCACACACACATCACACCCCCGCACATACACACCCATAGTACCACTAAGTCTCTTCCTTAAATTCTTCAGGCGAGCAAAAAAAGGCACATGGCGGCTAGTTGGTCATGGTCACACTACTAGATGGTCATGAAGCTGTTACAAGGAGAAGTATATGTCTGGATGCTCTCATCTTCCCAGGAGAAAAAAAAATTATAAAAATATCAGTCTAAGTTATCCATCTATCGATCGCAGCCTCTCCTTCCTTCAACTGATCTACGAAAATGAACAAAATTAAAAATTGATACTATACATTGGAGCATTAGTTCACTCAGGGCATAAATACTATTGAAGCCCCCCTTTACATAATGAATATGGGTCCCGCATCACCCGCATTGTGGAGTGACTGTGCGTACCAGTATGCATAACCAACAGGACACACACTGTCACGGAATAGTTACGCCATGTTCACGCACTGTTCACAAACTTTTTACGCACTGCCACGTCGTGTAGCCTACCGGTAGCCATCATTGCACATGCGTAGCTTGAAACTTTGACCACAATCCTGTGCAGGAACATGCACAGCCAATGCGGGTGGATTGCGCAACTTGTCGTAAACTATTTGTAAAGTAGTCCTGGAGTGCGGACCACTGGGGTCGATGGGCACGCATTGGCATGAGCTGCCAACGACTAGTTGCGTAGAATTCCCGGAGTAAAAATTCACGACAAATCCTCAGAAGTTTTGTGCTGGCAAAATTTTGAACATTTTGAAAATTTGTTTACACACTCCACACATGGCCCGCATCCCTGCAGCACTGTCACGAACAGTTCCCGCATTGGCACGAACGAATGAGCACACTAGCGGGGAGCCCAATGCGGGCAAGTGCAAAGGGGGCTTTGCGCACTATGCGCAATCACTGAGGTGGTGGGGGTGGGTTCGGACGCACCAACATTTACAAGGGCCTCGATCGTTATCTGCCCTCTGCACATGATGTCCAGTGATCTGCACACACACAAATGGCTGCTAACTGCTGACCCCAACTCCCTTCCACTGAATGGTTGTTCCCTCGATTCAGCTCATGTGGGTGGAGGGGGGGTGGGAGGGGGGGTCGGGAGGGGGGGTCGGGAGGGGGGGTCGGCTGGGGGAAGCAGTATTGTTTTCCGACAGTATTTGAGGAGATGACTTTTATGCTCTGCAGATTCAACAATTTCAGTGGGTCAGACTTCAAAACGTCATGCCCATCCTTGAACCTATACAATAGTTGCGATACATATGTTCTAAACTAAAGTACAATGGTCATGCAACAGGTTATCTTCAAATTTGGGCGCAGCATGAAAGTGGACTGTTAAAACCCCACAACCAACATTTGGTGATTCTGGCATGTCCCGTTGCTGAGTTATCTATTTTATTTGAATGAATTTCACCCTTACTGATGACGTCACAAGTCGCACAAAAGGTTTTCCATGACTTACCATTAAATTCTGATATTTGCCTATTTAGCAGCAAAATACTAGTTTTTTTTTTTTTTTTTTTTTTTAAATATTCAAAATGCACTTATTCTTTCATATCTTGTGAACAAATTTCTAAGTTTTTAATCAATTCCCATGGTTAGTTCTTTTGTCACTGGGCTGGTAAAATACATGTTCGGATGATTTCGTATTTACACAGGCCACAGGGTCCATGGTTACTCTTGTGACATCACAGAGCACATTGTGCAATAGCAGATTGTTTCCTTTCCAGACTCAAATTAGCTGATTTTTTTTCCCTGAGGTTTAGGTTTCCTAAATATACTAAATATAAGACACCAAACTAGCAGAAGTTACGTTTACATGACCACTGTACTTTAAGTGCATTGATTTTCAACAGCAATGGGTGTAACATTTGTAATATGCACTATGGTTAGCAGAAATCCTTTTTCGTTTTCTCCCTTCCGTTAGGTTCAACAACTGAAGAGACTCTCTGTGAAAAGGAAAACAACCTTGGAATTTTTCTCTCCTCCTGAAAAGCCCCATGGGGATCCCCCATCTACCCAGCTCCCCATTCATCTATTCATCCCGAAACTAACGCCTCGCGCATGTGGCTTGTGACGTTTTAGTGCGACACGACAACGTGCTGCCTCAGGGGACAAAGTAGAGCCATGTGGCTTCCATGTCTTGCCAATGCAACCGCCGCAATTTGAAAAAAAGTTGAATCAATATTGAATCAAGTCCACATGGATCGATAGACTGTACAAACAAATTGAGGAGGACAAAAAACAACACAAGACACATAACTTTGCTACAATATTGCATGTAGGCTTACTCTCAATTCCCATTCTATGGAAATATCTGAAGAAAACCCCCCAAGGGAAGTTTCACATTTCGCTTTCCTTATTATACTCCCCGCTGGAATTTCCAATTTTTTAAAACCCTCGGAATCAGATTACTGGGGACCGATTGACCTCGAAAAAGCTGCAGCATAATTGAGTTGGTCGGGATGGGAGAGTATCCATGGCTTGGTAGACTTTAAGAAGATGGGTAAAAAATATGCTGACAATTACTACAGCATCAACCCTGGCGAGGTTAATAACGCGCCGGATGCCGCAGGGAAACGTGAAGGCTAATTTGACTAAGCTAGCGGTTGGCTTGAGCGCTTGGAATAATGTTGACTATAGCCCCACTTTGGGGCCTTCTTTAAGTATTTGTACAAACATCGGACTGGTGACAGCCACAGGGAATGCCGGAACGATCAGGTTGGTTGGACTCGCCTTGATGTATTTTCTCATCACAGAAAATTACTGAGATTTGTGGGGCAAATTATCACAGGATGCAAGTTTTGTGTGGCAAAATAGAGTTCTCAGGTGCGGTAAAGAATATGAGAGTTGATGGATGTCTATGCCACATCCAGAGAAGAGAAAGGTGGGTTGGTAGGCAAACTTACAGATACATAAGTGGGGATCCTTGGGGGGGGGGGACATGAACTCCCAGTACTTGAAAAATTGCCCATTTGCTTTGAATTTTCAGACATGCCACCCCCCCCCCCATTGATATCTTGACCTGATTGCCACTCCTGTCCAGCACCATCAACTGCGTCAAATCCATCAAGTTGCCTATTTGCCTAGCACTCTCAGAGGCCTTGTCAGAGACTTCACTCTTGCTCTGGTTGGGGATGAGTTTAATGATTGTATCAGAGGGTGGGGAAGGCTATCAAAAAGTGAAGAAAAGAAGAAAAAAAAAAGGAAAAAAATTCTAGATCAGTCAACAATGATTTCCAGCAGAAGAATGTGCCCAGACAGACTAGGAGACTCTACGTAAAGGCATTATTATCAGATGATTCAATTCTCGTCAGGAGGTTAGAACATACACCGTCTGCAGCGTTAAGGTAATTATGGGGCACTCATATAGGATGAACCTCAGCCAGTGGCCGTGCAGGCGTTCCATGCAATTAGGCCAATGATAGGAAAACCAGAACTTTGTTTCCTGTGACATGCCGTGTTACCAGGTAACTTCCTCTAAAATCAGCTAGTGCAAACGATGTTCGTCTGGGAGAAAGAGAATTTGGTTGGCCTACCTCATATACAGAGAATGTAAACAAAGTCTCGGCCTGAAATATTTCCTGTTGCGGATTATACATTACAGATAAAAGGTGTAGGAAGAATATACAACCGAAGCAGAGATCCTCGAAAAGGAAAAAAAAACTATAGCGGACTAAATTTTGAGCAGAACAGCTAGGGTAATGGTAATCAGTAAATAAATCAGAGGACTCGACTCATTCAGCATTTTTACTCCCCCTATACTACCTCACAATATAAATGAAACGAGGGTGAATTCCCACCACCACAGCTACAATGAAGATTCTGCCTTCCCCACTCCTAAGGCTCATACCATAACTTATCAGGTCATAAGATTTCACTTCAAATAAATCACCCAAGTACACATTTTACCTGTGAAACAGAATGGTTTCATCTTAGGACCAACTGTCTAAAATGAAATTATGTTGTGGGACAGACATCCATGACCCTAATTTCCCTCAAGGAACAAAAGATTTCCTCACCAATTACCAATAATCTCATGAAAATCCTATATCCTGATCGGGAGATTATTTAACTAATCTTTCAAAAGTAGAGAGTTATCAAATGATCTCACAATATTAATCTTAATATTAAATTCATCTCCATCTTCCCCTGAATCTAGTTCTCGCTTGTCACCCCATACCCGTACTCAAAACTGATGATTAACTTGGGGGCCTACATCAGCTACAAGAGTCGTGCTCTGTTGGAGAAATCCGTCAACCTATGATGAAATATTTGCTACTAGACAGTGTTATTTTCTGTACCCAAGAAATGGTTACGAGATTGGACCAGAACCGCCATGTTCAAATCTTCCCCTCCCCCATTCAAGGTAATAAAATTAACAATATTGTTGATAATGTACTGTACACACAAGAATGACCAATTAAACACTTATACCGCTCCACTCACCCACACAGACGAACTGGGTAGACGCATGTATAACTGTGATCCAAAAGTTAGTCCCACAGCACCATGTCACAAACGAAACCGGCCGGCCTCGAAATAATTCTGATGAGAAACTGCCGCCCGAAACGGTTGTGATTATCTTCCCGGGATTTCATCGGCAGTGCACAGCCCTGGCTGGCTGTGATGGAATGCTCAACGACAGCAACAGTGGGTCTCACAAGTGTTTGCAGGGGGGAGGGCAAAGAAATCCAATCAAAAAAATTGCTCGAGTATCAAAAAAGGTAGGAAATCCCCACTGAATATGTCTCCGTGAAGTCTTCACAGGATTTCTAGCGAACCAGATCCTGTGGAGCCTGTGGGAAAAACATCCACATCCGCCCACTCAGATTGGTCTCAAGAAAATACCGAGATTCCTTGGTTGCAGGCACTCGGACAAGTTGAATTGACTGGTAATGTTCTCTTCGAGTTTCATCTCTCAGACATTCAACTTTCATCGTCTTTCAGAATGAGGCTCTACATACAGATTGTGGATTGATGCGGATTGTAAAGTTTCTGCTTTGTGGGCGAGATGTACAGACTTCCATTTTTTAAGCATGTAAGTTGTGCCACATTTTCATATTTTTGTTAAAAGACAATGATGGGGAGAAGAACTTCTAGAACAAGTCCTACCATGGGGAAACATTACAGCAGTTAGCATAAGCAGAGATTGTCATGGGGGGGGGAGTATTTGAGGTCGGAACCAAGGGAAGGCGCCCTCAAAAAAGTGGCCCACCCTCCATATTGGCAATAAGTACAATTTATGAGCCTAGACACATGCTGCTGCAATATCTGCTAAATGACAGCCTCAAAAACAAGTTCTACGGAAAAGCAAACAAAACTCAGTTTTGGGGGTTAAATGTAGTTTTATTGATCACTTGGGTCATGGGGGCGTGGGTTCATACACCAAAGTGCATACCAAGGAATTACAGCATGTTGGAAGGTAGAGTGTGTTAACGTCAGACCAAAGGACATGATGTTGGAGGGAACATGGGGAAGCCAAGCACTGCAAAAGAGCAGTGGGGAGACAATGTGAGCTGCATAGTACGTGGGGTATTGTGCTCCAGGAGAGCCAGTCACATACACACAGTGGTGGGAGACTGCAGAGGCATCGTGGAGACTTGACATCTAAAAGAAATTGTCCACATAAGGAAAAGGGGAAACAGTAAAAAATGAGCGAAGCTAGAAAAAGATTGTCATTCTTGGGCACAGTGGGTGGTAGAATACCCCTCCCCCAAAACTTAGTTGGGGGAGGGGTTGTAGAAAACAGCCCAATGAACTAGAAGTTACTGGGTAAACTGCTAATTAGATGCACTCAGGGAGGTTATGGAGCACATTGAATCACCCCCAAAATACCAGTGGAGTTCTCCACCAGTCACAGGTGGGGACAGAAGAAGAGATTATAAATGGTAGGGAACATTGATTAAACGCCCATCCCATACCTAGCCCAACCACTAAATCTGCTGCCTTAGCTGTTAGTAGCATAATGGTTCTGAAATGTGGAAGATTATTTTCAGCTCAGCTCATAGGGAGTATCCACTTGTCGGAAATTACCTTTCCGACTCATTTGTTGTTTTTGAGTGTGTGTATATGGTAGAGAGGCTGGAAGCCCTGTTATTTGTCTTTTTTTCAGCTTCATATTTCGGAAGGGTGCATCCGAGTTGCCCAGCGAGGGAGGAAATATGATAAAGAAACAAGGTTTGAAAATGAAACAGGGGTCCTCAGCTGACGAAAATAGGAAAGAGAATGAAGATACCTAATGAGGAAACGTTCTTGAATAGGAAAATACTGAATGACTGACTAAAAAAAAGATGAGGCCACTTCAGAGAGTTGCCAAAAGCTGTGCAGGCTCATTGAGGGAACTCCCTCTGTGTTCACAAAAACAAGACAGTTCAAATTATCCTCAAAGAACTCTGGCAAAATTATAAACTGTACCCAGACAAATATTTAAATTTAATGGCTGACAGGTTAAGGATATTTCAGGAGTAATGTGGAAATCAATCGGGAACCGCTGAGAAAGGCGAATGGAGTAAGGATGTCTGGAATGTAGGGAATAATAAGAGAGATGGTAATCAAGTTCTGAGGAAATCGCTGAGCTAGAAGTGGACGAGACAGGAGAAAGCGAAGGACGACCTATCGATTGTCATGGGAGAGGCAATGTGAAGAAGGAAGCACTGCCCACCTCAATATGATGCGATGACTGAGTGAAAATAAAATGAACTGAATACGGTCTATGACTAGACCTGTGATGTTGTGCTGATATTAAATTGCCTCAACCTGCCTGACACCCCTCAAAAACAAGCGCAATAGTAAACGTTAGCGGTTACGCTGCGGGCAAATATGCCGTAGGTGTGTTAGTAGGATCTGTCAAACTGATTAAGAAACCTTTTTTTTCTAAGTCCTAAAATGCACGCCCAATACCTCCCCACTTAAAACATCTCTCCTCGTGCTACTAGGAAATTAGCATCAACCCTGACAATGACACCATTGGAAAACGCAGGAATAAGAGCCATTACAGACTAAAACCCACATGTGGGAACACTTCTCTTTTGAGTCACCAGCCAACCAAAACTAGACTGTGATGTGTTGTGTGACAGACAAATCCTCTTCTCCTGGAAAAGGCTCTGCTCACTGGACCGGCTGAAAGATAGATAAGATAAACACTATTGGCTGCCCTGCCTAGGGAGTCATGTAAACAAACCTCACAGACTCAAAGAGCTCAATGGAGGTGGGAAAATGGGAGGGCTGTTAATTAATTGGATTAATTGAAATCCAATCACACTATGCAAAAAAAAAGTAACTCAGCATCAGCCAGTGGCATGCTCCATCCACCCCCAAGTTTCAACCTGATCGAGGTACGATTTTAGAAGGTATGAGTGAATGACGAACAGGACAGTAGGACAAACAAACGAACTAAAGAAAGAAACAAACAAAAAAAAACTGACCAACGCAGACGGAGAGACATAACAACTTGTAGAGATGCTTACCTGCAGCTAAAAATCATAGCCACGGGAATAGAGGAAAGAATGATATAGCTAGTGGTTATAGACAGGAACCCTGTTTTTCCCCCCCCCCCCCCTCCTCAAGCATACAGGGCATTCTGAGTCTGACAGAGCAAAACATAAATGGAAACTTTTTGGACTGCATCAAACAAGAACTTCTGAGAGAATGCCTGTGACGCCACATCCCCTGAGTAGCCAATGAATATGCGGAGTGAACGAATCGGTGGAGTGTGGAGGTTAGGCACACTTTTAATTAATGCAGTTAGTACCTGCTGGCCACTCCCTTCACAGCTAGATGTTAACACCAATCGAACAAAATCAACAGCGCTGATGTTGGAAGGAATTCAGGCAACGTAATCAGGGATGAGAAGGGAGGTTTGATGTCAGGCTCGTAAAATTACACCGTGAATGGCTGCTTTTGGAAAAGACGTCAACTCGGTACCTGGCGAGAGTTATCGGTCGGGATCGAGATATGTATCCGCAGGGTTTTATGACCTAAAACGTGCGTTCGGTGTAATAACTCTGCAAGACTACCCAAAATGTGAATTACGAGAAGGTGAGATTGCGGGGGAGGTGGGATTAATCCTAGAATGATTCTCCGGTTGTCGAGAACAAAAAGTCATAAGATATGATATTATTGCTTTGCAAATCATACTAGTGTATCCCATTCTATTTGAATAGTAATGGTACTGTTTGACCATGTGTCTGGAAACAAGCCGCAAACACACAAATGCAAATGCCTTGGTAATATTAATGCCTCTAAGTACACCCTGGCTATGTGTCTCTGACTCACAGGTAATTGTAAACCATCCAGGAGGAATGCAAATTGTAAGTAATTTTCTCTGTCAATTTTTTTTCCCTCCAAATAGAGATTGTGTTCCATCCGCAAATTACCATGAAGACATAAAACCTTCATATGCCTAATTAGGGACCTTCTTAACTTCCTCCACGTCAAATGACTCTGCTATGACAATATCATTTCACATAATAATTGCCACCAAAGACTGCATAACCCCACCAACCAGCTTACCCACCTAAACGTTCAAAGGGATTGGATATTATTCCAAATGGTCTTCCGACTGCAAATGTTTTCAATGTCGACAAGTGCAAGTTATGCATGTTGGTTTTCACAATCGCAACGCTTCCTTCAAGTTGAAGGCCGAAATATTCAGGAGGTAATTCCAGAAAAAGATCTTTGGGTTTTGTTTTGATTCTTCTTGGAAACCTTCAAGGCAGGTGCGAAGCTTGCTAGAGGAGCAGGTAATTGGATTAGTGGCTTGATTAGACGTCATTCAGTTTTCCTTGATAATGATATTGTTGTACGGCTGTTTAAGCAACTGGTTGAGACCGCACCTAGGAAGTATGCTGTACAAGTGTGGAATCCCAACTTTGCAAAAGACAAGCAGGTAATTGAAAACGTTCAGGGTAGGGGCAACTAGAATGATTCACTGTCTGAAAAATTATCCTATGAGGAAAGATTAAGGCCCCTCTCAGTCTAACTACCATGGAGCTGAGGGGGATATCGGGTGACTTGATCAGGTTTTCAAAATGTCCAGGGGACTCGATGGCCTGTCCTTCACTATTCTTATGAATGTTCCATGTTACTGCAAATAGAATCCACTGTCTCAAGCGTGGCGGCAAGCAAGGCAGAATTGACATTCGTAAAGCTTCTTCTCGCAGAGAGCAGATCAAATGAGTTGGAATGTCTTACTGAAAAATGCGTTTGCTCTAATAGATGTGAATGACGTTCAAGAACAGTCTTGATTTAGTTTTCTAGAATCACGTGGTGAATTAGTCAGAGTGGGTTTCATTTTCTTTCTGGGATGTTGTGGCTCGGGGTCGTTTATGAGGATTATGTCTTACTGACCTATTCACAACTAAACTAAACCTGCTAAGGACTGGCAGGGCGACGACATTCAGGAGGTATCAATTGTACAGACGTTTTTTTCGTAGTTGCATCATTCCCATACATCCATCACAATCGTAGTGGCTCACCTACTGAACCCTCAGTTTGTCACGTTCAGTGTCCCAGCACAGAGGACGAGAATTTGTCCTTTCCACCCTTCTTCCTCCCCGCACGTTCTACTGGATATGTTCACCTTGGTGATTTATATAGGTATCGGGATCGCCAGTATCCCCAACAAGCAAAATTAACATCCGTTGTGCTTTTCATCTACCTCCATTAGCTCATCTGCCACTGGGGCCATATCCCTCTTCGGATGCGTAGGGGGATGGATAAAACTTCAGCAGAAGTGGGGGCAGCGATTTCAAATTGTCATTTAACTGAATTTATCAGCATAGTATGAGGGGCTAGTCCAGGGTTGCTGGCACATCTCACAATGGAGTCCGGGTTAACAATCTGGGGCCGGTACAGATAGCATTTTCCCCATAGCATCCAGTGGCGCCACCAGACTTTTCGTCCTGGGGGGCAGAGGGGGGCACAGCATTTCTTAGGGGCCAAGAATACTATCTAAGCGGAGCGGCCACCATGGGTTGCGAGAAGCCGTACAGAAAATTTTTGGTTGTGCCAGCGCCCCTGATGGCCGGAATGGCTTTCCCGAGCGTTTTAGCTGAGTGTACCAAGCTTCAAACATGGGAATTTTTTTATGATCACAAAGTTTGTAATCGGTGGAAAAATTTCATACTGTTGTAGGAATCGCGTCCATCGTTGCTCCGACTTTAACTTTCAGCTTTCAGCATACAAGACATTCTTCGGTGTGCAAGCCCCAGTTGGCCAGAAATGGGCCTTTTTCCCGGTACCGTTTCAGGCTGCGTGTACAAGCTTCAAACATAGGGATTTTATGATCACAAAAATTTGTAATCGGGGAAAGTGGAACCATTTTGTCGGAATCCAGTCCTATCGATGCACTGCTTTAGCTTGTAGCTTTCAACGTACAAGAAATTTTCGTTGTGCAAGCCCCAGTTGCGGAAAATGGCCTTTTCCCTTGCGGGTAGGCTGGATGTACCAAGCTTCACACGTGGGAATTTTATGATCACAATTTTGTAACGGTTGAAGATTTGGAATTTTATCGGACTTAGACCTATCAGTGCCGCCAATTTTGGCTCAGGAAGTGGCAACAATTTACTGCTCTACTACCGTATCACCACAGGTTGCTGAGCGCGCAAGATTGTTCCGTATTTCCAGGGACATTGAAGAAAATCAGGATCCAGCAAAAATTTAGGATTTTAGCCAGCTTGAGCTCTACTGTCCAACATGATTTAAACTTGTGTGCCATAGAAGAAAAGAGCAGGAACTCCGAGTAGTAGTTCCCTGGAGAAAATACTAGCTCCAGGGAGACTGTGAAACACGCATTGACATCTAGCATGTCTGAACCTAGGCTACTGCAGTTCGAAATCGTGCGTGGTTGAGAGGGGAGGGGAAACGGACAAAAGAGGCTCATCAGTAACTCAAAACAGGTTGATGGTAGTTTCAAGGTCAAGAGAATGTTGTTGTATATTTTCACTTCATAGATATGTATCAAGCGAGGGGTCCAAATGAGGCAAAAACATTACCCACAGATGCTGAGGGGATGTAGGTGAAACGGGCGGCAGAGAGCAGGGACGAATTCACCACTAATACACGCGCGGAGCACCAAACTTTGTACACTTGTTTATTGACTTTGAGCAAATTGGCATAATTAATACCGTGTTTTGTACAATTAAAATCCAAATTAATGTAACAAAAAAAAAAACAAATTAGCCAGGGCTATATCAAATCTGGTACCGATAACTGACTACTCGAATAATTTTCGAAATTCACAATCTCATTTGGGGGGGCACACGGGGGGGGGGGCGGAGAACACGGGGGGGCACAGGTTTTAGAGGGGTGACCCCCCTTTGGCGACGCCACTGATAGCATCCTCCTTCTGTCTCGGAAAAGATCATAAGCTATACCAAGCGCCAGTAAATCTCTCTGAGCCAAAGGGCAAAGGGGCAAAACCGCTGGGGTTGGTGGGGGTGGGATGCCTCCAACCTTCTGGGGGGCCTCCATACATTCTGTTTCCTTTTACTGACTTTAGGGCCTCCCGTGATTGGGACTCCCCCCTCCCCTTCTTCCTCCAGGGGGTACTCATAATTCGTGGGGTCTCCGCTTCAACTATTGTCAATGAGATTTGGAGAAAAAGGATAAAATGCTCTAAAGCAGACAAGTCTTAACGCCATTCTGCCACCTGGGAAAGTTTTTATCCCTAGTAAGTGTTGAGGAGTCCCATTTTTCAAGATATTCTTCACACTCCGCAGCAAGTCGACAAGGGTTGCTTCCACCCCTAGATGGGGGTAAACATCAAATTATTAACTACCAGAATATTGCCTCCAGTACCTGCCTTGATCAGGACATGTTTTCTTGTTTCCAAGGACCAACCACACCAGTACACCAGTACAAAGTAGGTATTTGATACAAAAAATGAGCTTCCTCCCCATTGCTAATCAAGGGACTACCAAGATCGTAGGCCCTATTCTCAATGACTTCAAATAGATTGTGGTAAAGGGCAGAGTATGATGGCACTCTGCCATAAGGCCGAGTAAAATAAAAAAAACATGTTTAGCGTCGATTTTTCGAAAATGAGGATTGCCGACTTTTTTCTCTTTTTTTTCTGGCAACCCGACCTTGTGATCAAGATTGTTTATATACAGAGGGAGCCCTGTCCACTGGTCCCTTTCTCAGAGGGGCAGGCCTTTCTCATTCCTTTTTGATTATTGCCAACGCAAAGGAATTCTATGCGCGTCACGCAAGGATGTGTGGGTGTCCGTTGTGTGTGTGGGTGTGTGGTGTATGTGACACATTTGTCCGGGACGATATGATGGAGCAACGCAAGCAGTATCAAGTTCATATCGGCAGGCAGGTTCTTCATGTGGTTTTTGTGTAGTTGATCTCAATTTTATTCTGTTGCCCTCGGGGTCACCCAAAAAAGGTCAATGATTGAGGCCCCAAAATCTGAAATATCAAAACGGGCAATAACTCCTATTAGCAAGGTTCTTCATCGCTGACCTTTTGGGCCTAGTTGAGATTGATGAGCGGGATCTATATTCAACATAACCGTAATGTCATCCAAGGTCATCAAAGGTCAATTAGGGGTGAAAAACATTAGTTTTTCAGCCATAACGTGGGAACCGAACATCTGCCGAGGTTGGAAGGTGCGCCATTGTGATCCACGTCGTTGACACCCTATCCGGTGTGACCTTTGGACCTCAATGGGACCTTTACCATGTTTTTGGGGCCAATCAAATTTTCCGTGGCCGTTTCCGGATCTCAAAGTACCTTTTGAAATTTTCTTGCAGTTATGATGTTCATAGTGATTTTTTGATTTTTTATAGTTTCAAGGGCAAAGAAGTTAAACCTGTCAATTTTGGATTTTGACAGAGCTCTGTGTGCTGATTAGACTAATAAACTTCTGCTTTAATCGGGCACTCGGTTTTCAAGTTACAAGGGGTCAAAGGTTGTTTTGATACCTTTTTTTGGCAATAGATCGGCAGCATACTTTGGGATAGCTTAGTGCCGTTGCAGGACTGCGTGCATCTCATCGGAGTACATTTTTCATATAAGTGTCATGCATCAAAGGTCTTTGGGTCAACTTAATTGCCAGAAAACTATAATTTTTTGAACAACTTACAGTGACACTTGCTTGGCATTGTTTGAACTTCGGAACATAATTACGTCAATGGAGAGAAACATTTTTTTCATAAAACCCTGATGTCATCAAGGTCGTTCAAGGTCACTTATGGGCCTAAAACTGCCAAATAGTTGTTGTTCCAGCAACACTTCCAGTGAAATTTCCTGATGTGATTTATATTCCGGCACAGGGTGGATCTCATCTAGGGTAACAGTTTTCATAAAAAAGGGGGGGGTCCATCATCTCCAAGTCATTTTAGAGGTCAAAACTAGTTTTTTGGCCATAACATGGAACCAAATGTCTGCCGAGTGGGGAGGGTTGCGCCAATGTGATCACAGAATTGGAGAACTCCAAATTTGGATATGTGACAGAGCTTTCTGTGTGCTGAATACACGAAACAAACCTCCCTTTAATCGGGCACACGGTTTCTCAAGTTATCAAGGGTCAAGTCAAAGGTGGTTTCTGATACCTTGGAAATACTCGGCAGTATACTTTGGGATACATACTGCTTGTAGTACTGCTATCTCACCGAGAAGTACTTTTCCATAAAACGTCATGTCATCAAAGATCTTGTTGTGGTCACAACAAGCATAATTATTGACATAATTAATTACCCCCATTACCTCACCGACCGCTTTAATGAGTTGTTAGCATGTTATTTGTGATTTCCCTACTGCTCTTTCATAGTACTTTTAGTGTTCCCTTATTTTCAATTTTGACTACCCAGTCCATGGTATTTAATCATTGGCCGCAGTTTTGATACAATAGCATTTATCACTGTCTGACAGCTGCCTGATGTTAGTCTTCATTTGCACTTGAACCTGGGATCCCCCGTTTGTACTTCATAAATGGCAGCAATAATTAACTAAGAATAATGGCTCCTGATGTGGCTGACAGTTCTGTCCAGCCAGTGACCTCCCACAGTGCCCATTGTTTAGGTTGGCATGGTGATAGTCTGTCTCCATGTTGTTTGTCTACCCTATTTTAAAATTTTGATAAGTGGCCACTAATTAAATAAATGATAAAAGGTCCAGATAGTCCAGTTAACTTCGGGGACAACTTGCAAATTTGGTAGGCCCAATACTAAGAACAAACATTATTGTTTATGTAATCGAGATCTCACAATTGTCAAATTGAGGGTCAAATACGGAGTAGGCTGGTGGGCACTGGTGAGAGAGGGTTGGATCCTGTAGTCAGGTCTGTGAGCACCCAAGCGAAAAGGCAAAATGAGTCAGGCGAGAAATGACAGTCCCGATTAAGCCCCCCCCCACCGCCCACCCCTCCACTGGTCCGATAATGTGCTTCTGATTATGCTCATGTGCTCCAGATGGAAAATCATAGGACTTGGGTGAACATCCATCCAACCAAATGGATTGGGTAGGCATAGGCAGCGCATAGGTGTTGGTAGGCATGCAAAATTAGGTAATGGTAAGCATAGCCTAGACCTAAACTGATATGGGATTGTAAACTCAAACGGAGCTATGTTTTGCATGTGGGTGAGGACTAGGCGAAGTGTCGGCTGTACTGTTTTCATGATTCTTCGTATCTTATTTATCGACCCAGGTCTTCATGTGCTGGCCAGCTCTCGGATATGTCCTCTTTTTTTTTTTTTTTTTTTTTTTTTTTTTTTTTTTTTTTTTTTTATTTTTTTTTTTTTTTTTTTTTTTTTTTTTTTTTTTTTTTTTTTTTTTTTCTTATTTTTTTTTTTTTTGTTTTTTTTCTTAAATTACAATCTTGTGATTCTCTGTGTGGGTGCATAACATTAAAATCAGAGTTTCTACTGCCAGCTTGCATCTTCACAAATTTGAAGTTATCAGAGAAAGGTTCATTTGCATGCTGGGAAAAGTGAGCCAATATAGTAGGTTATTAGAAGGAAATCTATACCCTTTTCAGTGGTTAGGCGTTTTGTCAAGAAATGTAGTATATTGTTTTTAATTATACTATTCTCATATACCGTGCAAGAGTGAGCCACCGGGGAAGGGTCTGACCCCCAACGGGCGAGTCAAAGGAGGGGGGTCGTTCCCAACTGTTAGAAAACCTCGGTACATAATGGGTTCTCTCCACAAAACGTCTAGTTTTTGGTGGCAAATTCTGTTTTTATGGTTATTTTTGGATCCATATGTTGCATATCCATTGGTTACCCATTGACTCTTGTATGCTGCTATACAGCCCACTAATTCGCATAATTTACAAACAACGAAAATTTGAAGTTTGCCCCATGTAGTAACAAACAAAACAAAACTTTGCCGAATGAGGACTTCATTTGTTCATGACAAATTCAGGGTCATTTTGAAGTCACGGAGGTCAATTGCATACTTTGTCAGATTTTTCCAACCCCTCTGTCGAATTGAATATTTGGTGAATGGGGAGGTCCTTTGTTCTCCACCAAGTAGTAGAATGAGATGAGGGCAGGGAAGGGAAGGATAAATTTGAAAAAAAAGTGGTGCAATATAGAAACATAATTTTTACGTAAACCGACATATCCATGGGGATACAGTTTTCAGTTTGGCCTTCGAGCCACTAGCTGTTGTCAGCCATGCAAGGAATCACGACACAGTTTTGTGTCGTTATTTATCTGTTAAAAAAAAAAGAAATTTCAATCCTTCAAAAAAGTGGCGGAGGGACACTAAAAACAATGAAATTTTTTTATTTTGCCTCAACACTGTTTCAGAAACGTAAATGACCAGCGAGAGATCCATGGAATTGTTGATTATCAAAATTTCAGTAGAGTAAGAAAACACTGTACTCATTCGCTTGATTCATTAGTAATAATGCAGGCTACAACCAAGAGGATAGCTACAACACTGTTATATTGTGAGATGGAACAAACTGTATCTATAGTCCAAACCCCCCATTCCAATACTATGTTTCCTATGGGAGTTATTGGCCTTCAAAGTTTGGTTCTTTTTGAAGACATTGGAAAGACTTCCCATTATGGCATAATGCATGAGCAAACTTTGACACTCGGGAAGTTAGGTCATGTATTTCATGGATTCATTTTGTTGAATAAAGTAAACATTCAGCAGAGGTTATGTTGTCTTTTTCTTTCACGAAGTTACCATCAACACTACCAACCAGTGAAAATATAGGTGAATTTCAATAGAAAACACAGATTGTTTGCAGCGTTGCAAGAAGACTCATTTATTATTGCATTGATGGATGCTCACGATCTTGCGCATACACTGGCATAAACTTCAAAGGACTGTATCTCTGTAACGGGATAAGTAGTATGAACTTCGGTTTGGACTGACGCGTTCCGTTTTTTTCATCAAGTAATAGATTAGGCGTTGTAGCCTCTTTATAAATATCCTGCAGTTGTCCTTCAAAACTCAAAGACAACTCCGATGACCCTTGACACTTAGTAGGTGGGATATGGATAGGTGTGTTGCGTATTCCCCACATGTCACAGTCATGGCTCAAGTCATTGCCTGCCGAAGGCATATAGGCCTGGGCATTCGGGTTGCTACAAGGACAAAAGCCCTGATTGCAAAATCGAGGAAGTACAAAGCATCTGCCCGACCAAAGCACTTGCTGGAGGGCGGTGCCTGGGGTGTAGATAGTTGTCGGCTACATCCAGAGCCTATGTTACAAGGCATGATCTCGCCAATGTGTGACTGCGGCCAAGGCTTATACGACAGGAAGAATCACTGAGGCAAAAACAGTACAGCATGAATAGTAACGTGAAATTTTATTGCCCAGTGTGGTCAGCTCAAAGGTCACAAAATACAAATTATAACGAGTGTGACGTTTAATCTTTCAAACGAGACTGTGTCAGATGAAGTTTTGGTATATCTGGGAGAGGACTAGTACTACCCAGGCATTGCCACAATCATAACCCAACACAGCCACAGCAACAGATTGTTCCAGCAATTGTGAAACCGCAAGGCGATCAGTATGAGCAGTCACTGTTAGTGATAATAATGCAAATTTTACCTATCGGGTGGTCAGCCTTGCAGAACTTACAAAATATAACTGGAAGTCTAACCGAAATCTAACTTGAGGTAGGCAGAGATCGAGATGTTCGCTCAACAGCCTGAACTGACAAAACAGCAGTCCAAAATATCGATACTGAAAGGTGTTGGTCGTAGTCTGAGGACACTTAAGCCCCAAGGATCACGGTCTATGGACAATATGACCCACAAAGCTACACCCGAAAATCAACACCACAACGGAACAGGTTCCCGGAATCTGTGAATATGAAAAATTACCCCACATGGACTAGGCAATCACCCAATGCCTGTTAGGCTTCTGGAAATTAAACAATTCAGGGTTGGCACCCCCATCGTCCTTTCTCTGGTTTTGCCATGACTAATCGTCAACTTCGTCGACTTTGGTCATCCGCAGCTAAAAGAATTTTGGTTTGATCAACACTAAACCCACTGGTCAAAAATACCAATGACCAACTAGGAGGAAAACTCAACCCAATCCGTGGGAGGAGAAGCATTTGCATACTTTCACAAAACTGGCGACACTGACCACTAGATGACCTGTGACCCCAATGATGTGTAGCCGGCTACTAATTTTGCCCTTTCCTTGACCCTGGCACTGTCAGAGTTCCCCAGTCAGGGACACCTATGTCAAACCCAGTTCTCTCAAGTTGACTCATAGTGGGTGCTCGCACAGGCCTTTGTCTGGACACTAATGGTGATTAAGCAACAGTTGGCATGAGTATGCCGCTCGCCCAAATGGGTAGATGGACCCTTGTCGCTAGGTCCACTAAATACCTTAGTGAGGAATTTATGGGCTACGGACCGAAACCATCACCTACCTTCACCACAAATGAATCTCCTTGGCATATGTATGGGTCGGAGTAAAGACAAAAACAGGTCTAGGTTTCACAATGTGTTCGGGTGGGTGACGAAGGAAATATCCTCTCTCAGTCCCAATGCGCACTAGGCCAGGTGGTCTGGATGAAGGTTTGCTTTGTATGAGGGGGGACTAGAACCACTCATCAGGCAGAGGTTTAAGAAGGTCGGCTCTAAAACTGTCTCCCTCATCCATGATGCACCATTCGATTGCTAGGTCATCGCCGATTGCCGCCACACTGTCGAGTCAGAGAATAGAGAGAGGCACTACTATTTGGGTTACTCTGGAATCACCAGGTAAGAGTCAATACTTCTTTTCATGTTGCTCCCCAGTTGGCTGATTTTTAATTTTGTAGCCTACATGTGATGCTGACTGCCATTTAATTAATTCAAACAGTTAGCTGTTGGGGTCCTGCTCATAATTTGCTAGATTTGTTTTGACTGGCACAAGACTAATTTATATTTAAGTAAATATTCTATAACTGCTTTGCTGTGTTATGGGTTTTTTTTTTGGGGGAGCTTTATCGAGTTGGGTATTATTCCCCCAGTAAGAAGTCATTTTACAATGTCAGTATTTTATCCTGAAATGGAGCCGCTAGATTCTCAGCTACAGCAGTCAGGAATGGCATACTATGTAATGTTTGTTGATAGCACATTTAAGTTAACCAATGTTTGATGATTCGGTTGTTCATTAGTTCCCCAGACCTACTAGTTGGTTAGTTAATTATGCCGCCCCAATTGATGTAACTATATTCAGGTTATTGTTCCTATGCGGTCAATGAATATTCACTTGAATCCTGCAACCACATCATTTCATTACCCCACACGGTATGCCCAGAGATTTCTATGCGGAGACTATTTTTGTTGCCATGGTGATAGTTACTCTAATTGCCCGAGGCATACCAGTTTGTAGGAATATATTGCTTATTTACTACCGGATGATCTATCGGTGACCTATTTGTGATTTGGCAATTACATCTCTGTACTATTAGTACAGAGGTCATTCCCAATAAGGAGACGTCAATGTCTTAAGAGCATTTTCACTGCTAAGTTATGAGTTCTTAGACTGCCCTGGTGCCTAATGGTTGACTCTTATTTTTATTATCGCTCCTTGGATATAATAGCCCCTCCCGCACTTGATTCGACTTATTGTTACTGTCGTAAGAGGCGACTAGAGGGAAGCTTGTCATTGTCTAATCTTAATAACATGATAATGAAACCATATTGCCACCGTGTCATTAATGAAGCGTCTGATTATTGTCGATTTCAAGAATAGCGAGATAGCCCTGTATCAGTCATGATCTTTGATTTGACCCGTGACCTATATATGTGGGACCCCTGAAAATACAGCAGTGCTGTCACTCTTGATCGTGGAAATACCACCCCCATAGGTTGCTGCTGGTCATTTTTATTACCTTGCCCCACGCCTACCGTTATGTTATTACTCTATTATTTACCATGCTTATCTAAATTGGTTGTCCTGCCATTATATTCCCCACCCCGACCATATTCGATTGCTGGTCATCTCCGATTGCGCCACTGTCAGTCGAGAGAGAGGAGGCACTACTATTTGTTTGATCTCTGTCACACAGCATGTCTTATTGACAGCAAGTGCTCCTTTCCCATCCTCTCACGCCGATGCCGGACAGGGTTTGGGGACCGCCTGCATCGACGGGGCTTTAAGGCCTGGGGAACCAACGCCTCCCATCGCTGGACTGATGGACGGAAGGACGTGCGACTGCGCTTCCTGGGCTAACCGCCAGAACGGACACGGGCACCATTCGAGGGGAGCGCCTTGGTCAATTACCCAGGACAGGCGTGCCGCGGCAGTATAGGGGACGCCCCTACTCTAGTGTTATGTAATCAAGCTGTTTGGCTGGCCCCATATGTAGCGTTTTGATACATGTCCTCGATTGATGTCATTATCATGTTATGTTAGATTATTGACTTGAAGCCCAGTAAGAAGCAGTGAAATTAATTGTCAGTCACCCGTATCCCCTTGTACTGTAGTCATTCACACCCCACAATGGGATGCTTTCACACAACGAGTAGCAACCCCGACCCACCGCTAATGGTTCTTAGGTGCTCGATTATCGGTTGTTTACAAACTGGCGCCATTCGCGTGGGGCGCCTGTTTATATAATTAAATTTCCAATTTAATTATCGTATGACTTCATTCCAAATGATTGCTATATGATGCATGTTTCCTAACTGCTGTTGGGCAATGTTGAATTATGTGACTCTTCTCTGTTCCTCTAACTCTGTACAGGTGTGTGCTTTCCGCTGTGCCGGTGCGCGATGGTGCATCCTGGATCTGCTTGTTATCTGAAGGCAGACCAGATCCGACCAGGTTTGACCACTTTGTGTCAGTAAGGCTGAGAGAGATATACCCTGTAAGGTTTATTGTAGCTGGGCCGAGTGGGAACATTCATGTATAATGGTACTTGCCTTTTTTCATTTGCATTGTAAAATCTTACATGGCCGGACTTCGAACGAAGCTGAGGAGCTGATGGCGGCCCATGGGAAAACAACAAGCGATCCTACCGCCGACGGAAGTCACCCGTCCCCGCCCAGAGGTCGTCAGCATGTCCACACAATCAGGATACGTGTCGCTCATGACCAAACGACTCCGAACATTCTCAGGTAAAGTACCCTGGTCCCCATGGGAACTCCCTTTCACCAGCTGGGTATTACATGCTGAGCAGATGACCGAGTCAAACTATCTGGGGGAGAAGAAGTCAAGGATTGCAGAAAGCCTTGCACCCCCACCCTGACCCTCTTTTTCCGCAAGTCAGTGAGGGAGCCTTGCAGCTCGGCCAGCCACTGACTTACTGCCGCAGCTCGGACAGGCCTATGGTGTTGCCTGTGAAGGTGAGGACCTCATCATCTTTATTGTGGGGAACCTAGTCGGGCACGCCGTAGAACGCCCCTGAGTATCTTTGTCGACTTGGAGGATCGGCTCGACCATGGCTATCCATTTTGGGCGGGTGTCGGCGGACCAAGCGGACACTGCGTCGCAGCCAGTTTGTGCGTGGTTGCATCCACGGTGAAACCCTGGCGACTACCCTGCGCTAAGGCGGAGCAAAGGCAACCCACCAAGCCTGTTACGCTGCTGAGGGAGTCCGCATCGAAGAGGCGCCGAGGAAGCGAGGTCCCTCCGCAGGCAACCAGACCCGCCTGTCAAGAAGGCCCAAACCAAGAATCTGCAAGCGATCGGGTGATTTGGAAACAATATTAACAGGGCAATGCCCTGAAGGCACAATAAGTTCCCGTCCAAACACCGCCCACAGAGACTCGCCCCTCCCAAGTTGGAAGGGATCCCTTCCACACTGCTGCTCACCACCTACCTACCGATATGTCCTCACCATTCTGGCATGCGTCAGGGACTTGCATGGGGGAGTCACCAAGCTGAAAAGCGAGAGGGCATCCCCCCAGTAAGGTCCCGCCCACCATAGAAACGCCTTGTGTTTTAACTGTGGCGAGAGAGGCCACATGAGGGGGGCATGCCAGAACCCCAATGGGCAACACTGGTAGACAAATTCGTTTAAATGAGCGTTCACGGGAAACGGCGGAGGGCGGCCTCAAGGGAGCGGACCGATGGCCCAGCAGTAGTGGGCTCCCACCAGCGCAGCCATCTAGGCAACCGTTGCCAACATGGGTGTGGGGCTACCCCTCCTTGTATACCTGAAGGTTGTAGGAGGTTCCCCCACCACTACAGGCTGTTGGATGGTCTAAGTTTGAAGCCGCTGCTTTGACACGGGTCACAAAGTGGACCGTGTCACCAAGGAGCGGTATGAGTCTCGGCTGTCACATAGACCAATAATTCACTGAGTGATTTGGACATGAGGGGGCGGGGGTACCGTGTCCATACCTTTGGTACATTTATGTTGATCTCCCCCCATTGGCATCGTAAGCTGTAGCAGTAAGATGGTTACCACATGCCCTTGTCCTCTCCAACCACCCTGGCTTGATACAGACGCCCCCTTCTAATTGGGGCGCCGGGACTAATACTCGACTGTTGCGCGTACTCCTTAGAGACTGTCGCAAATTAGGTGGTAAGAGGTTCGTTAGGGAATCTGAGGGTGCATCGTATTTGGTCAGCTGCCTATCGGAAGGCTGCTCCTGCGTAAGGGTAGAAAAAATGGTCGTGTAGGGCCACCGAGGCTTGCCTGCCAGACTGACCTCCCCCCACACCGCTCCAAACAAGTGGTGGGCAGTAGGCAAGAGGTTTGGTAGGAGACCCCGGTGCTTGTAGAACCACACACCCTCGCTGCCATGTCACCTCATGTCGACCTTTCCGTAACTCACCCTGGCTTGCCTCTGGCCCTACCCAGTTCACAATCAGGGTCACCAACACTTTCCGCTCTGAAGTGCGACTATGCGCAGGGGATGCTAATGGAGCAGGTGCACCTGCCCGCAATATATTAGAGCCCTTGACCCCACCGCGGACAGGTTGCACATGCCGAACTTGACAGCCAACGAAACTAGAGGTCAGTGCCGCTTCACTTAGAGATTCACCATATCTGAAGAATGGCGTGAACGGTTCAGCCAAGTCCTGAACACATGCTGACTGTTTTCTCTAGGGATGACCTGGACATTGTAGTACCCTCTTAGGTGAAACACCACATCTACTCACTGCATAACTCCACTTTTCGCACAAAAAGAGCCGGCGCTCTCTCCCAAAGACTTTGAGGAATGGCCCGACAGAAGGCACATCCAGGAGTTGCTACAAAAGTAATATAAGGTAGTCGCGAGTCCTTATTCTTCCGCCAATTGTAACGCTGGTCCGTAAGAAAAATGGTGGACCTACGCCTCAACTAGATTACCGGCTTCGTAACTCTAGGACCGTGAGGGATCAGTACAACATAACCGAGTATAGAGGCACATTCCACTCCCTACAGGGCCGTTTGGTTCTCCTCCTTTGACCTCAATCGGGTTTTACCAGATTGAATGAAGGAGAGGACAAACCACGACGGCTTTTTTGGTGCCGCCTGGGGTTTTATGATTCATCGTATGCCCCAGGAATCTGCATGCCCCTGCTACCTTCCAGCGATTGATGGAGAAGTGCATGCATGGGTCCCTTGGCTTTCCTGATGTACTAGTGTACCGTGATGACTTGCTTATTTTCTCTTCGCACGCTGGAAGAGCACAGTAAGAAGTTGGAGATGGTCCTGGGAAGGCTTTTCAAGCTTTGGGTTGAAATTGAGAACCGCTGACAAATGTCATTCTCAAGGAATCTAAATGCCTTGGGCCAGCGTGTATGCAGCAGACGGGGTGCAGACTGACCCCGATAAGGTTCTGCCGTTGCGACCTGGCTCCGCCTACAAAATGTGAGGGAGTTTGAAGTCATTTCTTGCTTCGCATGATACTATAGACGATTCATCCCCATTATAGTAAGATTGCCAAGCCACTAAACGATCTTTCTCAAGCTTATGAACCAGGTCCGGAGGAGACGGGAGGCCCACCCCAAGCACAAACAGGTACCCAGGGACCGCCTCCTCCCCATACACGCCTTTGGTGACAGCTGGATCTGAGCGTGTCAAGCAGCTTCCAATGTCTCTGCAACCTCCTCACAGGGCGCCAACAATCTCCACTTTGCAGACTTCTAGGAACCCTTCGTGCTCCATACTGAGGCAAGCCCTGCAGGCTGGGAGCAGGCGCTTGTATCAGGAGGCATGAGGAAAGCCTCACTAACCGTAGCATCAGCTAGCAGGAGGCTTGACCAAGAGTGAGCAAATTATCCCCCCATAAATTAGAGGTGGCGGGGGGGGGGGGGGCTCTCAAATGGGCAGTCACCCACAAGTTTTGCCGATTACCTTTATGGGAACAAATTCCTTGCGTGACAGATAATAACCCTCTGACTTATGTACTGACTACCAAGTTGTATCTACCAGTCACCGTGGTTGGCATCCCTGTCCCAACTTTCGAGTTTGACCTAAAGTATCAGCAGGGAAGAACAACCAAGATGCAGTGGCCTCATCCGCGACCACAGCCACCGGGCCCCGGCCGGGGTGCGATGGCGGAGTACTTAACGTGTCCACTCCGAAAAGAGGCAGATGAGGAGAAATTCTTGGGTTGAGTCCATACATAACCCCATTCAGCTCAACAGCTGCAATTGTCCCCCAAGTCGAGAGTTATTGGCTCCCAGGCCATATCCCGGGCCGTGTGTGCCATGCAAGCTGTTGGTGGCGGGCATGGGCCGGCCCGCTGCAAAGAATGGGGTTGGACATCAAGGGGGGGGGGGGGGGGGGGGGGGGGGGTACTGTTGATACTGAATGTTGTCGGCCACTGTAGAAGTGGTTTCCGGCTTCGCCTGGGGGTGACGGCTCCGCCTCGGGTCGGGTATGCTGACCCATCATCTCTGGGGAATGGGCCACTGCCCGTTATGGCCATGGCCGACTGGGCGTGTGCTCCAATCCATGACCAGGGCATAAGTCCAGTTCTGTCCAGCTTAACGGCAGGGAAGAAGCTCAGCGGCACAGTTAGCGAATATGTGCCCAGGAGGCTAAACTGTTGATGCTGTTCGTGGACCAAGCTGGGGCTACAGGGATGGGTGCTCTAACCGCGGGTTCGCGCCTCCATGGTGAGTTCAGTTCTCAGATTGGGGTCCTACCCCAGTGCCGAAGAGATACTGCTTCGCGGGCCTGCATGTTGAGAGGGGTCATCCAGTGCTGATCGCCACCTGGACGCTCATCAGGTCACGGTCTACTAACTCTGGCCCAGGATGCAGTCCTGCGTGGAGGAGAAGTTGTCGTACTGTGAGCAGTGTGTCAGAGGAAGGCCAAGCCCAGCAGAGCTGCAGGTAGGTGTCCATCTCCACTATGTAGACCATTCGAGCTACTTGCATGGACTTCCCAAATAGACACAGACCAACGGAGTAACGTGTTGGTCATCATTGACCACTTAAAGGTACGCCTTTGCCATACCAACAAGGGTCCAGAAGGCCACCACAGTAGCCAAGGCCCTCTGGGAGCAGGTGTTTGCACACTACGGGCTCCCCAGAAGCGCCTCCCATTCTGACCAGGGCCGTGATTTTGATCTAGGGTGATTGCGGAGTTTGTAGAGCCATGTCATCAGAAAATCTCGGACGACACCATACCATCCCCAGGGAAACGGGCAGTGTGATCGTTCAACGACCCCTCCTCAACCTGCTTTGGACACGACTGATGAGGAGAACTCTGATTGGCGCAGCATGTGGCACCTCTTGTGCATGCCTACAACTGCACAACGAATGAGCCTACTGTGGACTCGCCCTACTTTCTGATGTGTTCGGTAGGGACCCCTCCTCCCAATCGACTTGCGGCTAGGCTTGTCCCCAGAGAAAGAGGACTACGCCAGCCATCAAGGGTATGTCGAACGGCGGCTGAAGACCGACTACAGAAGCCCATCAACTGGCGTCCTCCAGGCAAGAAGAGGTCGAACGCCAACCGGAAGCACTACATTTGAAGGGTAGCGGGAGCAGGCCAAGCACCAGAGCGACAAACGTGCAGTGCGGAACATCAGCACCGTGGTGGACGAAGTTGGCAAATCGATGGGAAGACCATTGTAGTGGGTGGGCGACCAGTGTGGGGCTGATATGCCGGTTTTGAGGTGAACCCTCTAACTGCAAGGTCCCCCCAGCACCGTACATAGACCTGCGGCTACCTCTGTCGATTCAGCCAGCCCACCCGAAACCGAACCAGATACTGCGTTCCGCAGGCAGTGAAGACCACCCAAAGGACATCTGCGAGAGACTCGGTTAAAGCGGCAGCCATGGGACGCAGCGAAGATGAGCTATGCGGTAATGTATTATGATGGTGTACTGCTTACGACACTCGACCCCTCCCCATCAGGTGCACCGGCAGTGAGGATCTTGGTATGGATGTGGGTACCCAACGCTCTCACTGAAGAGGTGCCTGAGATCTCTCCCCCTGTACGTGAGGCACCAGAAGAGATCAGGCTAGAGAGAGCCCCTCCAGTAGATCATCCCCCCCCCCTAGGAGCTGCCAGCCCATGCAGGATTCTATAGAGAGTTGAACTGGACGTCGCGCCCCAGAGGAACCTCTGGCGCCAATCCCAAGGCTCGGGTCTCCCAAAAATTAGGGAGACCCAATGTCTCATCTTTCCCTAAACGAGCTTCTGACTCCCTCATCCGTGATGATGATCCCATCCAGGATTATGGCTTGATGGCACACAGATGATGCTCAACCAACAGCAACAGCACACACCAAATGCTACAAGGGTTACTCACTGCAGGTAAGTAGCGTTCAGTTGCATTTTTGGAGGTTGTCGAGACGACCACATTCTAGGTAGGGAAGTGGAGCAGGCTACTATTTGGCCCTTTCCTGACCCTGGCACCCTGTTCAGAGTTCCATTCAGGACCCCTCTGTCAACCCAGTTCTCTCAAGTTGACTCAGAGTGTGATGCTCGGGCACCAGCTTTGTCTTGACCACTAATGTGATTAAGGCACCAGATTGGACTGAGTATGCCGCTCCCCCAGGGGTAGATGGACCCTTGTCTCCAGGTCCCACTAACTTTCCCTAGAGGGAATTTATGGTCCTACTGACACCATCCCTCCCCCTCACCACAAATGATCTCCTTGGCATAGTATGGTCGTAGTAAGACAACAGGTCTATTTTTCACCATGTTCTGGTGGGGTGACGACAGGAAATATCTCTCTCCGTCAATCGCGCACTAGGGACAGGCTGGTCTGATGAAGGTTTGCTTTGTTTCATGAGTGTGATCAGCACCACTCTCAGGACAAGTTAAGAAATTTTCGCTTTAAAATGTCTCCTTCATCCATGATGCACAATTCGATTGCTGGTCATCGCGCCGATTGCGCACCACTGTCGAGTCAGAGAATAGAGAGAGGTCACTACTATTTGTGTTATCTCTGGATCACACAGGTAAGAGCCAATATTTCTTTTCATGTTGCTCCTCCAGTTTGGCTGTTTTAATGATTTTGTGGCCTACATGTAGATGCATGACTGCCATGTTAATTATTCAACAGTTAGCTGTTGGGGTCCCTCATATTTTGCTAGATTTTGTTGTGGATGGGCGCATCTAATTCTATATTCAATTAAATAATTCTATACTTCTTTGACTGTGTTATGTGGAGCTTTAACGAGTTGTGGATTACTTACCCCCCAGTAAGAGTCATTTTACAATGTCAGTATTCTATCCTGAAATATGGACCGCTAGATTGCTCAGCCACACAGTCGATGGCATACATATGGAATGTATTGTGAGAGCAAATGAAGTTAACCATGTTTTGATGCGGTTGTTCATTAGTTCCCCCAGAACTACTAGTTGGTTCCGTTAATTAACAAGTCAGCCCCATTAATGTAACTATATTCAGGTTATGTTCCTATGCGGTAATTAATTCACTTGGCATCCTGCAATCCATCACATTTCATTGAACCCCACACGGTAATGCCAAGAGATTTCCTAGTGCTGAGACTATTTTGTTGCCATGGTGATAGGTACTCTACTCCCAGAGGCTATACCATTGTAGAGAATATATGTGCTTATGTACTCCCAATGACCTATCGGTGCCCTATTGTATTGGGCAATTACATCTCTGTACTATTAGTACAGAGGTCAATCCCATAGAGGATGACGTCATGTCTTAAGAGGCATTTTCACTGCTAAGTTAGTTACTTAGTCTGCCCTGGTTGCCTTAATGGTTGACTCTTGAGTTGCTTATCGCTCCTGTATATATCGACCCCGCCCCCACTTATTCTACTTATTGTTACTCGTCGTAATAGGCGACTAGAGGGAATGCTTGTCATTTGTCCTTATCTTAGTACATTATAAATGACACCATAGTGCCAAGTGCCCACCGTGTCCATTAAGGAAGCGGCTTGAAAATTATTGGTCGATTTGCACGATAGCGAGATAGCCTGTATTCAGTCATGTCTTTGCCAGTGACCTAGAGAACTGGAATGGCCACCTGAAAATACAGCAGTGCTGTACCTAATTGATCGTGGCAAATTTCCCCCCCCTAGGTTGGCTGCTGGTCAATTTGTTATTACCTTGCCCCCACGCTGACCTTATGTTATTAACGCTATTATTTACCATGCTTATCTAAAAATTGGGTTGTACTGCCATTATATTCCCCACCCCGACATTCCGATTGCTGGGCATCGCCGTTGCAACGCAAACCACCACTGTCCAGTCAGAGAATAGAGAGAGTCCACTACATTTGTGTTATCCTCTGGATCACACTAGGCATGTCATATTGACAGCAAGTGATCCGGTCCCATCCTATCACGCCGGATCCGGGACAGGGTTTGGGTGACCGCGCATAGGACGGGGGCTTAAGGACTGGGGACCACGCCTCAATCGCTGGACATGATGGACGAAGGACGTGCTGACTGCGCTTCTGGGCTACCGCCAGACGGGACACTGGGCACACAACCCTTTCGGAGGATGCGCCTTGGTCAATTACCCAAGACAGCGGTGCCGCGGCCAGTAAAGGGGGACGCCCGACCTCTAGTGTTAATATTAATCAAGCTGTTATGCTGCCCCATAGGTAGAGTTTGATACATGTCTCTTCTCTGCAGATTGAATGTCATATCATGTTCTGTGTTTTATTATTGTTGAAGCCCATAAGAAGCAGTGAATTATATCAGTCCAAACCCCCGCCCCGTTTTTTAATCCACTGTACCTGTATTCAGTCACTACCCCGTCAATGGGATGCTGTCACAACATAGCACTAACCCGAACGCCCACCAGCTAATGGTTCGTAGGTGCTCGATTAGAGGTTGTAGTTTCCCTTTCCCTACCCTGGCACTGTTCAGTTCCCAGTCAGTGACCCCTCTTGTGTCCCGTTCTTCTCTCAAGTTGACTCATGGTGGTGCTTGCTCGCGACAGCCTTTGTCTTGAACCACTAATGGTGATTAAGCACATACTGGCCTGAGTCTGCGCGCCGGCCCCCCAAATGGGTAGATGGACCCTTGTCTCTAGGTCCACTAACAGTTTCCTTAAGAGGATTCTGGGCTACTGACAAACCATTCCCCTGCCTCCCCTTCACCACAATGATCTCCTTGGCATATTGTAGGGTCGTAGTTAAGAAAAACAGGTCCATGTTTCACAATGTTCTGGGTGGAGGTGACGACAGGAAATATCTCCTCTCCGTCCCAATCGCTCACTTAGGCCAAGGCTGGTCTGATGAATGTTCTGCTTTGTTCATGAGGGGTGACTCGCACCACTCATCAGACAGAGTTAGAATTGTTCGGGGCTTAAAACACATTCCTCCCCTGCATCCTGAGCAACCATTCGATTTCTGGTCATCGCCGATTGGCCCACCAACTTTCAAGTCAGAGATAGAGAGAGGCCACTACTATTGGTGTTTTCTGGATCACACAGGTAAGATTCAATATTTTCTTTTCAATGTTCTTCCCCCAGTTGGCTGTTTTAATTTTGGATCCCGACATGTACATGCATGACTGCCATGTTAATTATTCAACGTTAGCTGTTGGGGTCCTGCTCATATTTTGCTAGATTTTGTTTGTGAATGGCACAAATACTAATTCTATAATAATTATAATTCTAACTCGAAACTGCTTTGACTGTGTTGTATGTGGAGCTTTAATCGAGTTTGGGTAATATTACCCCCCAATAAGAAGTCATTTTACAATGTCAGTATTCTATCCTGAAATGGAGCCGCTAGATTCTCAGCCACAGCAATCAGGAATGGCAATAACATAATGTGAAATGTATTGTTGAGAGCAAATTTAAAAGGTTAACCAATGTTATGTCGGTTTTGTTCTTAGTTCCCCCCCAGACTACTGTTGGTTAGTTAATTAATCGCCCCAATGAATGTAACTATATTCAGGTTATTGTTCCTATGCTGTCAGAATATTCCTTGAATCCTGCAACCACATCATTTCATTGAAACCCCACACGGTATGCCCAAGAGATTTCCTAGTGCTGAGACTAGTTTTGTTGCCATGGGGATGGTACTCTAATGCCCAGAGCTATACCATTTGTAGAGAATATATGTGCTTATTAACTACCAGAATGACCTATCGGTGACCTATTGTGATTGGGCAATTACTACAATCTCTGTACTAATAGTACAGGTCAAATCTCCCAATAGAGGATGACGTCATGTCTTAAGAGGCATTTTCACTGCTAAGTTAAGTTACTTAGACTGCCCTGGTTGCTTTATGTTGACTCATTATTTTATTAATCCTCCTTGGTATATATATCCCCTTCCCCCACTTATTCCTACTTATTGTTTACTGTCATAAGAGGCGACTAGGAGGAGGCTTGTCATTTCTTATCCTTAGAACATTATATGACACCATAGTGCAACCGAGTGTCATTAAGGAAGCGGCTGATTATTGGTGATTTGCAAGAATAGCGAGATAGCCTGTAGTCAGTCATGTCTTTGACCAGTGACCTAGATCTTGGGGGCCACCTGAAATACAGCAGTGCTGTCACCATATTGATCGTGGCAAATTCCACCCCCATAGGTTGGCTGCTGGTCAATTGTTATTACCTTGCCCCCCCACGCCTACCGTTATGTTATTAACGCTATTATTTACCCAGCTTATCTAAAAATTGGGTTGTACTGCCATTATATTCCCCACCCCGACGATTCGATTGCTGTCATCGCCGATTGCGCCCCCACTGTCAAGTCAGAGAATAGAGAGAGGCCACACTATTTGTGTTATCTCTGGATCACCAGGCATGTCATATTGAAGCAAGTGATCCTGTCCATCCTAATCACGCCGATGCCGACAGGGTTTGGTGGACGCCTGCATCGACGGGGCTTAAGGACTGTGACCACGCCTCACATCGCTGGACTGATGGAACTGAAGGACGAGCTGACTGCGCTTCCTGGGCTATAAAACCGCCAGAACGGACACTGGGCCCTTCGAGGGGATTCGCCTTGGTCAATTACACAAGACAAGGCGGTGCCGCAGGCCATTATAGGGGGACGCCCCTACCTCTAGTGTTAATTTAATCAAGCTGTTATGCTGCCCCATAGGTAGAGTTTGATACATGTCTCTGCAGGTTGAATGTCATTATCATTCGTTATGTTATATTAGTGAATTGAAGCCCAGTAGTAAGAAGCGTGAATGAATTAGAGCAGTCAACCCGATCCACTTGTACTGTATTCATTCACACCCCATCAATGGATGCTGTCACAACAGAAGCAACCCCCCCGAACCCTCACCGCTAATGGGTCGTAGGTGCTCGATTAGAGGTGGTTACAGATGTAATGCTCCATATACACCACTCTCAAAGATGACACTGAGCACCACATCATGATTATACCCAATCCGATCCGTGAGAGGATTTTGACCCTTCAGGCAACAGTGAACCAAAGGCAACCCTGATCAAATCCTGAATACCCTTACAGGAACTATAATTAATGATACACTGACGAACATGAAAAGAAATCCACATGAATATGTGGGAGAAAGAGAAGAAGCAATTTGCCACAAAAAATGGCTGACAATGACTCTTTAGAGGGACCATACCCAATTTTTAACACACCCCATATACCCGTCACTTGCGTTTCTGAATGGGACCAAGTGTAATCATGATTCGTCAAAGAATGTAGGAGTTAACAATTTGAATCAATTGTAGACAGATTCGACAGACAGATGGATAGATAGATAGATAGACAGGCAAAATCACAATTGCTCACCCAGCCACATGGAGAGAGTACTATCAGTGGAATTTCCCATACCATGACTTCAATTGAAAAAAAAAAACAAGAGCCGAAAGGCTACGTGATTCCTTGCTTGAAACACACATATCTAGTGAGGATTCAACTGATATTTACTCTATTGGAGATTCTCATTTGTGTTAATGTTCACGTATAGTTCTTATTAGTGATGTTTCATGGTGAGAGGATTCATAATTTTCTCAGGGGGTTTCTGACGATGTTACCACCAAATGACAGATTATATCTCTATTGCTGAGTACACTACTGTGCATTCCAGTATTGTGCGCTCCAAGTGACCTTCCACCTTGTTTTTTAATCATGAAGCATACCATGTTTATGCAACCGTGAATTTTACAGACCATGGCGTGATCTACCACCCAAGTATGAAATCAATCGGACCTTTTGCCGTCTTCCAATTTATCAGGTTCACAAGGAAGCGTAACACAAGCACACACATATTACGATTAGGCCCCGCCCCCATAAATATTAATGGGATGCATCAAATTGTACCCTACGTATAAACCTGATCTCATGCCAATTACACTGGAGCAAGTTTGAGCAAATCGCACGTACGGTTGTGGAGATAGTGACATTTTTGGAAATTTTCCCTAATCCCTGGCCAATCATGAATATTAATGAGATCCGCACCAAAAACAATAGGCCATCATCTAAACATTCACGGGTAATGTACCAACCCTACAGTATGAGACCAATCTGGCCTGCGTCTACAGTTATCGAGGTTTACAAGCACAAAGGTAGGCAAATCATATTAGGCTCCACCCCTATGATATTGTGAGCTACTGGGAAGTGTACCAACCATACCACCTTACTCGTGCCAATCACACTAAAACAAGTTTGAGCCAAATCGACCATACGATTGTGAGATAATTGACATTTTTAGAAATGTCCCGGTTTAGTTTTTTATGCGCCCGATTCATTCATGAATATTAAGAGGCATCAGCACCAAAAGCAATAGGCTCATCTAAACATCATGGGTAATTTTACCACCCAAGTTGAGACAATCGGACCTGGTCTTGGGTTATCTTGTTTACAAGCCAAAAGTTAGGCGAAATCCTATTTAGGCTCCGCCCACTAGAATATTAATGGGCTACATGGAAGTGTACCCAAAAACATCACACCCACCTCCAATCACACTAACCAAGTTTGACGGAAATCGAACCAACGGTTGTGGAGATATTGATATTTTGAATTCCGATCGCAATTTTTTATAAGCTACGCCCACGCATGATTATTACTGAGATCGGCACCAAAAACAATAGGACATCTACAGACCATGGGTGACTTACCAACCATGTATGAAATCAACACAAGCACACCACAAATTACAATTTAGGCTCCGTCCCAAAAATCTTAATGAGCTGCATTCAAAGTGTTACCTACATATAACACCAGATCTCATGCCAATGTAACTGAAGCAAGTGAGCCAAATCGCACGTACAGTTGTGGAGATATTACATTTTTGGAAATTTCCCCCTAAGCCCGCCAAAATATGAATATTAATGAGATCAGCACACAACAACAATAGGGATCATATACTCATCATGGGTGATCTACCATCAAGTATGAAATCAATCGGACCTCGCGTCTTCCACTAGTGTCGTTTACAAGAAAGTGTAACAGACACACACCACGCCATACAAACACATGCATGACTGCAGAGATTTCTTTGACCTTCGGCAGCCGGAATAGAATATAAAATGTCAGGAAAGCCTTAACAATTCGTGTAAGACACAGGTTCCAAACTGAAGTCGGGCTTACCCCTGCCAGATTTTCGGCGTGATTTATTATTCCTGGTCGGCCGGCTGTTCGCTTCGATCCTGAGGATCGGCTGTGACATAATTTTCTTGAAGGATGTCCGACTTCAGCGAATCTTGTATGCTTTAATTAGGTGTCATCCATTCCTGGCAAATAAATCACTGCTACGTATCGGTAGGAGCGTTGCTGCTGAAACTGACAAACGTAAGTGGGATATGCCCCAGGATTCCTCTGTTGCTAGAAGATTTCACAACAGGAAACCCAAATCCCAGCGCTTGCCCTCGCCAGGGATTGGAGTTATGTTTTAGTTATCTTAAAAGCTGACAATGCAAAACCGGAGATGGATATGAGGGCAGTGGAGAGAGTGTGCAACGCCTTCGCAAGACGGGCGGAACGAGGAAAAGGCTGACAATAGTAACAGGAAACATGGAACTCTTCCGTGGGCTGTAAATGGAGGTTTAGCGGTTTATAACAGGGAAATGACCCATCACTTCACTTTGTGTGTGTGTGTGTGTAAATTTGGTGTCTATTCGACACGGCTAGGATCAAATGGACTGGCAGTGTGACGTAGAGGAAGTCATGAGTTTTTAACTGAAGATGGGAGACATGGTTTATTTCATACTTTAAGCATTACATTCATTCACAAGATTTAATAACATCAAAAACAAAACCACAAACCACAAATTTAAACTCCTGCCTCCCCCCTCTTCCCCCCAGTTTTCTGCTCAAAATACTACAACATGCTGAATTCTTCTTATTTCTTTTGTGACAATCACAAGTGATCCTGCCAGGTTTACATCGATAAAGAGACTTACCCTTACAGGAGTTACAGTCCTTGAAGTTTGCAATGTTTTGCCCCATATCGAAAAGCGTCTCCCGTCTGCACAATAAATGATGTCATACACTTGCACAAACCCGAACATGCTTTGTTTTTCAATTGAAATTCACACATATTTTCACTTTGAAAAGCATTTAGTCCATGGGTGAGGATTTGCTGCAGTGGGTTGTTAGGTGTTAATGGTTACTTACTCCGGTAAGAGAAAGACAACAGAACTTCTTGCTTACATTTTGACTTATTCCACAAAATAAAACACTGACATCATAACATAACTTCTCGGGTAGCCAAGTTGTGATGGCATGCGTTATTGTCAATTGGTATTCTCCCAAAATTTCTTTCTCTGCCTAATTACTCCACATAGGAACAATCGTAAATTGAAATGGGGTTTTTTATCTAATAGATACCAGTTCCATTCTCCATGATCAACCCGCTCCCTGCTCTGTTGTATCCAAGCCTGCAGTTGTCCTTTTAAGTCCCGAACACCCAGCGAATACGAGAGAGTCCCATTTACATGACACAAACAATTGCTACACTGTATTGATATCAAACTCTCACCGGGTTTGCACTGTCATGTCATCTTTCACCAGTTGCCTGACCACCCCCTTACTTAATATTCTTTTGTGCATGGGTGTTTTCCTCCCCTCTTTGTGGGGCAATTATGGGTATGCCCTGTCCTCGATGTCACTCCGTTCAAACCAGAGAAAAATACAATGCTTTCCATAAGAGATGGCGAGGTTGCACGTATTTACTTATTGCAATGAGATGTTTCACCTGTCCACTGTTTTCCTGACTGTGTCCGTGAGAGATTAACACGATGAACAAACAGGGAAAACTGTACTTTCTCTTTCTTTGAACAAGTGGCTTATAGCCAGTGTGGGAGAGGAGAGGGGGGGGGGGGGGGGTGGATTCCTCTCAGTGGAACCTTCCCTCGGGCCTCTCCCACCTGAATGGAATTACTGACTGAACAAATGCTTTCCTTTCTATGTTATCGGGCATGTGGAGTCACTATGATGACACTAACCATTTCTTCCCAAAGTGCTACGAGACAATATTTGATGTCTCAAAAATATATATATATATATATATATATATAATATATATTATATATATATATATATATTATATCTTATATAATATATATAAATCCTGCTTGATGGCTTGTGACAGGGGGATTTTCCGGTTCGGTTATACTACTTCAAAAACTGTCCTCAATGCCTCAGCCCAGGTTTTTCGCGGATAAGGTGGCGCGATCGGAGGGATTCGCGTCACAATTCCTCTCACGATTCCCGGCAGAGAAATTGGTCATAGGCCATAAATTCCCGCACTCTTTTTCGCAATGGAGATTGGCACATACACAAAACAAAGACAACGCACATGAGGCCAGTACTTATTAATGGCACATAAAAATTATAAATTCCATTCATTCTAATATTGTGAAACTACACGCGCAAGATCACCAGAAGTCATTCATGCCTTAACGTGAAGATCCTTTTGTAATACATGATGCCCGACTCAGTTCCTCGGAGCAACTACACAACAGCTATGGACCCAATACTCCGGTACCCAAGCACCCACGCAACCCAGTTTGCTGGCAGTAAACACTTAATAGCCCACTTCTGGTTCTGCGTGTATGATCTCTATGGGCAAGAATATGTACGGTGCCATCACATAACCGTGTCATATACGACACATGGCGTCTCTCACTGTACTGTTTAGTCATAGCTAGATTAGGCACTTAGGCCCTAATAATATAACTGCTGTATTAGTTATGCTAACTTTACTTTACTTCTTCCAGTTCTGCGTAATCGCAGACATAATTGAATCGAGGCCGAATAGAATACTTCAACAGGCCCGCCTAAATCTAAAAGTATTCAAACTTATTTTACATGTGATGGGATTCAAGCTATACTTCTGGGGGAGGAGATAAAAGTCCTAGGCCCGATGACTTTTTTAATCAAACAACCAAAATGCATTTCTTCTGTAGTTCTGTTGTTTAATAATTCTGAAAAAACAACATGCACACACTTGTTCATCAAACCTAGGCTTATGTGGCTGACAAACCCTGGTGGAAAATATCAATCGCACAATGCGATGCACTGCGTTATGGGTAGCTGACAGCCATCAACAAATTCTAGAGATCCCCCCCCACTTGTGTCAGATCCTCCCCAAATTTTTCTCGACGGGGGGAATTTCCCCCCCCCCAAAATATAGATCCTAGCGCCAACACTGTCCTCAGCACCTCCTATACCCTCCCCCCACCCGAACCAAATGAAGTTCCCATAGGCCCTTTATCCCAAATTATTCTGGTCTCTAGAAGGGTGAATTAGCCAAAAATTCTTAGATCAGTAGCTTGGGAAGTTTCGGCTGGCATACTTTGAATGGCCGTGCCCACCTCCCCAGCCAGACAATTATGTCAGATCTAGCTAGCTGGTAGGTTGGCATACTGCACAGGTTAGTGGTAAAATGAAGTGCAGTCAGAGCAATAAATTAAGTTTTACCAAGCAGTTGCTTCAGATTAGGTCTGACAAACATACCTAAGTTGCCTGAGCAACGGCCAACCTCTTGATCATGTTTTGGGCTTGCTGCGCTTTTGAGGAATGCCTGCCCTCCCCTCGCATAGTTTGGCCGCTCATCGCTTGTGGACTAAGTGCTCCTCCTCAAATGATTAACCTGAACCATCCTCCACTCCGGAGAAGATTGAAATGAAAGTCCATCTATGATCAGTAATACTTTGCAAATAGTAAGAAGAGAATGGCCAGACTCCAGTCCGTTAGGTCGATGAAGCACACTGTATTGAACAATTGGTGTGGAATGACCACAAACGGATTTTGCATCTCATCACATCACTGTCTATTTGCTGTTCCTGACACCCTACGAGTATGAAATGCAGCATGTTCCAACCTCCAATTGATGATAACTGGTGAGGAATATTTTAGGTATATATAAAAAACCCGCCCATCCAGGTATATATATACGGAACACGGAAATGTATGTCCACACCTTAAGCAAGAATTCCCATGTGCAGGTCGGAAACAGATCATATGGTTACATGTTCGTCATGTGTGAGGCAGGAGAGCGAGGGTGACAGCAGGAATGTGGGGTGGGGGGAGGGAGGCTGAGAAAATTCTTCTAGTGTCAAATTTGAAATTCCTCTGATGAAAAACCAGAACTGAAGAAGAATACTGGATGCATTAAAAACCATCCAAGATGGAAATGTGTATCCACCATCGAGCAGAATTGACTAGGCTTTATCCACCCATGTTGGGGCAATGATGATGCTCGTATTAATCATAAGTGTTAATTTTTCCTTAGTGGGCAATTTAAAACTGCCACTTGTATCAACATCGTCGTTGATTACAGGCCGATATATAGACGTTGAATCGATTGATTATATCCTTTGTATTAAACTCCAGTGTCGAAGTTGGCACAGCTTGTCACTTCCAGGCACTACAATGGGGAGTCATAGAATGAAACGGTGTTTGCACATGCGTTCCGCTATACCTATGCATGCTGGGCATGCTGGTTGGTGGATAGGTCACGCCTACAGATCGTCAGGTGGAGAATGTAACTGCCCGGCACAGTGTGAGCATTGGCTACAGTTGTGCCTCAGCAATAACCCACATATTTTCACAGCAGTAAGCACTCACATAATTAAATACCCCATGGCAGACAATAAAACCAAAAGTCGGAACTAGACATCTGCCTGGTCGGGTAAACCGCCAACGTGTATATCCCTACAGTTTGAGCATCATTGGGAGAGACAATCTCATTGATAACGCCTGAGATCATGGTGAGTGGGGTCTGATTAGGCTAAAATGAAAGTTGGTCCCCAAATGATCACCATGATCCAAAAAGCGAAATCAGTGAAGAAGATTCTGAATAAATCCAAGATGCCACCAGGTGGGTTCCAGGGCAAAAACGAAAGTTGGTGTCTCGAAAGTCGCGATGTTTCAAAATTTGCAGATCTGCACAAAATTATTTTAGAAAAAAAAACAATCCAAATGTGCCGTTGGTTAGGTCCCCCATGGGGGTGACATCGGAAGTTGGTTCAAAAACAATTGCCATTTTCCAAAACATGCAAACCAGGATAGAGCAAGTTTCGTCAAAAAAATCCCATGGCCGCTGGTGGGGTCCAGTTCCAATGGGGCAAAATGTGCCAACAATCGCCATGTTCGGAACAATCGCAAATCAGCGATAAAAAATTTTTTGCAGAAAATCCAAAATGACCGCGCGGGTGGGGTCCCTATTGGCTGCCAGTTGAGAAACAGGTTATTTCACCATTCTGGCATAATGTGGCTTCGAAGCACAAAAAAGCTTTCCCCTCCCTAATTATGAACTTCTTTCTTCTTACAACAATAAATTTTGGTTTTCAGCATGTTAAACCCAATTAGATTGTTCCGGCTAATTCTCCCTCTGTTCGCTTCTGTCCTTGGAATTCCCTCTAATGAGTATCAGAAACAATACCTTACTCTGGTACATTAAAAAAGTTCTTGGACTTACCGTATGCACCAGTCTGATTTTCCTTTTTCTTTCTCCCTTTTGTGAAGCGCATAGGGTTACTTTGTAATTATTATGCACTATATAAACTAATGTATATAATGTTTTCATTATTCCTCACCACCCCCCGTCCTGCCGTTCTGTAATGAAGACACGTGCCAGAGTGGATTCTGACCTAACTGAGAAATGTGAACGCACATGAAGAGAAATTTCAAATTCACTCACCCGATGTCGAACATGTACTTTACTTTCGACCTCAACGGCAATTCCCAAGCCTTTTTTCAGAGACTACATTCTTGAAAGGTCCTCCACTAATTTCCTGCCAATCAGAGCCCCAGTAAACTTTGCCTCTGAGTCTATGACTATCACCCTGAATGTTAACACAGTGACAATCCATCCACTTTGTTGGAGTTGTAATGCGGTGCTTTTGAAGCTGCAAAAATTTCAAAATTGAATTTTTTCATAATGAGTATTTATTGCCCTATTGTTTCGACATCTTATAATTTGGACTTCAATCCCTGTGACGACACACCACAAGTCTTTTTTTTTCCCCTGCAATAATCGTGAGAAACCCAAAGAAGCCAACATTTTTTCTCCACCACCAACTCCAGATGCAAGATACGAACAGCTCTGGTCCATGAGGGACCCGAAATAAAAATTCAGGATCACGCCAGCTGACTGGTGAGCAAGTAGACGTGCGAGACAACAGAAGACCCATGTGCCTGTGTCACAACGGGTATGCCACTGTTTAACCCTGATAGGGTTTTGTATCATCTGATCTATATATGTAATGTGGTCTTCGTTAGTGTTGACTCTGACATGATAGCGAACAGGATATCAATGATGGGTAAGCTTTTCGTGCTATCAAAACTGGTACTCCAGCCTATTGACATAATTTGCTACACACACAGAGTCAGCACAGACCTGTTCGCTCCCACCTTCAACAACAACCTCAGGTTCCAGGTCTCGAACAAAAACATATGGTGACCGGGTGTAGCTTTATTAACTAGTTTCCCCGCTTATGGAACTCCCATCCTGTTGATTTGAGGTCTCGATCTTGGCTCTATCTATCTTTTCATACGTCATCTGAGAACTTTTCGTTTTTCCAGTCCTAATGTTCCACTGCCACTCTCAGCACCCGTGACGCGCATTGAACCTCTTTTGTTGGAGTTTGCCCGCTATATGAGACTAGTGATTATTATCATTGAGCAATGCAAGACAGTCCCGTTTCGGAACAGCAGGCCCTGCTAAGATCATTTTTCACTCTATCCCCAATACAACTGCAGTGCTAGGGCATGAAGACCCTGATTGTTCTCAGCGGTGTCCCAACAACTACATGATCACTATTCTATTCTGGGGTCCCCCCCTCCCCCTTCCAATCCCCTCCCCCCTCCCCCCTCCACCATCCTTCCCACCTTTGAGGATTTTCAAATCATTGAAAAATAACAAATACTTATGGACAAAAATTTTGCACTTTTTCCCCAAAATTCCTTTGGGGAGGGGGGAACTGGGGGGGGGGAGAAACAACTTCTTTGGGAGGGGTCTTGATTCACCCTGACGCCTAACTCAGGAATGCAATTGAATATTTCACCTCAGAGGACAACTCTCTCTTGTCCTTGGTTTTTGACTTATTTTTTTAACCTCAATAATGTTCAGTTTTTCTCAATTTGTGTAAGTATTCAGATACCTAGTTTAGTAAATTTTTGTAATTTTCTCAACTCTGCTTTTCCCTGCCTAAATTGCAATCCATGCATGCTTGGATTGTTCTGCCAATACTCCTTCCTGTGTGTGCTATGTGTCAAATAGAGGAGTCATTTTGCTGCCACTGGTTATACAACATACAACCTATGCCTACCTCAGCAATTCACATTCCTGCAGACTGTCCCTCTATCAACCATATACACAACCTGTCAGTGTAAGGCACATTTGAATACTCAACTGGTTGTTCCTATGCCAGCTATCCTTACACCATGTAATAGCCATTTCCAGAAGGGTATCATCACTCTTGCAACCAGCTGTCAACTGAATAGGCTTATGCTTAACTTCTGCACTCCATGCTTCTATAGTCTATATATGCCTATAATACCACCAAAACTAGTAACTACCAGAGGGAAAAAGTGGAAAAGGGGGATGGGGAATATACCTGCCCTTGGAACTGATCCAACTTCCTCCAGGGATATATGGGGGTCAGGGGTAATTACCCAATCGTTGAAAACGGGGCCTAATACTTCCTGAGAAAAAAGTTTGATTTAGTGGCAGGTCCGACTCGTTTTCCAATTGCGCAAATTGAGGAGGGGTTCGAATAAAATAGTGATTTTGTTTTCTTCACATAGTTTTTCTGAATTGTCACTGGCTACGACCCGTTTAGGTATCATTTTGAAAGCCTGCGGTAGGTGATTCCAATGGTTTGTATCTTATATAGGATCCGGGAGTCCCTAAAAGGAATTATTGCAGTCCAGTGCTAGGTGCGCAAATGGAGGATGGACCATGCTACCCTGCTCTCCCTAACTGGTGCACGTTGGTTTTTTTCTCTTGTTGTTTTTTTCCAGTTCGTGATTGTCCACCAAAGAATGTTAGCCAGCAACTGCTACAGTGAATCACTGTCCAACTTTTTGAAAAGTTGGTACAGGATCTGGGGCAAGGTAAATTTTAGTGAGAATGGAATGGTGCTGACTGGCCCCCAATGCATGCATGGGAGCCAACAAACAGGGTCGACCTCCCTCCCACCTCAATACCCTTGATCTCAGCGACATTCAAGAACTCAAATGAATGGGAAAGATATGGTATATCCTACTGATGTCTGTTATCTTGACATTTTCTAGCCCCCGCCACCCTCCTCCTCCTGTCCCGCCTCCCCTCATCCACCCTCCCCACATCCAACCCCTCCCCACATCCCACCCCCACCCCCCCCCCCATCCCAAAAGGAATAAAATCCTACCTCTGGAGGTAGTACTTCAGTGAGAGTCCTTGCTCGCATCTGGAAAGAAGAGAGGAGATAGAGGAGGAGAAAAATGGAATTACGGTTTTTGTTCCTGTTAAGTTGTAGGTAGCTATCTGAGAGTTTACCAAGGCACGCTTATGTAACTCGTTCATTGAGAAGTGATTAGTGCACAGGTAAACCAGGAACAGTAGTTGAATTAGATGACCAGGTATTACAATAAAAAGGTATGGTGGCCTGTGCATGACTCGGTGACTAGTCCATCACCTGTGTTGCAAGGCAACGAGGCCTAGACTCTTTCAACCAATGGAGTAAATCATTACCTTATGGCAGCGGAACCCTCCCCAGGCCAAATTCCAGCGTCTGAGTGTGCTTCGTGGTTGGCACAGCTTCGCAGTTACCTCAAGTAGTTGGGGGAGGGGGGCCTAGGCCTGGTTGCTGCCCGAATGAGGCTGGGGCGATTGAAGGTCGGTGGGTGGATGCGGCTTGGGGTGCCTCCCAGGCATTGCTCCCATGAGGGAGTGAATGAGTGATAAGATACATGCTGTTGCAAAATTTGCCATGTGACATATGGGGGGAACCCCGAGTCCTCCGAACATAAAACATGTACTTTTAAAACCCTGTAACACTAAATAAAGATCTGAGTGGAAACTACGAAATCCCACAAGATGTTACTAGAAAGATGGAATATTTAAAGCACAAATGCAACATAAAATCTGTAATATTTGTTGCACAATCTGTGTGAATGGTGGGTATATAGTTTTTCACATATACTCTTGGACTACAGGTTTCAGGGAAGAGACCTAATAAGCGATCACTTTGTCGTATATTGTGTATGTGTGTGTGGTCCTAGCTTCGCATTAACAGAATTCTGAAATATGGTAAGGGCCGATTTTTATTAATTTTGTATGTAGTATCGTGGCTGGGTGAACACGATCTGGATTAGATTTTGGGCACAAAACTGAAAGTGACTAATTAAGTAAGGTAATTAGCTATTTTATGTTTAATTTATTGTACGGTGTGAACCGTACGTAGATGCTTGGTGAGTTGGTTTGGGCACCTAGGTGCAGGATAATAGAGGTAGAAGAACTGATTATATTTTTCAGCTAAAAGAATACATTTTTATTACCATCGATTCCAGAGTCAGTGTGTCTCTTTGCATAATTTATGGCATAACCTACAAGTTGGTTGGATTTCATTGAAACTTGGTGGGCATGGTTGACCTTTGGTTCCAAATTCTTTTATTATAGAATCAGGATCACTGGAGGTCATACAGCATGTATAATTTGCATAAATATTATGTAATTTTAAGTTTGCCAGATTTTCATGAAACTTGGTGGGTATGGCTTTACCTTCTACTCTCCAACAATTTAAACATAGATTGCTAGGTCACGTGGCGGCGCCATGCAGAGTATCTAACTTTGCATATTTTATTTGGGGGAAATTTCAAGTTGTTTTCGATTTTCACTCATGAAGCTACCGGTGGTTATGGGTCCTACTTTTTGGTCCCCAAAATTTTAACATTGCTTGAGTCACTGGGGTATTATTCAATGTGTATAATTTGCGTTATGTCATGCTCAATGTTGAAGTGTGGTCCACCATCTGTCCGGGATATAGAAAATGAGAAAATGGGTCAATTGAAATTGAATATTGTGTCTAATTTGAATAATTCAGGCGATTTTAGTCACATTCCCATAAACATACGCCTTGTAGTTATGGACAATACTCTGTCCTTATGGAATTTCTGTTAAATGTTAATACCAAACATTCTGAAAGCAAACACCTGGAATGACCTATAATGTTGGCATGGTGACTGATGGAAGAAATCACTGCATGATCGCGCACCAGGCGAGACACTGGGGGGAGATCGCCTTGTTTTCATCTAATGCATCATCCACAACACATTATTCTGTAGTGTGGGGATTATGGTAATGGGATACAACACATAAGGAGATTAATGTGTCTAGAAATAGGATCGACATACTGTACGATATCCCCATGTTAGCGTATCTATCTGGATTTAACGATGCACATTCTCCTGGGCAAGCAGTCGTGAGAGAAAGGTTCACTCTCAATGGAAAGGATGGAGTGGAAGAAAACTAGGACCAAGTCTGATTACCCAAAAAAATATCTAGGCCGCCACAGATTCTATGAAACCTGATCAGGGAGAGGGCCAGAGGGAAGGGGAAATTGGCCAATTCTCTGCAAGCATGAATTCTAATCAGGCAGCATGTGTGATCAAAAGAACCTGATCAAGTTGGCAGGATTAGAGCCTGTACAGTGTGACGAGGTATTTCAATTTCATTAGTTGCCACACAAGAAAAATTGCTTGCTGGATGATATTCCGACATGCCACTTCACGGAACTGATCACAATGGTGGACGTGTATGTACTCGTGTATATCTCCCCGAGTATGCAGGTTCATGAGAAGAGCATCGGGTTGAGGCAGCATGAGAGCTTAAAACTGACACAAATTACAAGTTTTATTTCAACGATTAGAGGAATTAGGGTGCTCGTCTTCCAAAAGCCGCAAACAGGGTTGTTGAGCACACGAATCTCTCAAAAGTTCCTGTCACTAGGAGAATATACCCAAGAAAAGCATTGGCAGTAATATCATCATCAATTGACTAATTGTCTAGGGGTAACAACACTTTCGTGTCTTAAGGCGTCAAGAAGCTGCAGTGGTTCCCGAATCATGGAACAAATATGTGAAAAAGGATAAGGATTCAAATTCTTTCGTGGCAAACAGTCACACGGAAAGACAGGTTCGATGAAAACTATAAAAATGAAGGGAAACCTGGTCGTAAAGTTAACCAAAGGAATAACTTTCATGAGAGAAAAGCAAAAGTAGGGTGGAGATGTGCCAAAAAACACTAATAGGTGTGATATTATGATCAAGAAACAAAAGCTTGATTAGTAGGCGAGGATTTGATTACAATTAGGTCGCACTAGATTGCACAGATTACACAAGCGGAGCTCACCAAAATCACTGTTTGCAGATCGACTGGACTAATAAAACATGTTCTGTGCTCTAAACATGTGCTTGGGTATAGGGTAGAAGGGTTACACCCAATATTCCGACCTCCCTATGTTTCGACCTCCCTATGTTCCAACTGGTCTCTAGTTCTTGTTCAACATAGGATTTTTTTTCATTCAAAATTCTTTTTCTGTTTCCGACCTCCCTAATTTACAAACCTTCCTATATTCGACCTCCCTATGCCAAATGGTCGGGAAATAATGAGACAGTTTTTTTATTCGAAGAAATGTTTCTCTATATTCCGACCTCTTATTCCGACTCCTCTATGTTCCGACCTCCCTATGGTCTGAATGGTCAGAAACAGAAGGTCGGAATTAGAAAGGGTCGGAGCATAGGGGCAGTCGGAACATAGAAGAGGTCGGAATTAAGAGGAGGTCAGCTTATAGGGGTGTTACCAGGGAGATGGGGGGGGGGGGGGTGTGGGGGTGTGAAGGGAGAGACACCTCCTCTGGAAAACAATTACAGGTGAAAAATTGTGGGCAAGAAAATTAGGGCAAAAAATTTGGGCAAAAAAAGGCAATAAATTGAGGGGGAAACAGAATATTTACTGAGAGCTCTCTTTTCCATTCATGCATGAAAATGTTGGCACTGATGGCAGTGCTTTTTGGCTACTACACAATTCAGGCAGCTAGCAAGATTCTGGGCCAGAAAGTTCTGCCCCCAAATAGTGTCCAAAATGGCTATGTCTTAATAAACCGATTTCCTCGAGGTAAAGGACTGATAAGGCCTAAAACTCCTCCCGCACTTGTAAGTCCAATATCATTTCTGATGCTTAGCTCCATGAGGGAACGCTTAAGAGTGACATGTGGCTTTAACGGCCTTAGCAAATGGAGAGATGAGAAAAGCAACCGGCGACCCGATTAGCATGAGGTCAAAAGGAAGATTGTTTCCAATTGCAAATCACTATATCGTCACAAGATATTATGTCCAAATATAAGGCTGAATATGGAGGACTTGCGCACCGAGAGCGAGAGAGACCGAATAATCCTTCCAAACAAGGGATCGCCCCCAGCCCCGTTGTCTCGCCTGGTTGCGCAGATCAGTGAGTTCTTCTTTTAGTCACCATGCAAACAATACAAAGCCATTCCATGGTTGCTTTAATTATCCCAATACTCTTAAATATTTAATCATTCATTGCCATCATTGACTACCACCCCTTGATCCACTACTTACCCTCCAGTATATAAACCAATACTTACTGAGTTAATTGTTTCCTTAGCATTACTTTATTGTCAAAACAATGTAAATGGACCCTAAATCTATAAAGTTATTCCTATATTATCATCAAAGAGTATGCCCTTTATACATTATAACTGCATCAACTCCCTAGGAGGTTCACACCCACCCCTCTCACATCCCCGTCTAGAGTGGAATTATAAGTCATCGAATTAGGTTCCCTGGCAGGAGCATGCAAGGCCCTACTGGCGGGAAGGCATGAATGTATAGGATACAAGGGAGTTACCTCCCTCCCCCCATCTAACACACCAGAGCTACTTAGGTGACACTGACACCTCATCTCTTGAATAGGTTGCCTGGGAGTAAGTAAACAATGACTGAGTGTTACACTTTATATGGTCAGGTGTATGGGGCCCAGAAGAGGTTATGATAGCTGATGGACCTCAAGGGTAAAAAGGCAGGTTTTGACAATGGGATGCAAAACTCTGTGTCTGTCACAGATGGGAAAACTAGTTAGGATGAATGGAAATAACATGCTGAGGGGTGAAATGAGTGAATACATTTTGTATTGATAGCATGCTATAATAATAGTGAGTTAAGCATCATGACTGGTCAGCGTAGGGTGCCCCAAGACTAACCATTCTTAAAAAGGTTAGCGGACAGTCTCTGGAGCTTGTGCAGTAAATGTTATATTTGACAGTTTTTGGTCCATAAGTGACCTTGAATGACTATGATGACATAACGGTAGTTATGAAAAATGTTACCCTTGATCATATGCAGAATGTCCCAAAAATTGTCAGTGACATAACACACAGTCACTAAAAATGATTTCAGAAGAATGTTAATATTTGGCAGTTTGGACCTCGAATGACCTTTGATGACATGATGGTTTTTATGAAAAATGCTTGCCCTCAATGTGAGCACCCAAGCCCAAACGCATTATTGTCATCAGGTACACACACCCTAGTGCTATCGCCAAAAGGTATTAAAATCAACCGTTAGGCCCCTTGTAACTTAAGACCCAAGGGGTCAGCTTGAAGCGGGAGGTGGTTTCGTCTATGAAGCAGTATAGAAACTATCACATATCCAAAAAATCGACCAGTTTTTTTTCTTTGGCGTACCTCCTAAAATAAGCACATTTTCTTGTGAAACTTGACCTTTTGACCTTTTGACCTTGTCTATAGATGTTGTTTGATTACTGAACCCAAAGATTACCATGAAAAAATCTCACGAGCACCATAGTGCATTCTTCCAATTGTTACTGGCCATTTAAACAAAAATTCAAAAAATGTGTGTAATTTATGCAAATTATTCACATTAACTGACATTAATTGACCTTTACACTGTTGTTAAATCAGGATCAAAGGTGTAACCATCTCCACCAAGTTTCATGAGGATTCACAAAGAAACACGCCTAAGTTATTGCGAAGAAAAAGCTCTATTAAAATAAACTTTGACCTCTTGTAACTACCAAAGTATGCGTACTTCCGATCACAGCGGGAGTTGGTTTCCTCTATGAAGAACAACAAAGGTCATCACATTATCCAAAAATACAGTTTTTTTTTTTGGCCCATAACTCCTTAAGTAGCCACATTTATTCAAGACTCAACTTTTAACCACATGACACCGACAGAGGTCAAAGTGAGGTCAGAGGGTCACACACATGCAGGGTAAAAACCATCATGATACACAACATCAGATGAACCTTCCAGCCTTCAAAGATTTTCAATTCTCCGATCATGGACAGAAAACAGTTTGACCCCTAAGTGACCCTTGAATGACATTCAATGACATGGCGGCTTTAATAAAAATTGTAAACTCTTCTGTGATACTTCCACGCCTAGGAGCATTTTACATTTGATGAAATGGCCCAGTGCTATTGCCAAAAAGTACTATAATTCAGTTTTTACCTACGTGACCTTTGATGACCTTTCATATGATTCTATGACGGTTTTTACCCTACTAAAAAATGTTAATCTCCATGTGATGCATACACTTCTAGAACTATTGATTCCATGGAAACACGCCTATGTTATTGCCGAAAAAGCAACCTTAAAACGGACAACGTGGACCCTTGGAACTACCAAAGTTGCGTCCGATCGAAAGCGGGGGCACGATGGGTTCCTCCCTTGAAGCACACAAGTCTACCACACATCCAAAAATAACCAGTTTTTTGTTTGCCAGGAACGCCCTTAAATAAGCACATTTATTCAAGACCTCACCTTTAACCACATACCACCCGGACAGAGGTCAATTGAGGTCAGAGGTCACACACATGCCAGGTAAACAATATATGACAATAGTGAACCATCAGCTTCACAAAATATTCAATCTAGATTATGGCAGAAAAAGTTTTTGACCCCTAAGTGCCGTGAATTGACCTTATGACATCGGCCAGTTTTTTATGAAAATTGTAACTCTCCATGGATACATCACTCCTAGGAGAATTTTGCATTTGATGAACATGCCCAGTGCTATCGCCAAAAAGATACATAAATTCAGTTTTTGACACTAAGTGACCTTTGAGAACTTCAATGACATGGACGTTTTTATAAAAAATTGTTACTTCTCCATGTGATGCATAACCCCTAGAAGCATAGTGACATTCCAATGAACACGCCCCAATGTTAGTGCGAATAAATGATTAAATTAAAATTTGACCCCTTGTAACTACCAAAGTATGCGTGCCTCTTCCGATCGAAGACGGGAGTGGTCTCCTCCATAAAGCACACAAAGGTTATCACATATCCAAAAATAACCAGTTTTCCATTTTTGTGCCTCTGTACTCCTTAAATAAGCAATTTATTCAAGACTCAACCTTTAAACATGACCACCCGACAGAGGTCAAATTGAGGTCAGAGTCACACACATGCAGGTCAAACAATATGCACCAATGGTGAACCTTTTGCCCCAGCCTTCACAGACATTCAATTCTCGATATGGCAAAGAACAGACAAACAGTTTTTGACCCCTAAGTGACCTTGAATGAGATCTACGTAACATTAAATGACCTCTGGGGCCCTCGAGCCCTATGTGTGGAAATCATGGGACTATAGATTAAACCATCTCCACCAAGTTTCGTCAAAATCCAACAAACTTCAAAAAATCGCAGAAAATATGCAAAATAAATACCTAATTAGAATTATATCAGCCAGGAAGGCTGACGATGCGTGTACTGTCATAGTTGTATAACCCCGAAACGCATCACCAATGATCACCGCATCAAGAGATATCTTGTACACAAGCTTCCCGGCCAATTTCATTAAATATGGAATTTGCAAATGAGCATGGTCCTTTCGGGCGAAAAGTGGATGCCACAGCGGCAACTCTCTTCACGGCGCACGTCCACAAAAAGGTCCCAGCATGTGCTTCCACGGGCAGGAGATATATAACCGCACATAAGGACAGACAGACGGACAGACAGAAGACAGACAGACAGACGGACAGACAGACAGACAGACAGACACACACACAACAAAGTGACCAATAAATTCCGAACAAAGTTCAGGCAAGACAAAAACGGCATCAACCGCAAGGTCTGATCGTGGGAAAGGTAGAGATACGGTAGGAAAGCTATTCTGAGTGTTACTAAAAAGATGCGTGGAGTCGTAAAGACTTAAGGGCCAGTCACACGATAACGATTTCTATCGTTCTGCCTCACATCTTTTAGATTTTAAGGACTGAACCAGAAGGAGAGGGTCTGTGTGGTAAAAATTGTAATGAATACTAGTACATTATCACAAGACTCTTAAGATCGAAAAGTGTTCGAAAAAACCTCATTCCTAAATGTTGTTATATCGAAAAATGGTAAGAGTCGTACGGAGTCTAGACCGGTGAGCTCAAAGAAAATAGGAAATATGTGATTATCAAAAACGCCGGTGAAGGGATTTTTCCACATTGGAAAATGGTTTGGCAAATAGCGAATCAAGTCCTCATTCATGTGAGGGTGTTCCAGCCGTCAAATTAATGGGCCCGGTAATTAATCGGCCGAACCAAGAATATCGGAATTGTTGCACGACACAATATCGTTTATAGTGTGTGACCGGCCCTCAAATCTTGTCAATTGCTCAATTGTACGACAACAGTTGGCAAAATGAGGAGGGCCATGGGGCAGGTTCCAACCCAGACTTTGTGTATTGCCAGCTGTTTCATAGTACAGGGTGGGTGCCAGGGTCCAATATGGGGTAGTTGATTATGTGAAATAGATTTAGGCTTGATATACCACAAGACCAATTTTGTTGTAACTTTCTCGACACAGCCTCATCAATTGTTCGCAGGGGGGGTTGCAGCGACCTTGCATGCCTCTCTAGTGGCCCTACCCTAAGCTTGTTAAATCACTTGAGACTGGCTTGGCTGCTCATCCCATCTAAATCACTATGAATTTACCTCCAGACACCTGCAGGTTTGAAACCAAGTTTCAGTCGAGGTAATGTTTCCAATGGGGGCCACAAATTATCTTTCACACAAGTAGCGGTTCATAAACCCAGATACCCCACAACTGGAACCGCTTCATTGACTGGATACCCATTATGTGGCAACACGTGAGGTTTGTATTTCTGAATAAAACTCCTATTACATATTGAGGACCAAGTGAAGAGGCAACTGCGGGTCACAGTTTAGCCTTGCTGAAACAAGAACAAGCAAGCATCCCTAAGAGATGTTGATTCATGAATGGTGGGAAGGGGGGGGGTGGATGGAAAACAGGTCCAATTCGAGAGGTCAGTTACTAGGGCAGCTGCTAATTTTTAAATACACTTAAAAGACAGGTGGGTTTGAGGTTGGAAACACAGTAACAAATTCCTTGTATAAGCTCATGGACTGTAAACTGTTACAGGTCTTTCAGTGTATAGTTAGCATGCCACAAAAGTTTCTTCTCATCGTTTTTCGTTTAGGGAAATATTTAAAGAAACCAAGAGAGATATTCTTTCCCAAAATGTTCTCATGTCGCTGTTGGGAAATTTCTTCTAGTCAGGTCAATTGATCCCCCATCAAATAACAACCCATGCCCAAAAAAGGCATATAGAATTAGGCTTAAAGGTGCTCTTCCACTTTTCAGTTATTCCGCCTAATAGTCTCATAGTTGAGGAAACTCAAAAAATATTCATTCTAAATATTATTCGGCACAAAGTATGAGAACAATCCTGTGGGGCATCTTGGTCTGTCATAGCTACACTGTTGCCTATGCTCAACACCTACACAAAAAAATGATATGATGAGTGGGATTCCTTTTCAAAATTTTCGAAATGGGTCACTGACCCAGCTGCAAAGCCAAACTACGGTCTTACAGCTTCACATAATAGATGTAGCGTTACAAAATGATAAACAGTAGTCCCCATTACGGTACCATGAAAGGCGATACTTTACTTCACCTAAACGCTGTGTAAACTGATAACAGATATTCTATCTAATGTCGCAGACGGAGCAGGCTTGCACCTGGTGAATTTTAAATTCTTACGTTTACCGTGAGGTAATCGAAGTTTCCCGGAGCAAGGACCACACAGGGCCACTTAGCTTGTCACTGTCAAAAACTCACAGAGCGTGGAGATAGCAGGCAGCTTTAGTTTGCTCGGGACTGTCTCATGCATGTAGGCAGCTATTTACGAGAATGTCTACATCATGCAGCCATCAGTTATAAATTTTTGAGATGTTGGTTTGATGCGCATGAGTGGTGTCACTCAAACGTGGAACCATTGACTCATCAAAGGGGTGTGGACCATGACGGGGCCAAACAGGAGCCGGACACCTTGATTTTCCCGATGGGGGTCATGTATAAGGGAGTGGGGCATGAGTCTCAGGATGGGTGACTGGGGACGTAACGGGTGGGATGAGCTAGTGCCTGCCAGTGGATGTGCTAATTTCGGAGAGATACAGTGAGTTTGAGGAGTGAATCGGTCACAAAAATGGAAAACAAAAAAAAAAAAAAAATCTATAAATTAATCACTGACCTTCTAGGATCACTCTTATCCACGAGCATTCAGATAGACTTGCACCTTCTTCCCAGTTCCATTAGCATAGCTGCCAAGTGAACTGAGCCTCCGCAAATTTCCTGTATCCGATCTGACAAACTCAAATGATATGTTTATCAGACCGCCGAATAACACCCCAACGACGACAGAGAGAATTGACGTGATGCAGGTTAAGGTTTTATGAATGTGGACAGGCCATTAAAGATTAAATGCTTTCAAGCCCGAGAAACAAGAAATTGCTTCTATAACCGATGGTCGTTAGTGCGCCTCAGGGATCTTGCAATTAAGCCGGTAACTGTCAGTGACTTAAACAGGCTGAGAGTACGGCTCTGGTTAACTATAAGTCACATAAATGCACCGCTTTTACTGAAAAACATCCCGGCGTCTTTATAGTCTTATGTCACAAGTTGACGAATGGAGACGCAGCTTGATACAAGCTGGTACAATAGCCCTGGAGGCGTCACGGATGATAACGAAGTGAAGAGAAAATGACCGAATGTCACCCTATAACCTGGCCGGCCGATTCCTTAAGGAGATCACAACTAGCAACTACACAAATATTACTAGAATTATTTGAATATTATGAAGAATGATTTCCCTGCCCAACATATGATCGTAAATTGGGTGCTTCTTGACTTTTCCAAAATTACGGCAAAAGCTTAATCCCACCAGGATTTTTTTGAAAGAATATTTCCTTCCCTTCCACAGAAACAAAGGTGGTTCTGTGGTGCACTAACAGGCTAGGCCGGGAGGCCCCGCCCAAACCTATTGCCGGGCTTCGTTGGTAAGATAGATGTCTGCGAGTGATATCAAACTCAGGATTTTTTTCATGAATTGGATGGTTTGTATGGCTAAAAGATTGACCAATCACTGAGGCCATCCGATGAGGATTGAAAATCTCTAGCCCTAAAATATAGCCCTAACCCTAAATTACCAGACACTCGGTAGCATAAATTGGAGCAGGGGAGGGGGGGGAGAAGGGGGAGGAAAGGGGGGGTACACTGTATATGAACCTGAATGAACCAGCCAGTTCTGAATCACAAGCATACCCGCCTCCCTCTTTCCAAAGTGAATTCTGAGAAATTACACTAGAGCCCTACTCATATTGCATATATACACATCAGGCATGAAAGATCCGTTTTGAAAGGAACAAACGAATGTAAATGATGATTAATTTCGCAACAAATTACATCCGCACCTGAAAAATAAAATGACTTATATCAGTTACTTTAGTATCAACTCCCTCAGTCATCGCTCATCTATTTTAGGATTTCCTCAACATTCAGGATTCCGCCTAGAAATAATTGTCGGCACCCAGACAAATTTTATATCAGCATGTGTTTCATCATTGGTTCGCCAGTGCTTGACACGTGAATGCAATGCGCTAAATTGAGTAACGGTATCAAGTAAGAAACTGATCCCACCTCTCAGAACCTGGCTTGGGGGCGCAGATGCATTGAAGGGAAGAAAAACGGCATGATTTGTGAACAGTGGGAAAACACCAATCAGCAAGTATACGAAAGGAAGCTAACAATTGCAGATAGAAAATGTAAGATGAATAACAGTAAATCAACCATTCCCCAACTATGTACATATTAACATACATATATAACATCGGAAAGTGTCCCCTCTCTTAAACCCCCTCCCCCCCCCACATGAGTAATGATTGAGGAATACACAAGGTACCGGTGGGATCATCAAGACAATCATTATACCCAACGACAATGGAAGTGTCCGCTCTAGTGAATTTCGGATGAGTTTGAAAGTGGGGCATCACTGCAAGCTGGGGGCTGCTAATTTGCCTAATTGATGCACAATTTTCAAGTTAGTCAGCTTCAAAGGAGGAACTTGTTGGGTAGGGACTATAGTTGATCACAAAGAAGGTGGAGGTCATTTCAAGGTCATCTGAAAAGGTCAAATTAGCTGATTATACGATTTTCCCAATTTAGTCAGATTCGAACGAACTTGGTGGATGGGGCTAGTTTGTTCCTGACAAAGTTGAAAGATTCGTTCAGGCATCGGGGGTCAAATTTGCATTAATTATGTGACTTTATTGTCCATAACTCCATGGATTACAACAAAACTTGGTGGATGAAGGATATCTTGGTTTCTGGCCAGAAACGGAGGTCTTTTTGGGTGTTAGTCGTTAGATACTTCTTCCCTAGATTCTCAAAAGCGGGGATATACACGTGGGCAGATTACCCGCCTACACATTTTTTTAAGTTTTGGAGTTTTGGAGAGGGCATAAGACTGTGGGCTATGGGCCTGTTGGAAGTGCCGACAGAGATCATAAACTAAAAGTAAGGAGATTGCTTGTGTGAACTCATGAAACACATTTCAGTTGGTTACCCCTCTATCTGTGAATTTTTCCAGCGATATGTCTGACGGAATACCTGCGTTGTTATAATATTCACCCAAGCACAGTGCAAATTCTGGCATATATTTGAGTGAGTGTTACCCTACATGTATTTCAACATACCAGAAAAACCACTCAGACTGATTTTTTTCATGTATAATTACAGAAGCCAGAAACAACATAATGAATTCGAAAATACACAACTTATTTGTGTCTGGCATAAACTCATATAAACTGAAATACAAACATCACAAATATTCCAATATTCTTTGGAAATGCAGATCACATTGTCCATTTTACATGTCAATGATGGTGCTGTCAGGAGCGAAGCAAATAGCTACACGCCGATTCACTGCGGCCATCACGCTTCAGTACAGCATGCCGATAAATGAGGCTGGGAATCAGGCTGGGAATCTACCAAGACCCTCCAGTTTCACCTTTTCGAAAATATAAAAACCCCAGAGTGTTGGAATAATACACCTAGAGAACTAACGCAAGGCAGCATCCCATGTAGTCGGGAGCACATCCAGTATAAGTTATCCAGGAAAAAATTCCCGACAAGTAATAAAATGGTGTTCACAGAGTAATCTGGACAACCAAAATAGTGTGAGACAAAATGCAGGCTGACTCATAAGGGGCTTATTTAAAGCTGGATAAAAACTGAATGTTTCAGGTCCAAATAGGAAGTTCATACGACTTTCCGTTATTGAATTATAGTCCTGAAGTTTGTGTGTTGTGAAGCATGTGTATTGCACAAGATCGAAAAATATCCCGACCCATCATGCAATAATATTTGATGTCATACTTGCACAACCCTCATATAATCTTTGTTTTCTATTAACATTCAAACATTATTTTCACTTGAAAAGCATTAAGTCTAGGGAGAGGAATTCTGTAGTGGGGTTGGTAGGTGCTGAAGCTTACTTTGGTGAGAGAAAGACAACAGAAACTTCGCAGAAATGTGACTTCTTCAACCAAAATTGAAACAATGAAATTACATAAACATAATTTTCTGCAACCTGTAAAGAATATATGAATTCGGATTGGATGCTTCATAAGTTTTCTCCAGCTAACATGTTATATTAGCCTCTTTTAATTGTCTGCAGTTGTCCTTTAAAATTCTTTGGTGAAAGGTGGTGAAAATGAGTTAGCCAACATGTTTTCATAGGTGCAGTATAGTGACACTCCATGTATTCAGTATGTTGGGCAAAGCACAAACATCGTTTTGTCATTTCTCTATTTCGGCTTCCTATTCATGAGCTAGGTTATGAAGACATTATTGTGGGTCTTGACTCTTTCAGTGACGCTTTAATTGGGTGAAGAAATTGTTAAGTGGGTATTCAACCGGAGGTTTTGGAGCTGTCACTGTGATATGAACTTTCAATCCGCAAAACTGTCGCCTACATAATTGGGAAAATTGAACCTATTCAATATATAATATTATTACTGGCATATATTTGAGTATATTTTTTATTGCTAAGTACCAGGAACTGTGCAATTATCATAATCATCTACATGCAAAATATAAATTGACAATTTCCAGATAGCAATTTGGTGGCGATTCTAGCGATAAGAAATTAAAGTATTAAACCTAGCAGTGAATGTATACGTAATTCCATAGAAGCAGATACGGTTACCGGTAATGAGTATTTCTATAATACGTATATATAGTCAGTCATTCTTAATACTGTGGAACTATCAGAATTCGAGTTGTGGAATTTGAAGTTGATTGTAGAATAGTAAAAAGGGTTTTTAATAGTTTGTTCTGTTTTCGTTCCGTTTATTTGTTGCACAGGGCAAATTTTAACAATACAGAGAATCTGAAGAATAAAAATGTTGAAGGAAGTGCACTAGGAAACCTCTAGTGGGCAAGAAGAGTTTACACTTCCAAAAAGTATGCCAAAAACATTTTTCTTTGCAAAACATTTCATTTTCCAAAAGTAGAGTTATCCTGGAGTGAAAGTAATTTAGGTGGTATATGTAATGTGATGAAGTGATGTGATCAGTAAGAGTTGAAGACGTGTTGAATAGTTGAATGTTATCAGTTTTTTGTGTATTCTGTTAAACCGTTGGACAAACCTCAGTACAAGATAGAGGTCAAGGGTTGACAGAATTCTAACATTAACACTTGATATGATAGAATATACTGTTTTTGACAGACGGTCCCCAATTGCAAAACATGGTGCACTGTGTGACACCATTTCAGCGACAAGTTATGTTACTATAGTCCTTTTTATTAATTGTGCGAATGTTGGAATCATCTATTTTTCATGACTGCTTATGAAAACGAAGTAGTGTATCTGTGTGATGCTGAGTCTACACTGATGCGAGTCATAGTAACAGAGAAAGTCCAGTTTTCCTGGAGTTTACTATGTTTTCATTGATCCTGAAAAATATCAAATGAAGGCTTCAGTAAATAGATAATTCAGAAGGGGTATAATAACCACATGTCAACAAGAGTCGCCGCCAGCAGGAAGGGCAGGAGGGGCCTGCACCTCCCGGCGGGGAGCCTGCCCCCCCCCCCATCGGGAATTTTTCACATCATTGTTGGGGAGCCCGAGTGGGTACGCTAAGAGTTACACACCCCGATAGGGCCGATTGCCCGACAGTTTAAATATTTCAAACCTTTATTGTTAGTGAAAATTTCATAATATTAAAGCAAGAAAACTTTTGGCCGGTTCGCGCGCCTCATCTTTACGATATTTGCAAGGTTCTTCGCTTGAGTTCAAATCAGCGTATCTGTCCTCCTAAGTCCTATTTCAAACATACAATCGTGCAAATAGATAGGATACACAAGTCTTATGGATCTTCGAAATGTCCTTGCAAGAGATTAACGTTAAAATTATGTGGGGAGATGATCGGCTGCCGTTAAGCCACTGTTTTGGCCTGTGTTAAGTGGTGTGATATCACAAACGCACATACTCCAGTGACAGGCATCCTGTGCAAGTCATCGGGAATACCTGACCTTGGATTACTAAGAGCGCGGGAATAACCGACCGTAATCTACTAAGAGCGCCTGGTTGTGGGCCTCCACAGTGTGTATTTTATTTTTTTGTTTAATTTCTCTTCGAGAAAAATGTTCACAAAAAATTAAAACATGCAAAAAAATAGGTTTGACCTAGGGGGTAGGTGAGGCTCGTAGGGATCTCGGACCCCCGTCGGGGAAATCTGGCGCCACCACTGATTTTCACCATTATTGGGTGTGATGAAAAAAGAGGTGGTGCTAGCACTATCGATAGTCCAAGAATGTGTCAACAACAGGCAATATCTTGCATGGACCTCTACCAAAGGTCAACATTGGATCTCAAAAAAAAATGTTAATTCACACAGGGCGTCCCCCCGGATTAAGGAAGTCGTCAATGGATGCGGCTGCGAAAGCCGACACTCTATCTGCTTGTTTACAAACAAACCTGCCGGTTATAATTCTCAGCTATGATAGTCTCCAAAAATGTCATATAGATAGAGTAAGACAATTACAGTTCCCCCCACACATCTATGTACAAGGCCATGGAATGCAGCAACATGCTTTTATTAGTGCTTAGGAAAATTATTAAATACTAGTGCCAACCCACGCGACAATGTAATATCATGCCCTTCTGCTATCGGGAGCCTATTCATTAGGGAAGCACAGGAAAATTGCCACCACAAGCATGGCATAAGCGATATAGGTATCACATTGACGATGGCAATAATGCATCTGGCATAGGTATATATGATGGCAGTGTCTGCTCGTCCAAAATAGGAAAAAAACACATCAAGCCGGTATATACAGGGAAGTAGGAAGATACAAAAGCCTTACGCAGGAAGAGGAAACGCGGGTGTTCAATGATATATACTAACATCTGGGTTATATAAGCGAACCTCCCGTGAACAAAGGAAGTACAAGACATCAACAGCGTGATTCCTGATGCCTCGATGGTTAATGACCTCAGATGACATTTGCGCTGACCACGGAACAATAGGGACCCTGTACATCCTGGAGAACGTTCTGCAGATACCGTGTAGTGCCGATCCTTCTAAGTGGGGTCAAGCTTATGTATTTCACAGATCAAAATATATATTTTGTCAACAGTATACCTGATATTTCACCCAAAAGGACCCTAAACTATACAAAGCCTTAAAAGGTTCCGTGTACCCCTGTAAGGGAGTTGATTGTGAATTCCAAGATTGATCGGACCACCACCAACCATTAGGGACCTCATCGAGATCACATGTTTTCATAATTTGACCTCTGCTGACCTGGCCTGAAAAATAGAGGTTCATGTACTCTGGGGTACCCACACCAGTGTGCGCTTCATCAAAACCCAGATGGGGGTAGAGTTATATGGTCACTAAGCCAAAAAAAAAATAAGCGGAAAAAAAACATTACTTATTCATAATTTCCTAACTTTCCAAAATGTTGCCACCGTCAACCACTCAGAGAATCAGAATTTTACTTTATCAGACCAAGCATCTGTTTCCTTATTGTGGTGACCCCCGATGACATTTGACCTGACCTTAGAAAAGGGATCATGCACTCATTATGGGGAAAATCACAAAAAACCAAGGTGTGAGCTTGATCCATCCTGCAGTACATGGCCTCGCCAGACTCTGTGCAATGAGGAAGAGGGTGCCACTGTGATGATCCTAGAGGAGCCCTGGTGATGAAATATTTTCCCCTCTAAAAATAATCAATGGTCCCAGCTGCACTATGGAGCATACATTTCAGCGATTTGGGTGCAGTAGGATTAGTGTTATTTCGAGAATCCTACCCACCCACCCACCAACATAAAAGCATATGGATTACAGGTAAACAGACTACTCAGCGCATGTACCATACTTTCTGATAAGGAACAAAATACTTTCTGGAATTGATGATGCTTAGGTGGTTTCAACCATTATTGGCAAGAAGTAATGAATTGGTGCACCATGACCTTTTTACTGTCATATCAGAATTAATGCACTTTCTATGTGACTGACCTGGTACAATGGCTTCTTTGGGCAATATGTCCCCCATGCAAGCAATTCCCTGAACGAACGCAGGAAGAATTACATTATGGGACATAGATAATGTAAAAGATATATATATATAAATATCTGTATATATTATATATATTATCACATCTACATTAACTCATCAGTGGGAGGAGAATACACAACGGGTAATTACATTAGAAATCTCTGATAATTCAAATGAAATGAAATTTTGCAGCCATCATTAATTCCTTCATGCCCATAAAATGGGGACCAATAAAGGGGCAGTGCTCCATTTCCTTTTTTCCACACGCACAATTGCGGTGTGGCTGGATCGAATGTACAATAAAGATGTCTACTGTGCAACGAGTGAACTATGTCTATCCTATGCAGGGCTAGCCTGCATCATGCAATACATTACATCATGGGCGCAATCCCGCGAGGAATGGGTAGGATATATACCCCCCCCACTTTTTGGCGGATACTTGCTTCCATTGATTTTAACATTTCCACAAAGTAATTTTATGTTCAAAGGGCTTACATCCCCCCCCCTCCCTCCTCCCCTACTTTTTCACATGGATGTACTCCATCCACTCTGCATGATACCTATATACATCCCAAAACCGTGGCAACTACAAATTACACAAAATGGTTCTCTGCGACTCAGAGCTAATATTTCACGTGCACCCGATTATGCTATAGGCAATACTCTTCCAAACACATGGGGAAACATTTACTCAAGAGGTATTCATTTCAATTTCTATTGTGATACTGAAATAGAGGAACCATATATGTCAGGGGGAGCATCTGCTCTTCAGTCAGGGTTCCCACGTCTCATAGTCATGTCTTCTAGCTTGGAGCATCTCATCAGCGGTGCTGGGACCTGTGGGTTGGGGAAGGCTGCTGGGAGGCCTTGTATGGTTTTGCACAGATTCGCGGGTACCTCTGCGGGGAGTGGAGAGATGTATCAGACCCTAGTCTGTGTTAGGACGATTATTTTTCCAGCCCGTCTCGAAGCGAATTGTGCTTATTTGTCTACACAAAAAAATATGCAGCACGACTGACTGAAATGATCGTCTTGTCCAAATCACCAAAATGTGGGGGTGGTCATGTGAGAAGAATCATGTTTGAATTGTCAAACTGCTGAACGGCAATCTTCGATGTCATGTGTGGTAACAGCTGTAACGGTCCAACCGTTCACGGACATATTTGAAGATCCAGAGAGGGGGTGGGTCCCCTGTCAGTGCTGTGATTGGCTTCATCAAATATTGGAAGCAGATTGCAATTTGGACAAGACGATGATACAAACAAAAACACCTGGAAGTATGTGTGCGTGTGTGGGTGCCTGCAGAAATTCTGCGAGTGGTGTACATATAAAGCAGCAGGTAATCGGGGGAATATCAGTATCATCGTCTTAACACAAGACTAATCAGACCCAGGCGTGGTTGTTTGCCCGAAGGAGGCCGGTGGGGAGTCCAATGAGATGGGGGACCAGCGAGCCGGGGCCAATGAGATGGGGTACTGTAGACAGAATCGGGGGCATCGGCAACATAGCAATTGATTATCATGGACTCCACTGGTCACGGGCTCTAAACTTGTTGCCTCTCCCTGCAGTCAGTATAATAGCTTTATTGAAGACCAACCTCCCATAGATTGTGCCTGTCAATGTCAGGCTATGGGAGTATGAGAGACGCACACAAAATCCCTACTTTATGCACAGCCTAGGGTGTTAGGAACACTCTTAAACAAGACGTCGATGGAGAGGAAGACTTCAAAATCATCAAAAATCATCCTAATCCAAGAAGAAACCCTACAGCAAAGGCGAATGAACATGAGAGAGTAGGAGAGGACGAGAGAGGTTGCTTCACAAACTGTTAGCAGATCGGAAGAGTCTGTTATATATTGTTATGGTATTTAAACGAGAAGACTTACATGTACACCCTATGTCCTAGCTCAAATCTGGCGAAAAGGAGAGTACGCGCCACCGGCAACCCCACTCGATTACCATTCGGTTATAATGGAGCCAGCCATACTGGCTCAGAGGTCTCAAAGGGGGGAGAAAAAGAAGGATCATGTGGAAACAACGTTGAGGATCAGAGCAGGTGGATTTTATGTGCGGAAACCACACAAGAAGAAATCGCAAACAACACTGAGAATGATGATGCACATGAATGCACACGTGAAAAGCAGACGACGACGGAGAGAAGGGTGATGGGGTGGCCAACCTGGACTTTTGTGTTATTGCCAGATGTTCAATGGCGCGGGGGTGGCGTGCATGGTCCAATATGGGGTAAGTTGAATATCTTGAAATAATTGATGATGCACATAAATGCACACGTGAAAAGCAGACGACGCGCTAGGGCCAAAAGAGGGAGCTATTAGTCTTTGGTAAATTGGTTGACTAATATGCGACATATGTTTTGGCGAACCACCGATCATGTCACGATATACCTGCGTATAGCGTGAGGAAGGCTGGGACAGGGAAAACCTTATCAAAAGCCCGTTTTGACCGGCTCTAAACAGTAGCAGCAGTAGCGGCAGTAGCATAGCCATAGGAATTGTCATCTATGTTTCTATACAATTACGACATCAAGATAGAATAGGCTTTCTGAATGGAAAAACAACAACAACACCTCTTAAAAAATTAACATAGTTGCACCGCTGAAAATAATATCGGGACTTATTTCAAATGGATGGAGTTCACACTTTGCGCTTGTCGATCTGCAGTCAAAATCGCACCATGAGTGGTAAGGCTGATGTTCACTGTCAGACTAGGTATAGCAATCAGCAACGGAAGTGAGGTTTTAAAGTCCAGGCACACAGGGGGGCAGCAGGGAATGCGAAACAGATTTGTTTCGCACATGTTTTCCTGTTTCACTCAATCACCCACACATGACAGACGTGTGGCACTAATCTAAATTATTGAAGGAATCTTCCCTATAAGGATTGTTTAAAAAAGAGGGATTTTGAATTGCTAGGAGGGACCCCCATCTCAGGTTTTGTCAAAAAGAGGGTATTCAAATTTTTTGGAGGGATCATACAGTTTATTGGTCCCTCCGGGCCTGCTGTCAATCGCGGATCGGTTCCAATCCCATGATCCAATGGTGCCAGTACTCGTCGAAGCCCCCTCTATCAAATCAACGGTCGCGTCGTGGGCTGAAAGGACCGAGAGGTTGCCGGCTTCGCCTGCGTGAAAACGTTCAGCAACGTAGGCTTAGGCGCTGGAAGCGCTGTTCTCCTGGGGATTTTCCGAGTATGACAGGTCAGTTTCGTTAGAGACGTCTACGGTATATACCACAGTTTAAAAGTTCGTCTACGCGATTATGAAAACATCGTGCGTATGTCAAAGTTTTTCAGCAGTGTGCTAAGAACACAGTTCCCGAGTTTCCCGAAAAGTTGATCGTGACACGCCCTTGTAGGCATTATTTAGGCAACTAACGAAGCTCAAGTGATCATTTTTCGTACCAAAGGAAACATAATTGCGTCAACATGTTATTGGTACTGAAGTACTTACGGCTATGATTTTAAAATGCTCAAAAGTCACAATCGGCCAAGTTGTCAACCATGGATGCTGATTCCACAAAAAGAAATGGGAAATGTGAACAAAGTTGTTTTTTAAATATTCCCTGAACTGGATTGGGGCCAGTACGCACTGTAGAATATGTAGCTTGTGTGCAGTATGTGAATGACGTTGTGGAAATGACCATCCGGTTTACGAGTAGTACAGTCACAGATTACGAACAGAACGTTAAACCGTCGTCAAATTTGGATTTGAATGTATTGTCGCTGTTTGTGGAGCTCTGCGTGTAGTGTAAAAGGCGCGCACCGATGTGAAAAGCTGTTGTAACAGACCGGCTCTACATAAAAAGCTGTTGCGGGAATTTCCCTCAGCGCCATTTTGTCTTCTTTTTACCGTGATTTCCGAAATTCAGTTTGTGATGACGATTCTCGCAATCGCGCTGCTTAACGCCAACACTGATGACAGAGCGCTGAACAGCAAGCAATAAACCACACATGCTGCTTCCAGAACCCCAACTGGTTCACTGGACTCCATTGTCTTGTAGTCCTGTGTGTATCAGCTAAACAGCTGTTTGCAGAAATTGCAATGCTTTCTCTCGACATGGCAAGCTGAAACTTTTTGTTTCGCAGTTCGTTTGCAAAACAGACTGTTTTCTGATCAGTTTATTTTTTCCGATTTTGGGGCCAAGCACACAGATGCTGTAAGACCATCTGAAAATCCCTGTGTATTGGGCTTCAGAGCAACTAACCACTGCTGTGCAACCTTCTGTGATCTGCGATTGACCTCATTTTCTTCTGGGGAGTTGTAATTACTAGAAAAAGCACACATATATAAGAGAAACCTTCAACATATTAGCATATGAGCTAGCCACATGTCTGTATAATGTGTGGTTGTCAACTGTCACATACACCAACTGATAAGCCTGTATTAGGAATATTCCATGCAACTCCGTTCATTGTTTGACTATGGAATCAAATTCCCCCTTGAGCATATCACCCTAGAGAATGACTGTGAGTCTCGTGTGAATATTTTTAATAAGGTTGTATAGACCTCTACTATGTTTTGAATTTTGTAAATTATCCCTAGTTAAATAGCAATTAATTTCTTGTGAGAGAAAGTCAGATCAAAAAGTGACACATAGAAGGACTTCGAAGACATGGTGTAATATTGATGTTGAATATGCATTGATGTTGTTTCTCCTCACATTATGATGTTGATTTTCATTACAAATTTATTATGGGTAACTAGCCCAATCACCATTGGCTATCATTTTCTTCTTTAGCCAAGTAAATCCCTAATTTAGGAGTACGCTGCCAGCATGTGAGATCTTGCCTTTTCGTTTTGGTTTCCTGATCGCAACAAGGGGGGCGACTATGTTCTTAACTTCAATGTACAAGATGATCATCTAGCCATTTTGTGTCTGGACTCTTCATTTAGTTTGCCTGTACCATCTTCCGTTTACACAATGTTTCGTATGCTACCCATCATAATTTCACTATCGTCATGCACCCAAAACCTTCCCCGGCCCCCATCATGCCCCTAACCTATCATAACTTCAATTAATAATATTAAATTGTTTCATATCGTGCTCATATCTATGGAGATAACTAAAGGCCATACTACTGAGTATACTACCTATAACGAGTCAAAAACTCCCGGCATCCGCTCTGCTTCGTTCTGGCAGCAAAGTGGCAAAAGATGGAAGAGTTAATGTACTTTCTTCCGAATCCCCTCCACGAAAATATTGCCCTATTTGGATAGGGATAGGCTTTTGTTTCAAACTAAACACTCATCATCAACCTAAGTTTCCCCTCTGAAAAATAGCAACAGTACTCAATAATCGTATTTCCTGAACTCATCTAAAATGGATGGCCTAGCTTCTTTCCGCTCGGAGCTGTGGTGCATCCACCAGCAGTGTACGTATTTGGAAGTCTGTCTTAACTGAGTGTGTGCGGTCAGCCTTTTGCCCACTGTTAGGTCTCCCGATTCTGGCGCCTTGCAACACTGTTGTCACTGATCTGCTTATTGGCGATTGCATACATAGCCTTCAAGACGCACTTGAGAACTATTTCAAAGAATTGTGAGAACTTTAGTACTTCCTACATTTTGTCACTCATTAAACAGGGAATAACTTAAAGGACAACTGCAGGCTATGATACAACCGTGTCATATGTTAAGAATGTAAAACGTATCTATAGGTCCACACCCCATTTCACTACGATGTTCCTATGTGGGAGTTATTTGCCTTCGAAGTTTGGGCTTAGGCATAAATTGGGGGAGAATCCCAATTGCTCAATACGCATGACGTCACCATGGACACACATAATTACTGTTATGTATTGATCGTTTCATTTTGTCGAATAAGTTTAACATTTACAGTAGGGTCTGTTGTCTTTCTCTCACCATGTACCCATCAACCACCTACCAACCCACTACAAATTAATCCTCGCCCATAGACTGAATGCTTTTTCGACGTGACATTATTGTTTGATTTCATAGAAAACGAAGATTTTTGCAGGCTTTTGCAAGTATGACATCAATTACTATTGCATGATGGGTTGCTTTCGATCTGCCAATACACATGCTCAGTCAACATACACACGGTTTGTGGACCTGACGCATTCATATTATTAGCTACTAATTAGCCCCCTGTAATAAATCATCCTCCGTTTTGCCCTTTAAATCATTTATGTTTGTACCCAGACTTGCGCTACACGCAACATGTTATTCTCTCACAAAGCGTGAGGCCAACTAAGCTCCGGATGTAATTCCACGTATGGGGCATTTGTTCACTGCATGTCAAGGCATAATTGTGTCGCAACATTTTCAAGGAATGGTGCGACTACCCACTCCCTCATGGGAGAACAGGCCTCTATTTTACACTCACTCATGGTACCGACATGCTTATTTACCACTCCCTCATGGAAGCACATGCCTAGTCACCACTCACTCACGCCCCGTAGCACATGCCTTGTTACCACTCTCACTCACTCACTCAGCGAAGACATGCCTAGTTACCCACTCACTACTCATGGAAGCACAGCCTAGGTACACTGACTCACTTCCCGGAGCACAGCCTTTTAATTGTTACCAACTCACTCACTCATTGGAGCACATGTGCCTAAAAGGCAACTAGCAGCATCCACCGGCCATTCCAATCACCTCTGGCTCTCCAGGCCATCGTATCAGGCCCCTGGGCCTGGCGTATTGTAACGTTCACCTCACAGGTGTCCTTAGATGTGGATAACACAAAATGCGCGGGTGCCGCTACGCTGCTAGATTTGGTTGGTCCAATGATATGTAGGTTACACCGTCTGGGGCCCTCTATGGATTTGCACTGGTTCCTGCTATCTACAGGGTTAGGAAAAAATCCCCTATTTCCTATGAGACGATTCTCTGACATCAAATTCCAAATGCAATATTACATCAACTTGGATAGGTATCTTTAATTTGCATTCCAAACTTTGTTGTTAGAAGCCTACCTCATCCCTATACGATTCAAACCCGCAACCTAGGTCCGCCGTGTCGTGACCGCAATGGACTGTTAGCTCTTTGCGACTCCTTTCGAAATTCACTTGCGGTCAAGTTTCCCAGATAGTGACGTATTGCTTTGAACGCGCATGGAGTGAAATTCACGGCAGAAGAACCAGAAAGCCAAAGCTTAGTGATTTCCTTGACTCTTCCTGACAACCGATAGCAAGACACAAGGACCAGTGGGATGTACCGCGTATGACCTCTGTATGATCTCTGACCTGACCCCAAAACAATAGGTGATTACTCATCAGGAGGAACCACACATACCAAGTATGAACTTCACCATTCAGGTGGGGTCGATTATCGTGTTAACAATACAAAATTGGCCAAATTAAAAAAAATAAAAAAATTTTCCACACATTTTCCATTTTGACCAAAATTCACCCCGACCTCTACCAAAAACAATAGTGTTCCTTTACTCCCCACAAGAAAGCTACACACCAATTTGAACTGTTCAGACCAACCATTCCGGACTATCGTGTTTCCCAAGGTGTTCACAGACTTTGACCTCTGTGACTCAGATGCCTCTGACCTGACCCCAAACAATATGGTTTTCATGTAACTCATCATGGGGAACACAACACCCATACCAAGTATTAGCTTTCATCCATCCAAGTGGGGTCAAGTTATCGTGTTCACAAGCCAAAACTGGCCAAATTTGGACTTTTCCAAATTTCGATTTTGACCAAAATTCACCCCGACCTATACCAACAACAGGGTTCGGTACTCCCCATAAGAAGCTACACACCCAATTGCAACTTGATCATACCAACATTCTGGAACTTACGTGGTTCACAAGGTTTTCAGACTTTGACTTCTGGGACCGTAAGATGACCTCTGACCTTGACCCCACAACAATAGGTGTTCATGTACTCTCATGGGAACCCATACCAAGTATGAGTTCATCCATCCAAGTGGGGTCAAGTTATCGTGTTCACAAGCCAAAATTGGCCAAATTATGACTTTTCACAAATTTTCTATTTCTGACCAAAATTCACCCCGACCTATACCAAAAACAATAGGGTTCCTGTACTCCCCATAAGAAAGCTACACACCAAATTTGAACCCGATCAGACCAACCATCTGGACTTATCGTGTTCACAAGGTTTTCAGACTTTGACCTCTGGTGACCTCAGATGACCTCTGACCTGACCCAAAACAATAGGGTTCATGTACTCATCATGGGGAACACACATACCAAGTATGAGCTTCATCCATCCAAGTGGGGTCAAGTTATCGTGTTCACAAGCCAAAATTGGCCAAATTATTGACTTTTCACAAATTTTCTATTTTTGACCAAAATTCACCCCCGACCTATACCAAAACAACAGGGTTCCTGTACTCCCCATAAGAAAGCTACACACCAAATTTGAAACCGATCAGACCAACCATTCTGGACTTATCGTGTTCACAAGGTTTTCAGACTTTGACCTCTGGTGACCTCAGATGACCTCTGACCTGACCCAAAACATAGGGTTCATGTACTCATCATGGGGAACACACATACCAAGTATGAGCTCATCCATCCAAGTGGGGTCAAGTTATCGTGTTCACAAGCCAAAATTGGCCAAATTATTGACTTTTCACAAATTTTCTATTTCTGACCAAAATTCACCCCGACCTATACCAAAAACAATAGGGTTCCTGTACTCCCCATAAGAAAGCTACACACCAAATTTGAACCCGATCAGACCAACATTCTGGACTTATCGTGTTCACAAGGTTTCCAGACTTTGACCTCTGGTGACCTCAGATGACCTCTGACCTGACCCAAAACAATAGGGTTCATGTACTCATCATGGGGAACACACATACCAAGTATGAGCTTCATCCATCCAAGTGGGGTCAAGTTATCGTGTTCACAAGCCAAAATTGGCCAAATTATTGACTTTTCACAAATTTTCTATTTTTGACCAAAATTCACCCCCGACCTATACCAAAAACAATAGGGTTCCTGTACTCCCCATAAGAAAGCTACACACCAAATTTGAAACCGATCAGACCAACATTCTGGACTTATCATGTTCACAAGGTTTTCAGACTTTGACCTCTGGTGACCTCAGACGTTCTCTGACCTGACCCAAAACAATAGGGTTCATGTACTCATCATGGGGAACACACATACCAAGTATGAGCTTCATCCATCCAAGTGGGGTCAAGTTATCGTGTTCACAAGCCAAAATTGGCCAAATTATGACTTTTCACAAATTTTCTATTTTTGACCAAAATTCACCCCCGACCTATACCAAAAACAATAGGGTTCCTGTACTCCCCATAAGAAAGCTACACACCAAATTTGAACCCGATCAGACCAACCATTCTGGACTTATCGTGTTCACATGTTTTTCAGACTTTTACCTCTGGTGACCTCAGATGACCTCTGACCTGACCCAAAACCATAGGTTCCGGTATTCATCATGGGGAACACACATACCAATAATGAGCTTCATCCATCAGGTGGGGTCTATTTATCTTGTTCCAAGCCGGCGTCACACATACATACACACAAACACCACACCACACCACACAACCACACACCCAGCACCACCACACCACCACACTGCATTACTGCAGAGATTCCTCCGACTTTCGTCAGAGGAATCCAACATGGGGATACTCCATTTCAAAGGTATGGTTCACTATGTCCTCCTCTCCGAGTATTCATGAAGGAAGGTGTGCTACGGAAGCAACAGATCCTACTTCAGTTGAGCTTTTTCGCGCTTCCTATCAGCCCATGCTTTCAATTTATTTATTGCCTCATAAACATGTTTGGCTCGCCGATCTTCAACAAAAATTTGAACTCGTTCAAAGTTAGCCACAACCGCTTGCGTTCATTTGGGTTTGGCCTTGGCCGCTCGCATTGGCTAAGTTGGTGCAGTCATTGCTTCAATCTTACAGTAATACAACAAGCAAACAGCACGGCTAGTATGACCGTAAGCTGGTCGCCAGCCTTACGGTCAGCAAATTCCTACAAGTGTGAGGCGCTCAAGATTATTGCTGCGGTAGGAAGTTAAACTAGAAACTCTGTGGGGTGTTTCAGTCGATGAAATTGGGGCCTCCTTTTTGCACAGACGACATAGAGTCAGTTTGAAGCCTCTGCCCTCATGAAAACCTGAATAATTAGCTCAACCCCTCCCTCTCCAAGGTGCAATATCTTCTTGTAACAAGTGAAGAGAAACGATGGCATTATTTGAATAACGTCAACAAACAAACAAAAAATCCCTGTAATGATACCACGGTGATAACCGTCCTCGTCAAATGCCAAGATGATGAAAATTCAGATATTATGCCATATAACTTCTATTATCTCCAGTGTTGTGTAGATGATATTGCCTCTTCAAGTATCTGCAAAATCTTCAAAGAATTCTGACAGTTCACCATAGACTTGCCGAAACACTCCCATACTTTTCAAGTTCCCAACAACTCTACGATCTATTATGACAAACCTCTGCGATCGAATAATTTCACTGTCACTTGTGATGACACTTACAGTCCAATCAAGCAGGGAACTTGCCTCGATCAAGAGATAATGCATCTTCATTTACTCATTGTGACTAACTGGAGAGGTTGTGATGAGTTTCATGATGCCACTTGAAGAACTAATAGTGAACACATAATGGAATTGGGTTCATGCTAGATTAGTTACACACTGAATACACCGTTCAGCCTGTGTGAGTTTCCCTTAGAACAAGTGTTGTGTGCACCTGCGATGTTGTATCGCACAGACCCATGAGGCTCCATATGGTATTTGCTGGCCACCTCTGCGCAGAAGTTACTCACCTAAAAATTGGATGAGTCAATAGGCATCGTAAGTGTCAGAAACAACATACTTGATTGCCATCATCTTGCAGCAACACAGAAAATCATTCAGATCTCCATATACAACATCACAGGGCAAAACAAAAAATCCACCGAAAAAAAAAAATCTAATTTGGGCTTGAACGGAGCCGCGGCTATCGGGCACAATTTATCCTTTGAAATCACAAAACGAAACCCTCCTACAGCCCATACTCTTCAAGGAAATAGAGGGTGCTGTTGTGTTTGCAGCGTAGTTATAATTTTCATCGAGGTGGGTCACCACAGCATGGGGGGGGGGAGTTGTTTGTGGCACATCAGGGGTATAATCAATGTCGATGGTTGCACTTTGGTCTTTTCCCAGTATCTTTTTTTTTTTAATCATTTGGATGTGCCTGAAGTAGCAATTATGGTCCAAGACATCACCTCTCCTAGTATAGTGTACGGTCCAACGATTTCACATCACTGATTGAGGCCCAACTCATCTCGGCAGTATTTTGCTAGATTGGAGAAAAACAGAACCTTTGAGTCCTGAAAACCTCTTTGCAATTCCTTTTTTTGGGACCAAGGAATCTCGCTGAAGGTGGTCTGGCACTTGGCGCCATCATCCCATCAATTGTGTGGCACACTTTGTACATTTTTTTTTTAATCAGATCCATCTATACTTGTTTTAAGTACTGTTTTTGAAAGTACATGTCCTATATTGACATTCTATTACAAGAGATCTTGAAGTTCCTCTGTGCCATCACATAAAATATTGCAATAGGAGATTGGGCCTTTATTCGGTCAAAACCTGTCAAATTCGTCTTTCTTTAAAACTCTTGAATTATTTCAATTAGCTTTCTGTTTATTCATCTCTAAGAAAAAACATACGATTGATAATTCCTAGTAAATTGCAAGGTGAATTCCCATATAATTTGGGTCTTCGGTTTCCTTTTCTTACTAGCTGTCCTGGAGGTCAAGGATCAATTTGGGAATGGAGGAGGTATGATGCAAAAAAATAAAAATGGACATGCAACAATGCATGGTACTCCCCAGTTTTTGCCATTGTCCTTCATGTTAGGCTGTACAATTAAATTACTAGATAGGATGACGGGGGGGGGGCAACTACTACAAGGGGTTGGGGAAGCAGAGTCATACCTGACCCCCCTCAATTTTCCTATGAGGGCATCTGTATAGTATACTCCACCCCTACAAACCAGTGCTCCTGAATGCTTCCGACTCCTGCTCCAACATTTAAGCAAGTGCTTACGACCTGCCTTGTGACACAACACATTATACAGGATGAATGTATACAACATCGAAAATTACCCGTGGACTGACTGACAGCCAGAGCACCCACCGTTACCCAGCGGACCTTGACGGGATACGATGCTAGCACACGCAAGGTGAACATAAATGTCAGCGATGACGACTGAAATGACATGGTGACAAATCATTCGATACATAAATTCAGCTTCCACTGCCCCCATTTGCCTAATTGTGTTCGCGAGCAGTTTGTCACGGGTAGACAAACAACCGGCGTGGGCGCCGAGTGACGACAGCATTTATTCCCTCAACCGGACGAAATAATTTGAGTTTGCAAGCCGTGTTCGTCCCCCTGAAGACATTAGGGGCCACACCGGGCAGAAAGAATTGGAGACAGAACAAGAAAAACCTGCTTGTGTGTTGTTTGTGACTGTGATCGCTACATTCAAGTAAAAGGTATAGTGAGTGAGCTAAAACAAAATGTCTGGTTCAATTATTATAGAACTTTACAGTGTTTAGTAAATAAACCAGACTGAAGAATAAATTTTGCATTGTGGAAATGAAAATGAAAAGTTTGTTTCAATACAATTTGCATCTCAAATTCAAAAAAAAACCTGCTGCAAATATTTTGGGACCATGACACCGGGCCCCCCTCTTCCAAGAATTTCATACTGTGTAGAAAATTCAACATCGAGATCACAGGTCGGGCCAGGGCCTCGGACGCCTGTCCTACCATGATTGAGGCTATGTGCCAGCTCAGAGATGAACCAAAAAAAATTTAAATGAAAAAAAAAAAATTACATAAAAAGTGTGGGTTGCCATTTTTTTTAAACACGTGTAATTTGCACAGGACCCTGCTACTCTTATCAAGATCATCACATCGATAGAATGAGGTATCGATGCATGGTCAAGGTCTTGACAGATCTTCTTCTGGGCTGGTGTGGTCAAGGGTATTCATGAGGACTCGGGCTCCTGACCCTTCCCAAAACTGAATAAACAACTGAAAAGTCTTTCCTTGCAAGCAGATGAGATTGATTTGTTATGTAGTTTCTGAGAAACATGCGCACAGAATGTTTTTAGGGTGTGGTTGTCCAACTACGGCCAGCGGGCACAGTCGGCCAGCCGCAGCATTGCGTTCCGACGGCCAGAGATGACCTACAGTTGTAGCCGTACCAGGGTTGGATATTTTTGTGTAAAAAATGAGCCTTTTTGCCAAATTTGAAGCCATTTTAATGCGATAGTAGGCCCCAATATGCACCATTCTGCATCTAAAAAGGCCCATTTCAACGCGCCATTTTTTTCGCCCAGGGGGAGAGTTAGGGCCACTTAGTTTTGCTAAATCTCAGGAACCACCCCTGGACAAATTTTGCATTCAGAGCCTGCATCATTAGTCAAAAAGAGGGTTAGCAGATCAAGGAATTGCAATGTCCAAATAGCATCACAAACAAAAACATTCCAAGCAAGATGATGATATAAAGGGACAGTTAAGGATTTAACTGAGGTCGATGAACTGAAAAAAGTTTCGCGAAATATTTGATCTAGTGCCACTCCTTTCGCCACCACTATTCATTGTTTTACCAGGGGAAAAAATACAATCATTGTGCTAGGCACGCTGTGATCACATTTTGCTGCCTTAGACTTCAAGCAAAAAAAAGGGTTTATGCGGCCCCTTCCTTCATCATAATCATTCCACTTGGACCTCCTCTGCAAAAGGTTGGACAACCATGTTTTAGGGTGTGCAAGTTTGCTGAATCGATCCACGAGACATAGGAATAGGAGTAAGCTCTGGACAGGACTACGGTTTTGTTAATCCTGAATAATGTGACATTTTGATAACCTGCCAAACTTGATCAAAAAGCACCGTGGTGTGGATTATCACCCTGTGGTGCATAGTAAAGAACTGAATTAATCTTCCGTAAGTGTGAGTTTGGAAACTAAGACGTATGTACGAGTGTTTGGTAAGACGGATATCTGATACAGCCCGCCAATTACCTTCGAAAGGCAAAAGATCAGCTGAAATTAATTTTCCCGAGTTCGTCGCCAGGTGACAGATGGAATACATCTAGCAAAACAAATCCTGCCAAAGTTCACAGCACGAGACTGTTATGAACATTGATGAGCCGCGTTTACAAAGGAGGGGGGTGGAGGGGGGGGTGGAAGTGAGGCCCTGGCAAGTGAAAGAAAATGTACTGTGAGAGTGTTCTGGAGGTTTGAGCGAAGCATCTTCAAAAGTATGAGGAGGCTGTCTTAACTATCCCCTGAAGAATGAGTTCCCATTTTCAAAGGCCTTTGACAAGACATGACCACTGGAGGAGGGGTGGGGAAGATGGGGCAGGGGTCCCCAAATTTATGAGGCCGCCTGTAGATAATGTCTTGTGCCACAAACGCAACTACTGCTCTCTACTGCTCTGGCCCCCACATCATTATCGTGCATTCTGTTTGAGTTCCCTAGGAAAAGGTCAGAAAGGAGCCGAGTCCTCAGGGACGACCCTTGAACCACAACAACCCAAGAAGAAGAACAACAGGACTCGAAGAATTCTCCCACAATTACTGAAAAAGACAAGTCAAGACTGTTCTTGAAGGCACCAACACTCTCAGACCAGACAACATCTGCAGCGAGGCAATCCCACTCATTGATCACTCTTTGCAAAAAAAAACAAAAAAACATTCTGAATTGTCTAATCGGCAATACAATGTTTGGGACAATGGCCCCAATTCAGGGTAACATGAGAGAATTCAAGGAAGCAGTGAGAGAACAGTCATCGAAGCCACGGACAATACATTACTCCCACTCTGCTTGATCATCTGCACTGATATAGCTACAATGGTGAGTATCATTATGTTGCAAACAAAATACCCAGTATGACAGAATTAACTGTGTGAGCAAGGCAAGTCAATATTTGATCGGACCTAACACGACGGTCTTATCAAACCAGTCCTGTAATCATGGGTTCTTATACCTGTGTGTGACTGCTCCAATTTTAATGTTATCGTCATTGTCACAGTGTGACCAGCATTAGGCAGAATAGGTTCCGAGAGCGACTGTTCCAGTCCTACCGCACTTTTTTGAGGAACGGTGCGGTTGCAATAAAATCCCAACCCCACTGCCGCTTGTGACTGCAGTTTCTAGGAGGGTCATAAAATCTTCGGACCAGTCACAAGAGCTCAACCACCAAGGACAATCTTGTTTTTTGAACTCCCTCCCAGCCTATTGTCGGTCGTAAACAGCGGCATAGATCTGCCATGACACAGCTACATAATTAGCAAGAAAGAGTGGGTTCTCTCTGGACGACTTTTGCCTCATGGGGGCTTAGAAGACCTGACTTATAATGTGCTGGTATACATTATGGGCCCGTGAGGACCGGATCAGAGAGCGAATGTCACGAAAAAATGTGTTCTCGGGAGATTAGTGTTGCCTGTAGGCAGGTAAATCCATTGAGCAAGGTGGGAATAGCATAAGGGTATTGAAGGTGGGGTTGCCAGTTACGCTGCACTCCTTATAGGCTAGGGTGTACGGCACGCAGGTGTGCATGAAGACCGCAGTGAATTTGAATATGCTTCACAACACGTAAGTGCTGAAAGTTATGCAATGTCATTTAGGTTTGCTCAGGAAAATACATTCTACACCAAGCGAGAAATATCTCAGGTTAGTTAAAAAAAAATATAGGTTCTCCCACTTTCTGACAAAACTACTATCCGGTTACATCATCACACAGTTCTCTATTAGGAAAAGCAGTTATTCTGCTCTACCTCCCCTTTGAGAAGCCGGAAATGAAAGTTGTTTCATTGCATATGATAATAAGAACTGTCATATTCTCTACACTCTGTTAAATATGACACGAGGCTCAAATATGTCCCTTCAAGCGAAGGAGAATCCAACTAGACTATGACAGGCATCCAGCCCAAAAAAACCATTCCAGAGGCCTATGCACATGGCTAACGTGACCACAACATCTATTTAGAGTTGTTGAAGGCAGCGAGAGAAATGGAACAGGTTGATTCAACTCCGTAGGGAGAAAATGCTAATCAGTAAATTCATGAGAATGCTGTGCTGCTTTTTTTTAGTAGGGTATGAGGATCAAAGGGAAGAACGAGTTAGCTTGATCCAGTGACGAGTCTATTGTTGATATACGATCAATGCCACTGTTAGGCTGATCGATACATATAAATATTTCATTTGGCAGCATATGTATACAACCATTCAGTTGACCCATGTTTCTTGACAGGGTGCATAAAAAACTTGCGGCCTACATCGACTGAGGGTATAAAACATAAATTTTCAGAGTTAGGCTCTAGTGAAGGGAGGATCGATCATATCAAGTGAAAACCTTTGGCTGACTGGCAAATGAGGATGGCACACAATCTGGATCATAATCTTAAATGGGCAGGAAGAAAATCAGTTCCTATCCAGTTGGAGAATTCAATTTCATCTAAATGATTACCACTACCCTGTATTCCTTGTTAAAACTGCATTCAGTGGTTAATTCTTGCTTAATAGTAATGCAGCCAAGCTCAATAATATTGAGAATCCTGAAAATAACCACAATTTTTTTCTTGGATTATTTTTTCAACTCTTATATTATGAACCAGGAAAATGAAGTCTCCATCACTTCAAAATTCTTGATTGATCGTTTGAACGTTTGGGATAGTAATTCAGCCTGTGGTTAGAAGGTTATTATAAATCTACGAATCATGACCTTCATGGAAATTACTGATCATATCTGATCCATATTAAATGGATTTCTTGGTTTGAGGCAAATTGGAATCCCATTTGAATAATTTTAGCTAAGCAGCGAAGGAGATATTTTCCTGCACTGTGCAATGCATGGCCACCTCTGGTCCAGTGGAATAAATCTGTTTTGCTTAGAGTTTCAAATATATCTAAATACGACTACATCTACAGATGTATCAGCTCTCTTCCAATGTGAAATTACATACCTAATTAGGGCTGTACTCAACTAAAGATCAAAAAATTACCAGTTGCACAATAGATTAATCGATTAAGAATATCAAGTTCCGATTAATCAGGATCTATGAAATGGGCAATGTTTTTGCCAGTTAATCCTGGTATGATCAGTTTGGTTCTAGGACTCTAGACAATTATCACACCTAATACTTGTAACAGAGAAAACTTTGCCAGTTAGCCTTATTCATGTGATCGATACATGTAATGTGTAGCTGGAGTAGAATTACTTATTCAGCCCTCCCTGTTATACATACAATCACCCCAGAAACAAATACAGAGAGAAGTAACAATTTGAGGGCATTTAGGCGAGGGATGTATTTCTGGTGTACTGTCAAAGATGTCCAGAACCCCCTGATATGGCAATTTATGAGCGATATACTCAACTTTCACCACTTGCGTTCGCAGTGAACTCACCAACAAACCGCTGGGATCTGGGATAATATTATAGCTAGGTACTGGCCAATACTGTTATTCGGTTCATGACAGACGGAACTCGAGATATGATGCCAGCCTTACATTCAATTCTGGGCAAAACCGACAGAATATAAGGATTGGCGTGCATGCATATTAGCGCATTATTACCAGCACCCAAGGTTATGCCAGATCCCAGCAGCAAGTAGTGGGTTGACTGCAAATGTAAGTATCATTTGTGCAATATATAGCACTTTTGGGCTGTCACCATCACCCAAAAAAGGGCCCAGGTCCCCCTTGTATCACATTGACTGATGACAGTAGGCTACACAGCATACACACATGTTAGGGAGTGTGTAACACAATCACAGACAAACAGACAGTCCAGTGACACTGAATTCCACTAGAAGCATTCTAATCCTTGTATAACAATAGAAGAAGAGCACAGAAACATAATGAGTGATGTAGCAAGACAAAAGTTAACACCACTCGCTGATCCTGATCTTGAACCAGTAGAGCTGATATGTAGTCAACTGCATTGTGGGACATGGCTCATGCCAACGTTGATCACCCACCGTAACCTCACAAAAGGCAGTGTTCAGAGTTCCCCCCTTCGGGACTTCATTGGCACAACAATTTTGTATTCCTGTGGGACTTTTTGAGATGATACTACTTAAATCCCTGTTCTCTGTCCAACATCTGGGTACCCATTGACATTCCCACAGAACACAGCTTATATATATATAGATATTACTACGATCGCACATTACTGGTACGCACATTTCAAAGTGTATTTTTACCAACCTGGTGACAAAAGAGCTAACTATGGGATGTGATTGAAAACTTACAAATTTGTTCACAAGATATGAAAGAATGATTTCATTTATTTCAACTATGAATATTAACTTATATATTTTTGTTTATAATGGTACAAATATCAGCATTTACTGTATGAGTCAATGGGCGACCTTTGCATCGTGGTGACCTCATCATTCAATGAAATTCATGTAAGTAAAATATAAAAAACTCATCAAGGGAACATGCCAGAATCGCCAAATTTTTGATGTGAGGTTTTAATCATGTCCTCTTTTTATTGGTGCCAGTTTAAAGACGATCTGTTTGCATGGCCATTGTACATAAATCCAGTAATCCAGTACTGATGTGAGATAGATCCATCATAAGTCATAAACTAGACGAGAAGGAGTAGGGAGGGGAATTCGTTTTCAGACTGTATTGCAGTAACTCTCCTCCCCACGAGAAAACAGGATGATTTCCAGGGCCGAACACAAGGCTAATTGAGTGACGAAGAGAAAGGGCAGAGTGTTACCGCGAATACCAGGGGCCAGTGAAGGGGGCTCAAGTTCTCCCAGGGGTAGGTGAGGAGGAAAAAAATCTTCAAATGTGTCACTGTGCAGGACATTGGGTACTAGCAGACGGGGGAGAATGGGGATGTTTGAGAGCAAACAGTTTACAGAGTCAGCCTTGTGACTGGACGACATCGTCGTCGAGCCGTGATCCCGTTGATGAGGGTGAGGGCAAAATAGTCTTGTCAGTCCGTGAAGCGAGGGGCACAGCTGTGGCTGTACATTTACCAGGAAATTCTGGAACCTATCAGATCCATGAACGAGGATAGCTGAAAAAGTAAATACGTTGAAGGCATATATAGTCATCACTGTGCACTGTATGTCTTCTATACCCCTAATATTCATGACTCAACCCGAGGTTCTTTCAGCAGACGAGGAAATCCTTAGTCAAAAAGTGTTAAAAACCAAAGTTTTTGTGTGGGAGGACAAAGGCCAATCTTGCATTCGCTTTTCGATAGTGCCCGAGTAGGGGGGGTTTGTATTTATTTAAGTTGTAAAAGATACCTGCTCCCAGGGTTGCCATTTAATGTCTCACAAGAACTTGACAGCCCTTGTATAATGTACAATGTATCATCCCATGCTGAGGGGATAGCAGAAGAAAGAGTTTGATTGCAACCCACGTCGAATAACATTTTTTTATGTTGAGCTGGTTGGAAACCACTAAGCCGGCAGGATCGCTAGCTAGGACCTCACCATACTAGAACTATACAACACACATGTGTTCAGCGTGGTATAGAGGTCAACTTTAATGACACGGAATGACGGTAGGTCAGTGTTACAGAGCCCCTCTCTAAGTCAATTAGCTTTGGCAGGTCCCCACAATTCTAGTCACACTCTGACAAGCTGCGGATAACCACAACACTCGCTTTTTGCCGGCTATGATGGAATCAAATGTTCCACCTTCAATCTTATCAACATTAACCAATTCACCAATCCTAACTTACAAATGCTTTTACTATCTATGCTCTGGTCATGTGACAAGCAGTGATATATTGTGAGTTCCTGCAGTTCTATATCTGGCACTATGCAATTGAATACAAAAGTATGATGATAAGCTAGTTTAGTAGTGGTATCCCTTCACAATCATGGTCGAGCTTCATTCGAAAACTACCGTCTACATTTTATCACAGTACCTAGTGTAACTAGTATTCAAAAAATACCAACCCGTATCCATAATGACAGATAGACTGGGGACATCGGAAGGGGAGAAATATCACTGAACGGGACAGGAGATGAAAAACACACGCGGATGTCAGGGAAGCATCCCACCCCCCCCTCCCCCTCCACAGAATCCCCTACTACACCTCATCCCCAACCCACCCTCCCAACTCAAAAAAGAAAGAAAACATTAGCAATACAAAATAGTAAACAACCTCCAAAGTGATAGATTAACTCACAGTCGAAAAACTTCGGCGATCCTTTGTTTCCTCCTCAATATGTTGAACTTTCTGATTTTATTCATTGTGGCCCGGTACGGTGTGAGATGAATGTACTGGATGCCTGGTCTCGACAACACACAATGACAATCACTAAAACACCGCACTCGATAAACAATGTAGCACATATGATCCCCCAGAATGTTTGCGAAAAAAAAATGCTCATCCAGCGAGATGTTCCGAGTGTCGCCGATCCAGAGTCATTAGACCAAAAGTTGGCAGGACATGTCACTCGCAGCGAGGGAGGATGGTCACATAGTCAACCCTTGTTTGATTCCTGTGAGGTAGTTGGAACATGTAACTCGCATTGTCAAGCATCAACCGATATTATCCGTATCCGAGTGTGTCGGTCCCCGAGCGAGGTGATGATTATTTCCTCGACAAGCACATATATAGTTCAGGGCCAGAACATGAGAATTATCAAATGAGAAGGAAGGACAAAATTGACACCATGGAACAATTCCACGGTAGGGAATCGGTAGGCCATTTAGGAGGGAAATAACAGTCGTATCCGGGCAAGGAATTGCGCGCCTAATGCGGCGGAGAGGTTTACTAGCTAAACTGGACCAAAATCCTGCTTATGGGTTGTCCCATGTAGAAAAATGTTGAAGGATTGGATGATGTTCGTATGCATGAATTAAACTGTAGCTCAGTGGACAACTGTCGAGTGCGAGCTACACTCAGAGCGATCAAGGTTTCTGCGGCATGTCCATCTTTGGTTTGATTAAAATTACAGAGCTGCTGAATGATTGAGGTCAAGAAAAATAACTGATAGGAGGAATGGCAGCTGTAGAGCCAGATACTTGACAGTAAATAGGGTGATGGGGTGTAGGGACCTAATTTTCCCACACTATAGTGGGGAGCTGCTACACAGTGTGATTAAGGGGGGAAAACCTCCCTTGGAAAGTGTAAATTGGGTGAGAATACTCATCTCACTGAGTGATCCAGTAAGGAAAAGCTGGGGGAGGGGGTAGTTGGAGGGGAAGTTGTTTGAGTGCAAGTGACAGATGGGGATTTTCTACAACTGTATCCACTTGGAACAAGACGGTGCTATCCTGTACATGATGCTGACATAATTTACATGAAATAACATGAACTTTTCAAAACTAAGCATGAAGTTGCGGCGCAGTTGTGAAAACCAGCCTCAATAATATCGTTTCTAGGGTACCTGCCAATCATATGAACTTTTTTTGGAGGTGAGTATAGTCGCTAGTTAATCAACCAAACCAGTAAGTTTTGAGGGAATCTACAGGACCCACCCCCTTCCATTGTTTATGTATTTCATTGTTTTTTGCATTGAATAATTACTTAACCAGGATTTCACGGCTCTACTGTCTTTCTCCCGTAATACCAAGGTAACCATCATATACGGTAATCCCCGCCATAGACTGATAACTTTTCAATCCAGTGAATTAACAATTATCGTCAACTACTACCCTCAACTTTGCGCACCTGTCCTATACCTAGTCAGCCACACTAAATTCGAGCCAACTGGTAGCCTAACTCTGGACATCAGCAAATTGTTTTTTTCAGTCTCTGTGACTGTTTCCATCGTTTTCATTATTCAAATCACACTTTTTTAGTAGAATTTAGTCCTCTTCCTTGTACCTTTTATAATTACTACTAAACTCTTGGAGAAAAATTGAATTTAGTGGCAGGTCGAATCAGTTTTTTTCCACATGCGCACATTGCGGTGGGGTTCAATAAATTTACTGATTTTGTATTCTTCCATAGTTGTCTTTCTGAATTTTTCACCAGATTTGCACCCGTTTAGGGTATACATTTTGAAGAGCGGAAGCGGTGATTTCCAATGTTGCTTCTTATTAGGACTGGAGTCTTACAAAGAAAAATTATTCAGTCAGAGTGCTAGGTGCGCAAATTGAGGATGGCATGCTAAATTCTATCAGAGAACTAATGGTATCCGTAGGATTTGTGCCGTATACACATTTATTATTGCATTTTATCATGCTTTTCAATCGTGTGCAATAAACATGCACAACTTCAGAGGCCCCCAATTCGGAAAATTGTATTAAAGCGTTGGGTTCGAGCAACTGACCTCAGTAAATTCCTCCTAAGCTATTATATTAACCCCTATATAATTGGTCTTTATATTAATTGTGACTTTCAGAGAAGCAGTAATTGGCGCCCTTACAAGAAGCTATTATATTAACCCCTATATAATTGGTCTTTATATTATGTTTGTACTTGAAGAGAAGCAATGTATGGGCGCCCTTACAAAAAGTAATTCTTCTAGAGATGGTACTGCGGTTCAATAGAGATGTACAAGCAGCATTACATGGGGTAAATATGCATGCCAAAAGCTGTAGAAATTAGTTAAAACGTCCATTCAGCCTCTGAAATATTAGAGAACATAGTATCAATGATATTGAAACTGAATGCCTTCATTCGATACCTTATCTCCAAGAAGAACGTCGTGGAAAATATGCACGCAAATCATTTCTAATCTTGGTAAAATGGTGATCATGCAGTCCGCAAATTTCCAAAAGACAGAACGGCCGGCCCGTCCACAAATGATATACAGTGTATGTTTTCCCACAGGGACTATCGCCACAAATAATATTTACTACAGTATGGGTAGCTTCCTGGCTGGACAAATGAAAACAATAAAACATGGTGAATTGACGTTGAAAACCCTACAGCCCAATAGTAGGATCAATGGTACCCTCAGCATCTCCACTTGAATACTTGGGCTTTCCATCGTTGCAGGATTCAAGAGATGAATTGTCAAAATTTAGTACATATATTGCCTGTTAAAAAAACTTAGGGTCTCTACTTTTGCTATCAAAAAGAGGTTACCAAATTGTGCACTCTGACCAAGAGCCTTGTGTAGTTTTGGCTGGCCTAATTCAGGTTAGCATTGTTGGCCACCTCCGGGTGCTACAATTAGCCAGATCTAGCTAGCTAGCTGTGGTGGGCATACTGCACAAGGTTAAGTGGTGTAAAGGTGATTGCCATCTGCAAAACAATGGCTGGCACTACTCCATACATCATATACAAAATTTCACCAGTCGCCTGGAATGCTTGAAAATTGCACTTCACGCATGCATGCAGTGATCAAATATTTGCACAAATCATTGCTGTCATGTGAATCACACCACCTTTGGTAAATGCGATTTATACAGTCATACTATCGTTACGCCTGCTGTAGCATATGACACTGTGTGTGCCGAGTAATTGAGTGCTCCATGGTGCATATTGGAGTAAATTACAGTGAGCTGACAGTTTTGATAACAAGAGTGCCAATCCTCACCCTGTACAATGTCCTCCTCCCACTAAACAATCATAATAACAGAGTTTGGTGGCTTGGCCCAACACCTCATCTGGCAGAATAAAAGGACCAGGGGTTGCCCCCCCATACCGTACGCTGTGAACTTGCCAGATGCTCGATATCATGGCATAATTTGGGCGGGGTCGAACGGGGTAATAAGAGGCAGTGAAACAGATTAACAGAGTTTGGTCGCAGGAGGACCCTTCAGTCATGGATTGGAATACAGGCAGAGACCTATTTTCAACCTTCCCACACAAAGTAGACGCCCCTCACCTAAAATATCCCTGAATATCCTGTATTTACCATGGTCGTAATGTTTATCAATCATGATTGTTCATCAAATCATGAGAAGTGGGCTAGAAAAATCTTCTTTTCTAGCAGAACTGAGCTGCAGGGCAGGTATGGTCAGTTACCCCCTTCCCCCTCTCCCACGTTCCATTTTTGTGGCAGAACTAGCTAGATATGGCATAATTTTTTTCTTGATAACAATTTTTTTCAGGAATTTGTTGAAAAATCAGGGCTACAGACACATATAATGGACTCTCCCCAGGGATAGAGCATGTTCTCTTACATTTAGACTAAAGCTCATAAGTAGTTGTTGAAACAGCATCGTTCTGCATAGGTGGGAATGAGCTGCAAAATTGGGGAGAGGGAAATGTGGTCATGGCCAAGACAAACTTGGTTCCTATGCAATGGAGACAAATGCATGAGGTGAATGCCCCCACTGGCTCTCCTATCTAAAACCTGGGGCATTTCTTTTCGCGGGTTTCATCCTCCTTGATTCTGATCACCTCATTTTTTTTCATATCAAAGGCAGTTGCTCCTCGATTAGCAAAGGTGACAAGGTATACTCGAGTCCAAACCGAACAGATCACTGAGAAGATCTGACTTTATCCATGATTATCATAAACAGGAAACATATCTGATGGGGAAAAATTCCTCATCAATCAGAAATGTTCATGATTGATTGCACCTCATCTCCATACCAGCCTTTCTGATATATAGCTACGTTTATGATACTCGAACGAATTATGGCAATATACTATTGATGGCGGTAATGCTCCATTTACATTTTATTCACGCACTGTTTACTTGCGAGATACATCAAGGATATTAGTTCCGAAAAACTAAACAGGCCTTGTTGAATGTCAAGACTCAATATTTAAGCCTCACATGCGTTGGTCTATTAGGAGTGCTTTTAAATTCAAGCACATTATTCCCAATTCCAATTATGGATATTATTGGGATGGGGTCCTATTCCATAAAATGTGGGCATTATGTTTCCCCCGAGTGAATACATTTACATTGCTACTCCCTCTGCCCAGGAGTGTTGGGTCCAGCATGTTTGGGTTTTTTCTACTAGGGACTGGTGGTTTATTGAACAAATAACTAGAAATTATATCTGATATGTTTATTACGACGACATCATTACATTTGTTTTCCCCTTAGTAATAATGGTTTTCAAAGATGGTTTGTTTTGGCCGATATTTGACTGAAATCTTTAAATTGATGATGCTGGTCTGATGAGCTTCAAACGATGGTATTTTTTGAACCGCTATTAAGCTTGCTGATTTCCCTCTTACTATGGTCCTATTCATTGCAAAAAGCATTATTTTGGGTCTGTCAAAGTCGATAAATTATTTCCCACAGGATAATTCATCCCCAAAGTCTACCTATGGATTAGATGTTGTTCAGTCAATCAAGTTTTCCTGATACCCAAAGTTTCTATTAACAATGTGCCTGCCAATTGTCTCTATTAACACGCATTGCTAGGAAGTGGACTGAAGTGGATTCCTACTGAAGAGTTCAAACTTGAAAGAAATCAAGAAAACACCATTAAGGTTGCTACTCAGATTATGATCATGATTGGTGCTCCTCCCCCTCTCCCAAAAGGTAAAGCGACTCCCAGGGAGTTGGTACAAAGCAACTGTAAAATGGGGAAATAGGGGAAAACAAAGTTGACACGCGTGAGCAAAATTCTCATTCCACCACAGACTAATTTGAAATTTTTATGCAATATTGTCACACTCTTGGCCTACCCAACTTATGGAATGGCCCAACTGCAAACTGGCTCCTCCGAAAAGATTTAAATGACGGAACTTTAGATGGAAAGTGAGGAGAGCTGCGCACATGAGCTATAGACCACCTCAACATTGAAGGCATAGTGACTGTTATCACTGGAGAAAACAATTGCCAAGTTGTGGTTTACTCTATAGAAGATAAACAAGACGATTCGCCCCCAAGTCTCGCTGGTTGCGGCATCAGTGTTCCATCTAATAGTCACCAAGCAAACAGTTATATCAAGGAATTTAATGTGTTGATTTAAGCTTTTGGTATAGCATTTAACACCCTAATAATCAGTGATCATTTCAAATTGTTAAGGCCTGCTATGACAATGTCTACTGAGAGTGAAGAAGTATAAGTTTGTGGAAAACTGGAATGTGACTAAGATCGCCTAAATTATGCAAATAGACACAATATTCAATTTCTAGGACGCATATGTGCGCATTTCACATAGCACTCAGGCCCACACTTAATAATCATGGGAATTCAACCCCAACACTTACATTTGCATGCATGAAAATTTATACAACTGCAGAAACCCCAGTGCACCCTCGAGTCAATGTTATGTTACATTTGGGGCGAATAAACTAAGGTAAGACCATACCAATCAAGCTCAGGAAAATCAACAACTTGGAGTTGTGAACACACCATGCAAAATAGACACACTGAATGACCTCAGTGTCTCCCACCCTATTCATATATAATTTTATATAGTGAATTAATCACAGCGTTGCTCTATTCACAGAAATGAGTGGTGATGAATAAAAAAAAAATCCGACGAACTTTGATATTTGCATTAAATTATGCAAAATTAGGATTTTGAATCAATACCATATTTGACGTGAAAATCCGATCAGACATCACTTAGATTCCAGCCATCTATGTGCCAAACAAGGTCACCATAGCACCTACGGTTCATCTGTAATCTTGCTAACAAGCCGAAACAAGAGATTACTGAATAGTCTAATTACCTTACTCACTCTACAAAGTAGAGTATGTGAAATAGATTAGACACTGCATGGCGGTTAGACCCCCAACTTGTATATCCACACTTTGCCCAAAACCAGTTTCTCTTTTTTTTACCCGTAACTCCTTAATGCACTGTAATTTGTATGAGGCCCGGATAGGTGCCGTCTTAAAATAAGAACATTATTGAAGACTCAACCTTAACCACATCATGACCACCCGACAGAGGTCATTGAGGTCGAGAGGTCACACCACATGCAGGTCAACAACTATATCACAATGGTGAAACTTCCAGCCTTCACAGATATTCAATTCTCCGATTACGGCGAGAAAACAGTTTTTGACCCTAAGTGACCTTGAATGACCTTTAATGACATGGCAGCATTTATGAAAATTGTAACTCTCCATGTGATAATTCCAATCCTAAGAGCATTTGAATTTCTCATAAACAAGCCCAGTGCCTTTGCCCACAAAAAAGTATTAGATCAGTTGTTTGCCCCCTACGTGACCTTCAATGACAAGCGCCGTTTTCATAAAAATTGTTACTCGCCAGTGAGGCATCACTCAGAAGCATATTGCATTCCAATGAACAACGCCTAATGTTATTGCGAAAAAGCTATTTTAAAATTAAACTTGACCCCTTGTAACTACCGAAGTATGGTCCCGATCGAAGCGGGAGTTGCGTTTCATCCATTAAAGCACACAATGGTAGGTCACATAACCAAAAATAACCCGTTTCTATTTTTTTTTGGACGTAAAATATTAAACTAAGACAGTATTAAAGGTAACTCGCCTTTAACCACATGACCACCCGACAGAGTCAAATGAGGTCAGAGGTCAACAACATGCAGGTCAACAACATTATTCATAATGGTGAACCTTCCCGCCTTCACAGATATTCAATTCTCCAATTAGCCAAGAGAGCAGTTTTTCGACCCATAGATGACCTTGAAGCCTTCCCATTACATGACAGTTTTTATGAAAATTGTACCTCTCCATGTTGATAATACTCCTTGGAGCATTTTGCATGCTGTGAACACGCCCAGGGGCTATTGCTGGAAAAGTACCAAAATCAGTTTTTACCTCAAAGGTTACCCTTTAATGACCTCGATGAATGACCATTTTTATCGAAAAAAACTGGGGAACCTAGATGGGTTACACCTGTCCTGGATTTAAACCACATCAGGAAAGGTCACTGGAAAGTTGTTGCAGGAACACATACTATTTGGCGTTTATGCCCAGTGACCTGAATGACTTCTGATGGACATGATGGTTTATGAAAAATGTTCTCCACAATGACGTACACCCTGTCCTGAAATTTCAACAATCCCAAGCAATGACACTGTAAGGTGTTCGAAAATATTAGTTTTTTGTCATAAGTGACCTTGCCTTTGATGCATGTCAGTTTTGAGAAGAAGTACTCTCGATGAGAGCAAGCAGTCCTACAAGCAGGAGGTCAAAAGTATACTGCGAGGCTATTGCAGAAGGTATTCAAAACCAACCTTAGACCCTGAATTTCGCGACAAGTGCCGATTGAGTGGGAGTTTGTTTCGTCTATCAGCACACAGAGCTCTGTCAGATATTTGACGAAATTGGACAATTGTTAATTTTCTTGCCTGTAACTATAAAAAAATAGGCACATCAATTTGACATTTGAACTCTTGACCTCACTTGACATCAGATAAGGGGTAGTTTGACTGCTGATTCTAAAACTCACCATGACAAATTACGATGAACATCCGAACTGCACTTAATTTAAATTGCAAACTTTGACCTCCGATATATTCACGACAAGGTCACATGGGGTCAAATCAGGGTCCATTTCGATCAGAAAGAGTAACCTTTGACATCCAAAATGGCCTCGAAAATTTGATTCTGGCCCCAAAACATGGTGTAAAGGTTCCAAAATGAGTCAAAGGTCACACAGATGCGAGGTCAACGAGGCGAATTCACAATGGTGCACCTCCCAACCATTGGCAGACATTTCGGTTCCATGTTATGCCAAAAAAATGGTTTTTGACCCCGAATTGACCTTTGACGACGGTATTTTACGCATGAAAATCTAATCAGTTCATACTACTCATATCCCGCATATATGTGCAAACCAAGTCATCATAGCACCTACGGTTCATACTTATCTGCCTCACGAGCCTAAACAATCAATTACGGGAAATAGGCCTAATTACCTCACTGATTAGTGACTTGCGTGCTCAAAATGTAATCAGATCGTGTTACACCCAACCCTAATGCTACCCTGAAAATTATTTGTACCAATTGCACTTGCCGTTCGAAAGATATCCTGCCTACGAGAAAGTGTGACACACACACAAACACACACACGCACACAAACCCACACGCACACACAGACAGACACACCCAATAGTTACCATAAGTCTCCTCCTGAATTTCATTCGGGAGAGAACAAAAAAGTACAAAGTCGGATACTTTAGCTCTGAAAGAATTCATTCCTTCCAATCCTTGGGAAGCAATTTCCCAGTGTCACTGATTTGCACTGAGATGTCACAATCCAGCATCACTGTAGAGCTAGCTTGTTCCAAAATAGCTCTAAATTCCCCCCCCCCCCCCAGCCCCCCCCCCCACCTCACAGTATGAATTATGCACTTGTCAATGCCAAAGGAAATTACATGAAAAACACCCCACAAGACACTGAGAACATGCTCCGTCAACTATGGCGCCATTGTCAATTGAACGAAAGTGACTCTTGATCTGTCATTTACCTCGCTTCTGCAGTTCCTAGTAGGGGAAAGCTGTTCAACTGTCATCTAACTGACTGAGGGGTGCATCGATGTACAGAAGTGACCCCAGTGTTTATGTAGAGGTTTAAAAATGTGGGGGGAATTCCCCCCTCTCAAATTTTCCAAAGGGATTTTGAATCGGGGGGGTCTCAGAAAATAGAACAGCAAATTTTTTGGTACCATGCTTACCGCCGAACATTCCCACGTTGTTCCATGTTGTTGTGCCCCCAAGTTTCTGTCTCACTCTCTCCATCGACTGTATTGCAAAACTATTGCTACACAAGTAGTTATACTGTATAGGCCAGTGGGGGTATATGGGATGTGCCACCATGCCATACCGTCTGCTTCCAGCCCATAGCTACAGGACTGTCGCAGAAAGGGCAAAGCCTTCAATGGCCACCTTTTGGGCCATAGGGAATGTTCTTTCCAGGCAAAAATATTTGTCCGTGTGAATAAATACAAGAAAACAAAAAAGGATAATTTTCAATGGCATTATGTTCCCACGAGGCAGCCCAGACGTAAGACTAAGCTACGATTGCTATGATTTTGTTAACAGGACCAACACTTACCTAGATAGAAAAGTGACTACCCTGAAGGACCACCTTGCAAAAAACAATGATTAATTTTGTGTAAATGTTGTTTGTATCAATCCATCTACAAGCCTGATTCATTATGTGATGATTTAATGTTTTCAGGATTTTCCATTATTTTACAGTGAATTTGTCCCATTCCAACACGGGTAAACATAGTGTAGTGCAAAGCAACAGTTCTAAAAATCACGACAGTTTATCGATGTGCGATAAAAATAGGGTTTCTATCAGTCCTGGTATTACGAGATTTTCTGAAACACAATGATATATGCATACATTGTGCCTTAAGTACCGAGATCGTGACCGGTTAGAAACAGTGCAAAATTGCTACTGCTTGTTTGGAAACCAGTGCAGGGAACTTCCTGCACAGAAATTATGTCCGTACGGATTTTTGAGTTTGGTGGCGCAGATTCTGCGCACAGTCCCGCACCTTTAGCGTAAAAACACTGATTGACACCTTTTGACAATGGCTCGCCCCATCCGGGGCATAGGGGCCTGCTCAACAATTGTCAGGTGCATTAAAACTAACCAAAACCTTCCCCTTTCTTGACAATCACCGCACAGGTTCAAGTCCCTTCCTTGCTTCATGATAAAAGAGTATGAGCTGCTTGAACGATTGTCCGTGGTTACTGACAGAGCCGCAGGCATTAATAAGCATCTGTCTCCTAATGGCTCTGTACGTTCAATTAAGCCAATTACCAGTTGCGGGGGGAGCCAGCACTCTCTGATCACTGGTCCTACTTCCGAAATCCTCAATGACATCACAGGAAAACAGTTTATGTATTTACGAGGTTGAACAGGCAGAGTCCAGTTACTATACCGATAGCGATTCGCTAATATAGGGAAGAAGTCCTCCGCCTCATATGTCACTGTAAACACTTGAACCTTGCCCAAGTATGGAGGTTGTATCCATTTCAAATTAGAATTGAGATGGTTAAATTTTTGTTGGTGCGTTCCAAAACTGAAGATTGTTTGATTGATGGCCTCAACAATGACTGAGTGCGAAAGCAAGTCCCAATTTAATATATCTACCATTTATGGCAACTGCAAATGAAAAGGTTCCTAACACCAGGGTGGGGTTGGAGAGTGCAGTAACTAAATACCAAACCTTCTGCTACTGGAGTTCTCCACCACCTACTCTCCTCCCCCATACCAACCTCCCCCCCCCCACAAAAAATGTATTGCTTCCATTCACACCACTATAAAGGGTTTCTCATTGGGTTGGGTGGCATGTAGCCGAATAATTCAGATGCACAGATGAATGAAATTATTCCATAAATTTGGCAAATTAGACATATCAAATTGAACCCCCAATGACAATCCCAAAACTATGTGTGATATTCGAGGAGGTATCGAGCATCATGTCTTGTGGAATTTAACAAACTCCAGTAAACTTACATTTAAGTTCATCTATTATTGGAAATTAGACTAATAATTGCATGATTAATGGTGAGAGCAGTCGAGTACACCAGCGGTCAATCGGCTCTCATATGCGAACTTACTATCCGAAGGTTCGTCTGTTATATCGTCAGCAAGAGTCAATTGACATTTTCAATGGGAAATGATGTGAATGATGCGCATTGGGGAAACCGTTGGCATTCCATATAAAACAACTTAGATTTATTCGTAACCCCGGGAGACTGTCTTGTAGTGACGAGGCTCAGCCCTACTAGAAACTATGAACAGGTTCATTGTCACGGAAAAAGAATAGATTAATGCAAAATCCTTGTGCACTTCTGCATTTTTAGAATGAAACATTTTCACAATGCATGCAGTTTTTTTTTTTTTTATTGGGACTAAGACCATTACATTTATGGGCACTGAATCTGCACTGACGCATTATTAATAATAATGATGATAGTTATGATATCAATAATATGGTACATTTTTAAGGTTCTAAATATAAAGGTTATCTATGAGCAGCAGAATGAAGTTGGCAATGTGGGAATACCTTAATAGAGACAAAACAAAAAATGTTGTTTGTTTTACTGTTGCATCATGTGCCCATGGCACCTTCTCCTCCAACTCCCTTTGACTTCATGCAGAACTATACATGTGCAGGTGAGTAAACCGCGCCGATGTGATACCTGGAGAAAACAGCTTTTGTGGACCTAGTCAGAGGAATCACATTTGATCCGCAGTGACTTTGTGAATGCCCACCCGTTGATTCAGAGACAACTGTATGTAGTCCACATTCCCAAGTTTTGTTCTGATCCGATGAAGTTGGAAAATCGTGGGAAAACACAAATTTGACCTCTGGTGACCTTAAGTGCTTTGTCATGTTATCGGGACCAAACTTTTGTCCCCACCCACCAAGTTCTGTCGTGAATCAGACTAACGTATTTTCGCGGGTGAACCAACTGTATGTTTAGTTCCACAATCCCCAAGTTTTGTTCGATCCGTTAAAGTTGGAAAATCGCCGAAAAAAAAAAACAACAAATGTGACCTCCGGTGACCTAGAAATCACCGTCTCATGTTTTGGCAGGACAATGGACTTTTGTCCCCACCCACTATGTTTCATGTAAATCGGATAAAACTAATAATAACTAAATATTTCTGTGTAAACCACAAAATCGAGGGCAGCATACATTGCAGTGATACACTTCGAACTCATCTGAGATTTCACTAGGGCGGACATGAAACTAAGTTTCATAAAAATTAGGAATAAAGCATTAAAGAGTTATTGCGCTAACGCCTAGGTTTCCGAAGGCGGCCGGCAGTGGGGACAGCGGCTACAAGCCCACAAACCATAATATCCCTGGCACTCGAAAGTGTTGCGGGGATATAATAATTGAAGTGCCCCCGATGCTGTGATTTCAGACATTTACCCCCCCCCCTTCCTCTGCAAAATTATTTCAACACTCCAGTGAATTGGTTTCAATGAATTTGGTCGTTTACCATGGAAAATATATCACGCACTGACAACCCACCTGTGAGTATAATTATGATTGACTCTCAAAGACAGAGGGGTGCCATGGTGAAAAATTATGAAATACTAGTTTCTAGCATCATAAAAGATCAGGGGTAATTAATTGTCTTTGCCGCCGCCCTAATAAATTCAATATTTTTTGTTTATGAATATTCGCAAAAAAGGCGACATAACTGTCATATGACCAGGTCTCAATCTAGATGGCCTGATACAAGGAAATATCATCGCAATCCAAGGTTGTTACATGTGATGAACTAGATGACTAGCATGGCGAGAAGAGAAGGGAGATGGGGCGGCCAACCCGGACTTTTGTGTTAGTGCCCTGAGAAGCTTCAACATGGATGTGGGTGGGGCACAGTCCATGTGGGGGTAAGTTGAAAAGATGGTTGAAATAGATATTATCATCACAATCCAAGGTTGTTACATGTAGTCGGGCTAAAGCCTGCCTCACACTACACAGAATTCTCTGACTGCAAGGCTTGAGACAGCTTACGGTCATACTCGCGGCCACTGTATTACTGTATTTGAGGCAATGACTGCAACGCCTCAGCCACTGCGAGCAGCCAGACTGGCCATAAGTTCAAAAAAATTTCAGAATTCTGCAAGGCCCATGTAGTTTTGTAATGGAAAAATAAAATTGGAAGCTTGGCAGATAGGAAGCGCGCACGAGCTGTCGACTGGAGTAGTATCCATATTTCGCTATCAGTGTCCAACTTCTTCAATAATTTCTGGAGGACGTATGGAAAGACCTTTGAAATGAGAGATATATCCTGTTTTTTAGCCTTGTTATTTTTATCCTGCTGGCTGTGGAATGTGGAATTCCCTTTCCCTCCAGTTGGTGGCGCGTTCACAACATAAACGGGTCACCATCCTGGGAAATTGACCCCGAAAGTGAAATTTATGCAAGTACGCCATGAGCTTACGGTCCTCCATTCGCTCACGTGTCATACGCGTCTACCATGTAGGCCGTTGCCGGCGTTGAACTCTGTATAGTGTGAGGTAGGCTTAAGGTTTTGAAGGGGGAGCTAAAGGTGAACACAATGGGGAAAAAAGGCAGGGATAGTGGATGAGAGCAGAGGGAAGAGTTGGTATATTAGGTCATTCATCGAGTAAGTGCAGCTTCTATTTAGCAAATGTCATAGTGCCCTTTTTCCATAGTTACGATTCCCCCATTCAGTTTGTTGAAAGACCAATGATATTGAAATAACACAGCCAATACCAGCCAGATGATTGTAAATTGTTGATAAAGCATTGTCTGACACAGATGACTTAGAGACATGTCAAAATATTGAATTGGTATTTTCTTTAGTTGCCTTGCATGAAAAGGTAATCAATTCAGTTAAAGCTGTCATGGATCAATATTTGGCACGAAATTTGGTATACGGTTCCATCGGCTGGCTGCGTAAGTCGTTATTTGATGTACTTGAGCACTGATTGGAAGGGAAATATTCCAATTGACCCCAAATTCAACTTTGTTTATTTTGGATGATTGCTCTGATAGTATTGGAAAAAGATCTATTGTAGTTTTCTTAGATTGTTTTCTTTTAATTCTTCTGGGCACCTAACAACTCAATAAAATACTGAAAAGTTGAATTTTCAGAATGGTGAGGTAAACTGTACAGAATTAGGAGTGCAGCTGCAGGCTTGATACGACATCCCACCACATTCACATTTGGAAAAAATTGGATGGCCCAAAATTGAAATAGGGTACAAAATTATTTCAATCTAGTTCATATTTGGCTTGAAGTTCACTAATAGCTTTAGAACATATCTGTCAATTAATTTTATGGTAGGCATCAGAATTAGCCTCAATTCCCGCAAAGAAGAAGAACTGCTCGATTGTGCAATATGTTTAACGTTTCTATTTGGCAAAGAAATCATACCCTTTGTGGTATTCAATAATATCGCATTTCAGTGGTGTGTGTTGTTGATTAGTGTGTTCCCTTTATCTAACCTCTGGAACTCTGGCTTACAGGGCCAACTAAATGTTCACCGTGATTTCGTACCTCGTTACTTAAGATATCCATCCATGACCACCTTCAAATTAAAACGTTCAAGCTTCCCATATTCAGCATAGAAGCAGTGCCTAAACCCCATCTACAATAACCAGTATCCATATCAATGCGGTGCACGTTACTTAGCTTGTCATGTAAAAAAAAAAGCTCTCTGCTTCACAAACATAACATTTGTTCTGAAATAAAAATTCAGCTGAAAAAACTCTCCTCACACCTTCTATCCAAATCCACTACTTTGTGAAATAGTTACACATCTCAATCAAATTGGATAGGTTCTGGGATATAACGCCCTTCTGTACATAGTAGACTTGAAATGATCTACTAAATGACACAAGACCTTATGGACCTATACAAAGCAACAGCTGAGTGCCATGATCATCCAAAATTGATGAACGATTCTCACATTCTGACCCTTCCCTATAAAAACCTTGCTGACAATTAGGCAAATCAGATGATCATCAGGCAAAGACTCTGGGTTACCTCAGGATGTTTTCGCCATTTATTCATAAGGCATGCCATGAAATCGCACCGAATATCCCTGGATGGGTGCAGACGAGCGACTATGATCCGGGGACGAATCCAACACAAGGGCCAATTGCTATAGTTAGGCGTAAGGTCAAGGAAAATCCACACAGTTTACAAACGCAAGTCTTTGTTCACAGGATTGAAACCTGATGTAGTGACATTAATTTGTTATCAGTAGGATCCACACAAAGAACGGGTTAGTGAAACTGTGGACTCTGAATTACTTACCCCTTATAGGAACCCCGCATTCCCCCCACTAGGTGACAAGTAGTCGGCAATAATTACACAAATCCGGCTGACCACCCCAACCGTCCTTCTAATTTTTCAGCCAAAGTGTCAAGTTTTGGGGAGAGGGGGAAGGGCGGGAAGTCACCACTCCAGGGGAGGGGGGTCATCAATCCAGGGGAGGGGGAGTTATCACTCCAGGGGAGGGGGAGTCATCACTTCAGGAGAGGGGAAGTACGTCATCACTCCAGGGGAGGGGGAGTCATCACTCAGGGGAGGAGGGGAGTTTCTCACTCCAGGGGATGGGGGATTATCACTCCAGGGTGAGGGGGAAGTCATCACTCCAGGGGAGGGGGAGTCATCACTACAGGGGCGGGGAGAGGGGGGGAGTATCACTCCAGGGGGACAGGGGGAGGTCATCACCCAGGGGAGGGACCGGCATATCACTCCAGATGAGGGGAGGAATCACTCCAGGGGAGGGGAGAGGGGGGGGAAAGTCATCACTCCAGGGGAGGGGGAGTTATCACTCAGGGGGGGGGGGGAGGTCATCAATCCAGGGGAGGGGAGAAGGCATCACGCAGGGGGGGAAGGGGGGGGGGGGAGTCATCACTCCAGGGGAGGGGAGAGGGAGTCAGCACTCCAGGGGAGGGGGAGGTCATCACTCCAGGGGGGGGCTTATCACTCCAGATGAGGGGGTCATCACTCCAGGGAAGGGGAGAGGGGAGGGGGACGTATTACCCAGCGAGGGGGAGTTATCACTTCCAGCGGGAGGGGGGGAGAGGCTGGAGGTCATCACTCCAGGGGAGAGGGGGAAGTCATCACTCCATGGGGAGGGGGGGGAGTAATCACTCCAGGGGAGGGGAGAGGGGAGGGGGGAGTCATCACTCCAGATGAGGGGGTCATCACTCCAGTGGGAGGGGAGAGGGGAGGGGGGAAGTCTCACTCCAGCGGAAGGGGTGAAGTCATCACTCCGGTGGAGGGTGGGGGGCGGGAGTCATCACTCCAGGGGAGGTGGGGGAGTCATTCACTCCAGGGGGAGGGGGAGTCATTACTCAAGGGGAGGGGGAGTCATCACATCCAGGGGAGGGGGGGCGTATCACTCCAGGGGAGGGGAGAGGGGAGGGGGAGTTTTTTTTCATCACTCTAGGGGAGGGGGAAGTCATCACTCCAGGGGAGGGGGAGTCATCACTCCAGGGGAGGGGGAAAGTCTCCTCCAGGGGAGGGGCATTATCAATCCAGATGAGGGGGTCATCACTCCAGGGGGGGGAGAGGGGAGGGGAGAGGTCACATCCAGGGTGGGTCGGTCATCACTCCAGGGGAGGGAGAAGTCATCACTCCAGGGGAGGGGGAAGTAATCACTCCAGGGGCGAGGGGAAGTTCATCACTCCAGGGGGGGGGAGGTTATCACTCCAGGGGAGGGGGGGAGTAATCACTCCAGGGGAGGGGGCAAGTAATCACTCCAGGGGAGGGTGGAGGTCATCACTCCAGGGGAGGTGGAGTCATCACTCAGGGGAGGAGAATAACTCCAGGGGAGGGCGGAGTCATCACTCAGGGAAGGGGGAATAACCCAGGGAAGGGGGGAGTTATCACTCCAGGGAAGGCGGGGAGTATCCTCCAGGGGGAGGGGGAGTCATCAATCCAGGGGAGGGGGAGTACTCACTCCAGGGGAGGGGGACGGGTCATCACTCCAGGGGAGGGGGAGTTATCACTCCAGGGGAGGGGGAAGTCATCACTCCAGGAAGGGGGAGTTATCACTCAGGTGGAGGGGAGTCATCATCCAGCGAAGGGGGAGTATACTCCAGGGGAGGGGGGTCATCACTCCAGGGGAGGGGGAGTTAATCACTCCGGGGGGGGAGTAATCACTCCAGGAAGGGGGAGTTATCACTCCAGGGGAGGGGGAGTCATCATCTAGGGAAGGGGGAAGTCACCACTCCAGGGGAGGGGGAGTATCACTCCAGGGGAGGGGGAGTCATCCTCCCAGGGAAGGGGGGAGTTATCACTCCGGGGGCGGGTCCATCACTCCAGGGGAGGGGGAGTTACCCTCCAGGGGAGGGGGAGTCCTCACTAGGGGAGGGGAGTCATCAATCCAGGGGAGGGGGAAGTCACCACTCCAGGGGAGGGGGGGAGGGGGAGTCATACTCCAGGGGAGGGGGAGGTCATCACTCCAGGGGAGAGGGAGTCATCACTCCCCCCAGGAAGGGGGATTATAACTCCAGGGGAGGGGGAGTCATCAACTCAGGGGAGGCGGGGAAGTCATATCACTACCAGGGTAAGGGGAGTTATCACTCCAGGAGAGGGTCATCACTCCAGGGGAGGGGGGAGTTATCCACTCCAGGGGAGAGGGCGTCATCACTCCAGGGGACGGGGGGGAGTATCACTCAGGGGAGGGGGAGTCATCACTCCAGGGGAGGGGGCATCACAAAGGGACGGGGGAGTTATCACTCCAGGGGGGGGGAGTCATCACTCCAGGGGAGGGGAAGGTCATTCAATCCAGGGGAGGGTCAGTCACTCCAGGGGAGGGAGTTATCACGCCAGGGGATGGGTCATCACTACAGGGGAGGGGAGAGGGAAAGGGGGAAGTCACCACTCCAGGGGAGGGGGAGTCATCTAAACATCTTTTTCCCACACACCAACAAAATACTCATAATTGCGAAAAGACAGTTTCAAGAATCCTACATCACTGACTTGCCTTCCTATATTCAAAAGGGTCAATCACCCACATAAATCCTTGAAAGTTTAATAGGGAAAGCACTCTTGTAGGGTTCGGTGTGTTCTCAGGGGATTTCTCTCAGATGTACAGCTGCAACATGCATTTATGCAATGGACCCCCCACTGGAAATAGGGCTGATTTATTTGGCCTATCCTCCTAAAGGGTTTTCAGGCTCCATCAGTTAATCCTTAATGTACTTTTGCTATTGTTAAGTCTCATTCTTCTATTTGTCAATCGTTTCATGTGCTTGAGTAATGAAATCAACCAAAGTAGAAGAAAACAGACGTCATTTATCACAATGGGCCCCAGTAGCCCCACCCCCGTGCCCCTGCTCCCAGAGCAATGTCTCCCTCGTACGGAAGCTACACACTGCCCATGTGATGGGGTTTGATGCATGCCAGCCTCATTAAACTCAAAAACACGAATACCACATCAAGACGGACATATTGCACAAACTTGTGACTAAAGATATACACAGCAATAGGCAGCCCCCCACCCCCAGACCCGCCCCCCCCCCCCCCCCCACTCCGCCCGGGTTCATGATTTATTTGTCAGTTGTCATTCAGAATAAGGTAGTTGACCTCCCCTGAAGGTCATGTCAGTTAAGATATTATCATCATAATCTCGAGTTGTAACATCTGGAAATTAATAATCCACTCCTAGGTTATAAGATATTTAAGTAATCCTGATGCCCAAGCAAAATTATTTACTGCGAGCATCCTGTTCCCTGCTTAGTCATTCAAATTGATGAACTGACTAATGAGTGAGTGACACGGGAAGGGCGGGGGGGGGTGGGGGGGGGTGTGAACACATGGCCACATTTAAAAAAAATCAAAAAAGTATGTGTGGCAAATGTTAAAAGGAAGGATTGTTGTCAAAGTGGGTGGACAAGAGGGTTTACTAGAGAGCCCAGGTGACCAATTTAAACCACCAAGGCAAACCCATTACACAAAGGCGTGTAAGTACACATATATCAAAGTTTATAGTTTCACCAGCAAGTTCATTGGCAGTTGTAGTGGAGACTAGGAAGAATGTTCACCGGAATGCCCAAAGAGCCTGGAGCGACCCATTTGAAGAAGGTATACACCAATTATTGGCAAACATAGATCAATGAGTGGAGATTTGAACAAACGCAGTGGCAGTGTGAAGAAGAAGAGTTGAGTTTAATTACAAGAACCCTGAGTGGAGAGATGAGAGTTGGGTTAGATTAACCATCAGGAGAGGGGTCTGTTGAACTCTACTTCCAAATGGACCCAGCAGCCAATATATGGATGACTGAACCAGTGAGTTGAAACAAAGCAGAGTACAGTCAGTTGAGGTTTCATTGCTGTGGTCAAAGCACAAGGCACTTAATGATGTTGGAGATCATTACTATCCACCCAAAGCGATGTGATAAGAAAAATTCTTATTATCTGAGATTGAGTTTTTTGGAGCAAGGCACCAATAGTGCTATAGCTCATAAATCAGTGATAAAATATCTCCCCCCCCCCCAGTACGAGTTGTGTGACAATGGTATGATGGATTATTAATTAATCTGATAGCCTGCTAATTGCTTGGAACACAGCTTGACAATGGTATGGGAGGGGGAAGTCAGATGATTGTTGAGTGATGACCATTCCATTCCAAACAGGCTTGAGAATACGGACTTGTTCAACAGTGTTCCATGGACAAACACCGTAAAACAGTACAATCAGTGCAATGACTAATCGAATAATGCAAGCACCTGTGCCTTTGCTTGTGTTCTAATCTATAAACTAGAAGGAAGTTTCTCTCCAACAGTAGAGTGACACCAATTGAGTGGGTTTACAAAAACTAACAGTAGGTTGGATGTTCCCGAAATGTCTCACTATTACACTAGGAGGTAGTGTGATAACAGCAGGATAATGTTTCCTTCGTGATCGAAACCCTACGTTCCCGCCGTTAAAAATGCATTCGGGAAAAGCCGAGGGGACAGATAGACCAGGAAAATCTTCTGGTTACGGTAACATAGTAAATTACCTTCGCGAGCAATAACCCCCACTCGCTGGTAGAATGCTTGATGAAACAACAACAACAGGGCCTAGTCAGGGTGCAGACTATGTGAAGGTGAGTTGGGAGCAAAGTGAGTTACGCAACTTCACTATTATCTCCAAGACATGCCAGTACTAATTGTTCAGACCATCAGGAAAGTACATTGGTGCATCTCATTTACGTTTTAGCAGATTTGCTTGGGGACAGATATTGGTACCTCGAAACTCAGCAAAAGTGCCTCTGACTTTGATACATCAGAATTACAAGGCCTGTGTAGGGGCAGAACATCACTCGTTGGTGGGAATGTGGTCATGGTCTGGCATAGTGATTAATGCATCAATATGCCAGGAATGTTACTGTGGATGGATTGTAAATCCAGCCAGAATGGCCTACTTCCGCTCAAAGGACCACATTGAACAATTAAAAATCATTGGCATACAAGGTTTTAAAAAAAACTTATGTGAGGCAAGCGGTTCATTCCTGGCATGTGTAGAGGTTCACAGGGAAAAGCCTGGGATGGGCTGCAAGTAGCACCAGAGGCTGATCGCTGCTGGGCAGAGCATTGAACCAAAATTTGTGAGAATAATTCATGATGATGGCAATAGTAGTGATTTTTTTCATTTCTCCCAGAGAGCAAACAAAAGAAATTAGGCAGGCTTGCAGGTGGTCTATGTGTATACGACTGTGTGCATGTGTGATATGACGATTTCAGACCGTTGTGGTCAAACATTCATTAAGTTCCAATTAGACATGCAGGTTACAGCTACTGAGGGGAAGAAGCCTATTGTTGGGGCTAGGCAGGGCAATAATATGGGGGGGGTGACACCCCCTGAGAGATGAATAGTGGGCCCGTAGTGGCCAAGAAGGTCAGTCTTGAGCGGCCCAAAGCAGATTTTCAAGGAACCGAATAGCCCCCAAAGAGGATGTCGTGAACGAAGAAGAATTGCCATAAAAACTTTAACAAATGGACCCCGTGTACGGAAGCACCTACGGGAAAAATTGGGCCACCTACCCCCCATCCCCGCCACCACCCTCTCGTGAACGTCCACCAGGTAGCAGGCGGCGAAAAAAAAACCTGGGAGGAAATACAAAAATAGTCAAGAGAAAAGTCGGTTTCAGACAGGAACATCTGTGGTCCCAAAAGTTCACACCCCTTGGAAAATTGTTGTATTTACGCCCTTGGGGCTAGGTTCTGAAACTTCTGAGGTCAAGGAATGTCAGAGTGAGAAAAGATTGTAGCATGATAACCAAAATGGTGTAGGGCGTCATACTAGGCATGAGGTTGCTGGGACAAATGTGGAGTAAATGATTCCCATTTAATATGCAGAGGAGAGGGGTTGTTTCTATATAGTATGCCTTGTAGGGTATTATCTACAGTATCTCTGTGTGGGGTCTACCGTACAAGCTTATTGCTTTTTAGGGACACCTCCGACATATCTTGTAAATGTATTGCTTTTGCTAGTTACGTGAAAGGAAATGAAAACCTGAACTGAAACTGAACTGATGTAGGTTGGTCATATGTAGTGTTCTAGAGTTATGTCAAAGGTCATCTGAGATGGCAAAAGGTTAAAAGGGGGATAAATACCCAAAACATGGATTTGCCTTTATTATCAGCATTTACACTATACCTGTGATCACATGTGATATCGTATGCGTCATCTGATCACGCAAGGGGTGGGTTAAATCCTGACATAAAAAAGTGTGTGTGAACAGATACGGCTGGCGACGACATATCAAAAGATCCACTCAGCATCATCAACTTGTTATAATACGCTATGTGGAGGCAACACGGGATCAAGATCATTGTTCACATGCTAACCTGACGTTGTTATGACAGTATACACGGAAGCGGAGTTAAAGGCTGTCAATTGTGATATTGCAGGAGCCATTCAGTTCCCACATTGTTTTGGGGTCAGGTCAGAGGTCATTCTGAGGTCACCAGAGGTCAATGGTCAATGTCGGAGAGCCATTTAGTTCCACATTCTTCCACCTTGAGTCCCTGTTAGGGTACACCCCATAATGCAGAGGCAGTTTGTTTTAACCTGTGTGTATATTATGTATTGTTACAATTGCGAGTCGACTGCCTCAGCAAGCCTGGTAAAACCCCACTTCAACATTCGGAAAAAACCTTATATTGAAATTTGAAGTAAAAATAAAAAGGAATATGTCAAGTAGATGAAATTTGCCCTTGTAAAAGTATAAAAACATATATATTCTGGTGAAAATTACTGTGTGGAAGAGGTGAAATATTTCTTGGTTTGCGCGTATTGAGGAAAAGAGAAAAAATCGTTTGCCCAGGTAACGTAATTTTGTCATTTGACACAGAGAGCAGAGAAACTTTGTGGTTGATTAGAAAACATAGTACATTATGTGGTGGGTTATGGGGTAATCTAGTATGTGAAGATCCATTAAACGGGAGTTCGCGAAAAGTTCCATGTCATCAGTATTTGCTTTCACTCTAGATAGTGGTCCATGACAGCCTCTAAACACAGATCCATTCAATGAGAATGATACGATTTCACCTGACATTTGCATGGAAGTACTTCATTCGCCGAAAATGGTCTTCATGTAGTGAAACACTTTGTGAAGCGTGGGGGCCGGACATTAGCAAGTAGTATTAATCATCATGATCACACACTCGTAATCACATGTGAACAGAAGTAATTCATGGTGACCACAGATGACCTTTGATAGGTAGGGTGTAGTCTGATGATGGTTCGTTTTATGGCGTTAACACATGTGAACACAGGGATGTGGCCATACCATGTAGGGCTTACCATTCGTTCAAGTAATGTCTAATTTGAAGACATTGCAATATGAAAAATCGTCAGGAAGAGGGTTGATTATGGATTGCAGGGCTTCAACTTTCAATAGATATTTCTCATTCAATTCTGCAGGGCAGGGACGAGCTATATAGGATAACCAAAGAGCCAAAATACCAGATAGGAAAAATAGTTTCTGATCATCCAATACCATATCCCTCCTGACAGATTGACAATGGCAATGTGTTTATACAATTTGGGGCTGAGAAGTTGCAGAGTCATAATCCATTCTGTTGTCGACCTGCACCGTTAAGAATATTTGGGGGTATTAAGGGGATTCATTTACATCCACTATGCGATGGGTCGTAAGTCACAAATTCAAAAAGAAATAAGAAGGTCACCCTTATTCTTTGGTGTATTTTTTTTTATGACAAGTTATTAGGGTATCTTCCACTCACTGTCCCCAGAAATTATATTTGGCACCTATTTAAATGGTAGGTGCGCCAAAGCTACTTGTGAGCTGGGAATGAGGGAGGGGGGGGGGGGGGGTGGCGGGGGGGGGGGGGGGTGGATCAGGTGGCGGGGGGGGGTGGCATCAATTGATGGGTCAAGTAAAAATACGGCAATGATGTGTCGACTGAAATTCAGTTGATTGAAAGAAAATAGGAAAGTGCTTATCACTGGAAGCAGGAGTGTCCACAAGCCTTCGCTGTTTGTAAAGGGGAGGGAGCAAACAAAAGGACCAACGTTTGAATTTCATAAGGACCGCCTTAAATAGGTTCAGGGCCATAACCCTGAGACTACCATTATTAATGAGACATGCACTTTGAAAAAGATTGATGATGAAACGACATGCACTCCATTAGCAGGAAGCATTCTGGCTAGCGTCCAAGTTTTTTTTGCTAACAGTAAAATTGATCACGACGAGAAAGGATTCACAAGATACTGAGAGATTTCAAAGAAAATATTTCAACTAGTATAAACAAGCATGATGTACTCACAATAGCCCAAAATTAAGAGACTTTGCTATGTATGTGAAGTACCCTATAAAAACATGAAATACTCCTGAATGTTTATGATGACAAATATATCAGCAAATTATATTCAAATGACTGAAACTCCTGCATGACATTCAATCTAATGGTAATAGGGGGACTTCAGAGACCTTGAAGAAAACGCGAGTGGCAACCCAGCAATCTCTTACACAGGCAGGCGTACAATGTAAACTGCTCAGAAAACGATTCCAAAGTGCCCCTCGGAGAATTCTGAACAATTCTCATGCCCTCAGTAAAGAAGAGGGAGGGAATTCCTGTTTTCAGAGAAAAACAGCCTGAGGGGACTGTTTCGTGTAATGGCTATGATTTCCCGTGGTAACGAAAATCCACACAGCAGGAGACTTCTCCCCTCTCCTAGCGGACCCTATCGACCACAGCCTTTTGAGTGATTGACCCAGGGATACCACAGGATAACGCACGTCCTGACAATCAACCAAGCGATCACATCCGACTCCCATATAATTATGAATGATCCCCCTATTCTGGAAACTGGTATAGAGTCACAAGGCGGCCATCGCTGGGGATTTCCTCGCCAGTGGTAATAGTGGAGTCTATTGGCGCTCGGAACGATTCCCCTCCACGTGGAGCATGCAGGCACGCGATGTCATGTGGGCCGCGCAGGGCAGCTTGAGTTGTTAAAATATTGATTACGCACTGCCAGGAGCGAGGACTGATGTAATGGCTGATTTTAACAACAGATGGGGTTATGTTTGGGAGGCCACAAATTGTAGGAAAATGAGAATACGAACACCCATGAATTAAATTATCGCGACGGAGGACAACACCTCAGAATGGCCAGCTAAGTTGAGGAAGGAGCCTAAATGAAATTCTTGTGTATTGAATATGGATTGATTATTGGGGATTTGTAATTTGTTAAAAAATTTTATTGTGCCAGTAGTGAAAATGTACCATGACAAGTTTTGCACTAACCGAATCGATTACCGTGAATTAAATTCACGATTGACAAATATCATTTAAAAGAGCTGCATCAAACGAAAACCTAAGGAGGTGAACCATCTTGACAATGAAACGTGGCCCCTTCAACAGGAGAGTGGGCTCAGGGGAGGGCTCATGGGGGCGGCATGCAACCCCCCTGAATGAATGTAGGGAATTAAAAAATGAGGATTTGTCCATAGTTCTTTGAAAGAGGTACAGTGGTGACACCCATTTGGACCTGCAACGGAGGAGCGATATGAGCACCAGATTGCATCTGGGACTCCTATTCATCCACACCGCCTCCCCTAACCCCAAACCCCGTCCCAAACTCCCTTCCCCCAACCAGTCAGTCAGTGTACCAAGAGATTTGTCCTGGGAGGGAGGGGGGAGGGAAGGAGGGGTTGTCAGTGTGTGGGGCGGTTTCAAAACTGATTGGTTACAAGAGTCATGGTCGGTTCTGACCCTCAACCCTACCACCCCCCCCCTGAAAAAAAAAATACTTGAAGCGATGGTCACAGTGTCAAAAAGCCTGATTAACTTAGCTTTACAAGGAACAAAAGTGGTGCCTCATTGAGACTAGTCTATATCTTGGCTTCTGTACTCTGCTCGGATGGTACCAACCAAGAAGAGTCAGTGGCGTATTGCAGTGGGGGTGGAAGGTTGGAACCTCCTTCTTGGAAAGATGAGCAATTTTGAAGAACATCCAAAACAGAGCAACTGGATCGATTGGCTGTTGTGGGAATTACCCATATGATAGGATGAGGCATCGTGGGCTGCAGGCCAATGGAGCTAAGCCAAATTTGGGGTGATTTGATCAGATTTTCAAAATGGTCCATGGATTAGATGATCTTTCTTTTGATTACTCACTTTGAGTTCTCCAATGTCACTAGTAGGGACGATAACCTCAAAAGGGCAACTGCAGGATCAGTACAACAGAGGTGATTTGTGGAGAATGGAAAACTGCAGTCCAAAAATCCATTTCAATACGATTTTGTTCTTGTGGGTAATTGACCTTCAAAGTTGGGGCCATTGAGCAGAGAAATGGAGAGAATCCCATTTGCACAATAATGCATGACGTCACACTGGGACAACCAGGAATCATGTATTGTATTTGATTGTTTCATTTGTTGAATAGGTTCAACATTTAGAGAAGTTCTGCTACAGCAATCCTCTCCCATAGACTAAAGCTTTTTTGAAGTGAAAGTAGGTTGGATTTCAATAGAAAACAAAGAATGTTTGCAGGGTTGGCCAAGGACGGACATCATTTAAATTTGCATGATGGGATGCATTTTGATTCTTGTGTTCCAACCAACACACAAAATGCTTCACAATACACAAACTTCAATTACCATAACTCCATATCGGAAAGTCCTATGAACATCTGGTTTGGATGGACGCATTCAGTTTTTACCCAGCTATTAATTAGCCGCTGTTTAAATCATCCTGCATTGTCCTTTAAACCTCGAGGCAATTGCAGATCAGATCTTCATGAAAGAGTCATCGAGATTGGATCGCTCCATTGAAATGTTTCTCTGTTCTGATAGTGTGAATGTCTTCAAACCCCTTTGACTTGTTTTTCCACCGCAATTGTGGTTACTTGTTAGTGGTGGTTTGGAGTTTTCTGTCTATAATCAGTTTCTGTGGTTTCCGGGTCATTTATGAGGATTTTGACCTGAACTAAAACTGAAATTCTTTGTTTTATAGTATAGCCAGTTGTACCTCCTAATACAGAGTAGGAGCGATGGCTACCGGGCGGTCCAGGGCTATTCGGCGGGGGGCATAGCAGGCGCCCTCTTCCTCTATCAGGAATATTGGGGAGAGAACGTCAGAAACATGGTACATAAAATAGGCTCCAAGAAAATGTCACTAGTACATAGCATCATTCCTACATCAAGTCCTCTTTTATCTTAACTATAGTCGGTCATATGTGATTTTGCGCTCATAGCCATAATGGCCGTTTCATGGTACACCCTGAGTGAAACGTGGAAGAATCTCGTAAAAAAAGAGAAAAAAAAAGAAGAAAAAACACATCCCAACACATTTCAAGAATGAGTGAGACAGCGCCACCAGCAAATAAATTCCCCTTTTTGTTTCGCAATGCTCATACACATCTTGATATTTCCCAGATGAATTTGAATTATCTCATGGTTACAGTACTTATTCATCATTCAACCTCTTCTTTTTTTTTCCTACCCTTTTTTGTTGTGCAGGATCCTTCATTCTGTCCCATCATGACCCCCCCCCCCACCCTCCTGGACTCCTGGACCTACTGAAATGTATTGACAGCATCTCTTGCCTATAATTATGTAAAGAAACCGTAGTACTGCATATTTACATGGCCTGCCTAATCATGCTCACTGGTGCATTGCAAATATATTTGGTATACACAACATTCCGTCGGGTGGACTTCTCTTTGAGAATCCAATATCATGAAATTGGTTGTTGTATTTTATTACTTCAGATATTCATCAACGGCACCTTCAAATTTTGGCAGGTGTTCGATTTCGGGACATGGTTCACTGAATCAACTTGAAATCTCATGAACCCGGGACAAATAGGCAGGCAGATATCATGAATGGACATCTAGATGTTGGTCGCATCTACACTCCATTAGCACAAAACGTGATAGATGAGATGAGGTCAATCCAACGAATTTAATCCCCCCAACTTACGGGTTCGGGTATTTCTTAAAAACCTCGCTTAAAGAAGCGTCGGCTCTTTATCAAAGCCGAAAGAAGCAGGTCCCCCACATGCGCGGCCCACCACAAGAAATTTGTAACTTACCAAATCAGCGGTGGTAACGCTGTGTAAAAGATATGGGCTCAATTAATGATATTTTATCTCTTCCAGATAATTACAAGCGTTTCTGGTCCTTTGTCCGCAGTAGGCGCCAATCACCCAATCATCGCGCTTTACGGTGGGTATGGATCAATTGTATGCCAGCAGACATTCGATGCTTTTAATTCTTCATTTTGTATCTGTGTTTGGCCATTTAGAGGATCCCATTTCTATTCCTCCTACTGTGATGTGCCCATCCCGACACTGAGTCGTATATCTTCCTCTGTGGTCTGAAATTGTATATACCGTATTCCTGCCATTACAAGCGCCCATCTCCATAAGCCACCCACACAATTTTTTGCAACATAGGTCGATACCGAACTAGCCTATAAACCCTGTGGGCCGTCGCTGTGTGAAGTTCCGTGGTCGTTACATTCTCGCTGACATGGAACACAACACCCACAAACAAAAAAAAAACTCTTGGCACTGTAAAATGTTCATGTATCAATAATTTCGTTTACATTTTACGATTACGATTGGTGAAGGCCGATATATACTCTCGTCAGCGCCCATCCTGAAATTCGCAAGCGCCCGGGCCGCTTACGGAAGGAATACCGGTTACTTGACAATTCTCTGTATAAGTCTGGCTGGCCCTGGATGGCGTGACTGCTACTCTTTCAAAAGAGCCCTCTAGTGTTATTGCCCCTGTTTTTTACAGACTGTTCTGCTGTTATTAAATAGGGCAGATTCCCTGGCAGTGGAGATATGCCTATATAACAACCTATCATTAAAACTGGGGACACTCACTGATTTGCATTAATTATAGACATGTGGCTCTGACTTCTATGTTTGTAAGGCTTTGAAAAAATCTTTTCTAACTCTATTCGGCATATGTTCTTTCTTTTTTTCACAACCTACTGACGCATATTGCCAGCATGGTTTTGTCCCCAAAACACTCTTGTCCATACACCGATTTGTAAATTTCTTATTACTTGGGCCAGTGCTATTGATAAGGTCAACCCTCCAATAATTGACGCTATCTTCTTTAGACTTCTAAAGCCTTCGATAGGATGCCCCATAATATAACTATTGCAGAAAACTTTCTGCAGCAATTTAATATCACTGGCCTTGTGTGGAGATGAATTAGTGGTTTCCTGTGTAATAGGCTGCAAAGGGTCGAATATCAGGGGAGTTTTTCTCTGATGGGTAGAGTTCGGTTGGGTTCCCTAGGGTAGTGTAGGGTGTCCTACTCTATTTGACTTTATGAATGATTTTATCTTAATCTCACTTCGCATTGTTCGCTGTTTGCTGATGATGCGTTGTTATATAATTTGTTTCTAACAATGAAGGTGCCAGGAGTTTGCAGGGAGGATAGTGTCAAGGTTGTGAGGGTTGCATAGTAAATCAAATGGCATTAATATTGTCAAGAGAAAGCACGCAACCTTTCTAGGAAGAGGCATGTTCCTACTCAGTATTACTTTATTGACGGTGTCTGTTGTTAAATTAGATACTGTTGTGAACGTAAGTACTTTGAATCACTTTTGACAGTCGACTCTCCTGGGACCCGCACTGTAAACTTGTTGCTACTAAAGTAATAAATACTAGGTTTTTGCGTTCTATTTCGCTGGCCTCAATAAGAGTCCGCTTGATGCCTTTTAAATCCTGTCGTGCCTGTGCTTGGTGCGGCTGACTGATTGGGGGCCTCAGAACTTGACCCAGGAGAATTGACTGGAGGGGGTCCACGAGGAGCGCCTCTCGTTGTATCTTGGGCAGAAGAGGCGCGAGATGGATTATAATACCCGCCTTCTTAATATTAATTGGTATCCTTTTCTAATAGGTACCATCTCCTTCTTATGCTCTTTGTTGCCAAGTGTCTCCTTGGTAACTTTGTTTGTCCGGTTGTTTCCAATAATATAGGATGAATAGTCGTCATGGTGATACTCTTCTTTTAATCACCTATCCGTAGAAACTATCTTTTGAGAACTAATTTTATTAATACTCCTAGAGTGTGGTCTACTTTGCCACCCGATGTCAGAGAGTTGCTCCTCTTCGGCTCCCTCCAGTTCATTCTGCAGAGGTGTAAGAAGACATTTTCTGTCTTTATCCCACTATATTGATTTGTGTTTGTATTGTTCTTCGTTATTTATTTACTAGGGTGCACAGGCCTCCGGGCTTTAGGAATTTAGTTTCCTTTTGTTCATCCGATAATTTATTTGTTGTATGGTATTGTTGTTCGTGATGTTCCGGATCAAATATATAATGAAATTAAATAGCGACCCAAACTCACCTTCTTAAACTCATCTAATTAGGCAGTTCACCCATAGTAACTCCATCTTATCGGGCTGCTTTTGCAACCCTGCCCCCAACTCATGCATAATTGACACCTCGTAGGGACACAATTATTATTTGCCCAATGTAACCAGTACGTCTTCTATCATTCGTCTCGACTTTCCTTACGTTATCATTCACGATTTCCGGACCCAATACATGGATTATAAGGGATTTTATAGGATTATACGTGGAATATTCGCTTCGCACAGAATTTTCTGAAGTATATCAATAAGTACCTCTCTTTTTCTAGGCCGAAATTTATAGCCAGAATTTCACTTGTTCCAGTATCGCTAGCCTAAAGTTGAGTGTAGTTAGCGTAGTGGTCAGGCCTAGCTTAGGCGTTCAGATCCGCCTCAGGCCTTTGGAAGTGAGCGGAGAGTTATTTTGGTGTTGATTAGTTCGGGGGCGGGTAACGTAATGGTCGGCCTAGCTAAGGTTTTGGCCTTGGTATTTGGGCCAGATTTTCAAGTGTTTCAGACCCGCTAGCCTAACGTTGCTATAGTTACGGTAGTTGGTGGGCCAAGCCTAGCCTAGACGAAAGATAGAAGACGTACTCGTTAAGTAAGGGCAAAATAAGAATGGTGACCCTACGATGTGTCATTATGCATTGAGTTGGGGGCGGGATTGCAAAAGCATCCCGATAAGATGGAGTTACTAGAGTGAACTGCTAATTAGATGAGGTCAGGTGGTGAGTGGGAGTGCAGTGAATTGTCCCCTCAGCCAGCTCCGACATTATGCATATTCATTCTTCCCTAGAACTATAAAGCACTGGAATGAACTGCCAGAAACTTTCGTAAATAAGACTAGTGTGCATCCTTCAAAACCGCTGGCTGCTTGGTCTAACTTTCTCTCACTAATAAGCTGTCCACCCTGCTGCCACCTCCAGTTTACTTGTCCTTGGAGTATTTTGGGGGTAGAAGAACCAAAAACCAAGCTAGGAGGGTTGGCGACGAATTGGTGAAAAATAAAATGTTAGAGGACAGGACAGGGAAACCGACCACCATTATCATAATCCCCCAGTATAGGCAGAGATTCAGGTGAATAGGTCTGCATACTGCAAACAATAGTGTTCGCACTTGCCAGATGAGATGAGCCAGACCCGTGGGGGGGGGGGGGGGGAAACTGGAAAAAAACGGCAGCCCTGCTCATACCCGTAAATGAGCGAATGCGCCAAATAGCCTCAGCATGTATTCGTTTGGTAAGTTTTGTGATAAATGGACTCGTATGACTCTAGTCTCCGGACATTTACTGTGCTTGTTAAAAAAGCATCGATGGGCAACAGGCAATTGTATTCATTCCAGTTTTAGTTCAGTGGGTATTCACTAACAAACTGCACTCTGAAACGAGGGCTCATACCTTCCTAGGTAATATAATTTGATTTACCCTTTAAGGTAAGTTTTGGATGAGTTCCGTTGTAATACAAGGCCGACTATGAGAAAACAAACAAATTAAATGGGGGAAGGGGAAAAGATACGGGCAGGACCCACAAGCACCACTGCCAGTCACTCTCCCCTCACTCTCCTGACTGCCACTTCTTTCAACTTGCAACTTTTTGAAGTTGTAGTCTGGTTTCTACTGAAATGCTGAACCTTGTCATAGATAGTGGCAATGTTTTGCCTCAGAAGGCCTAGACAAAGACCAGAAAGTAACATTTTACTCTCAGAAGCAATTCAATTGATCAGTTTCACGTTGCCCGCCCGCCTGAGACATTTATTGCATTCGATCTATTCAAACGCTAACCCCGCAGGTACGATTACACCCAGGTTCCCAGAAATGACACTGATGATTCCAGCCCCGCAGCCAATTCTAATCTCTCTGTCAAACCAGATTTGATTTGTTTGTTTTTTCTATAGTCAGCCCTGTATTAAAAAAAACTAACAAAACTTACTTGGAGGGTAAAGCGAATTATATTAGCTGGGAAGGTTATGAGCCCCTGTTGCAGAGTGCAATTTGTTAGTGAATACCCAATGAACTTGAATGCTTTGGCTATATCATACGGTACACTGGATACACATTCAGCATGGGTCCCACAGGGGTTCGTAGCGTGACCTATACCCTATAGCCTCTACAAAAGGGTGGTCATTCAGGTCTACATCCCAGGGAATAATTAAAAACAAAACACAAATTTGAAATCAATGTCATGTGCTTCGGGACCAACTCTCTCCCCACCCACCAAGTTAATGAAAATTGGGGGAGTGGACTGTTCTTAGTCCTAAACCAACATGAAGGTCATTCATTACAGGTCACAGGCGGTCCAAATTGCTGATTATGCAATTTTAAAAATCTGTATTCAAAAAACTTGGAGAATGTGAACAGCAGTTGGTCCTGAACAATAGGAGGCCCTTTTTAAGACGCCGGCTGGTCCAAATGACATGATTCAATGTGCCATCTCCAAATGAGGTTCAACACAGGTCACTCTGCACGGAACGGCATGTGAAATCTGGAGTTGCACCCACTTGACCACATGTCTAATTGTTGCCTTTGTAGTTTCCATATCGACGATTCAGCACCTCCCACCTCCACCACAAACTTTGCCCTCATGAGATCGAGGTGGTGCAAATTGTGGTCCTAATCCTTTTGTATTACTTTACACAGCAACCCCCCCCCCCCCCAATCCTCTTTATGACTAGCCCTAACAACCAATGACCAATGTGGTGCATGCATGAATATTAGTGTTAATTAACCGTGTAAACTTATGTGAGGTTTCATTTTATCTCTCCCCATATATCCTCCTTTTTTTCGAAACTATTATCTTTGATCGTGAGCAGGGCCGTAGCGAGCGGGGGGGTGTGGGGGGGGTGTCACACCCCCAATAATTTCGTGCCGTCGGCAAATTTTTGTTACGTCGGCAAAAAAAAGAAAGAGGAAGGAAAAGAAGAAGGAAGAGGAGAGAGGAGAAGAATAGGAAAAGAGGAGCGGAAGAACGAAGAGGAAAAAAGAGAGAGGAAAGAAGAAGAGGGGAAGGGAAAGGAAAAAGGGAAGTAAGTGATTGAAGGGGAAGACAGGGGGAACGGAAAGAGGAATAGAAAAAAAAAGGAAGCCAGACTTTATTATCGAGTTATTCACTTTTGGCTCTTCATCTAATCGGCCGATTGCATTCAGCGTCACCAGAGAATGGCACTTTCGGCACAACATTTATTGTGACGGCTCATCGCCGTCGGTGTAATTGGACAGTGACCGAGTCTGTCGTGCATTTTCGGCAAAGGAGAAAAAAGGCGTTAGCGTTTGACATTTTATATCTCATGAGGTTGACAGTTCTGGTCCTATATTCCAGAGATACATAAAAAAAAATCGAGCCATTGGCTGAAAACCAATAAGAAAGCATTCCCAGAAATTAACAATGAAACATGAGTCGGTCTTTGGTGGGGAAGCATGCGAACGCATAGCTAGAGCACAAGGCGAGAGATAGCGGGCACCCCCCCCATTTTTTTTTTTTTTTTGAGATCGAAAATTCGGGCAGGAAACTAACCCAACTCGGGGAACAGAATAAGTTAAAAATCTGGTTAGGAGTCATAATGCATAAGTGGAAAAGATGTACTAATGGCCGAAACTTTGATCATGGGCACCATTGAAGTGTCGAATGTTTGCGCGCTTTGCGCGCAGGTGTATTGATGGTCGCTCACATCACAAGCTGCAGTAAAAAATAGGCATTGTTTGGGACTCGGCAAAAACTTTCGGTGTTCCAAATTTAACCTGTTTAAAGGGTTCCGCTACGTGGTGACGGGTACGAGTAATTACTGAACGCCCCGTTTTACTGAAAATATTGCAACCAGATTGCATCTGAGGAGTTTCAATATTCAAATTTCCAGAGGGGAGGGGGACACCCCCCTTAGAACCCCCTCCCCCATATCAGTCACCATTGCCAGATCGTCGGCAAAACATCATCTCTACACCCCCCAATTATCAACCCTTTCGCTACGACCTGATCGTGAGCAGAGTATAGCGATGAATAGAAACGGAAAGCAAGAACAATTCCTCAAGACATTACATCACTGATGCTCTCTGTCATTTCAGCTTTTCTTCCAGTGATTCGTTCAGAATTCCCTCCTTGTTTTGCACCAGTTTCCAGAAACATTCCACCATATCCCCTGCCAGCATTCTCTTTAATTTTTCCACGTCTATCAGCGTTGCTTTCTCCCGAGTCGCAAGTGATGGATAGCTATGCGACACATGGGAGACAGGTGCCCGGCGGTTATGATCTAATCGGGAAGTGAATGGCTGCAAATGGTTGCATTGTCCCCTAATTTCTCCATGCATCCGCAAACGTCAATGTCAGGAAGAGACATGCACGGGAGATATATTTATAGGGCACTCACCATATCATGGTCGAGGAATGATCCCATGGGGAGGTTAGATTATGAGGTTGAGTGCTTGCTGCTGCACACTCCAATGTTTGGTTTCACCAGCGTCCCAATAGCCAGTGATGTATGTAGACAATTTTTATGGAGATTTTATGGAGACTTGAACTCTCGTGAACTGACGATGTTTGGAAACAATGTTTTCGATCTTTCTTCACACCAACCTTCCCTTCCAGGCATGCAGGCAAGGCCATGAAGAAGTGAAGAAGGGTTTAGCGCCGAGGCGCCACCACACATGGCTCATTGTTACACACCTCCCACCATAATATGTTCCCCTTTTGCTCCACAACATCCCACCCCAGCACTTCCATGTTTAGGCCCCAGATGATAGCCTTCTCTTCCAGATGTGCGGCACTGGCGTGATTTACCTACAAGCCGTCTCTATGAAGCATGATACGCAAACAGTGTGGATGCAATTTCCAGCAACAATATTCCATTCATTTACTGCCCATTATAGAAGTCCAATGGTCATGTAACAGGGGCATATGCGAGGGTTGACGATTGGGGGGGTGTAAAGATTATAAGTTGCCGACGGATCTGGCACTGGTGACTGATATGGGGGAGGTTTTTAGGGGAGGGGTCTAAGGGGAGGGGTTGTCCCCTCCCCTTCACTTGGAAAAATTGTAATCTTGAAACATCCTCAGATGCAATCTGGTGCAAATTTCAGTAAAAAAATTGGGCGTCAGTAATTACCGCCCCGCCCACAACGTACGCGGGTCCCTTCCAATTTGGAACGTTGAAAAATTCTGCCCGAATCCTAATCAATGACCAAATTTACTGCCGCCCGTGAGTATATGAAGGAGGCCATCAATTCCCACTGCGCGCAAAGCGCAAAAATTTGCCACTCAATGGTGCAATTGATCGCAAGTTTCGGCCCTTTAGTCTTCTTCTTTCCAAATGCATTATGGATATCTTAACAAATTTTAACTTATTCTGTGCCCAAATTGGGTAGTTTCATGCATGAATTTTTATTAAGAAAACTGGGGGGTGCCATTACCTCTCGCCTTTACTCTAGCTCTGCCGCTCGCATGATCCCCGCTAAAACCGACTGTTTCATTGTTTAATCTGGGAAATTCTTTCGTAATTGTTTTTCAGCGAAATGGCTTCGAATTTTTCATAATCTCTGGAATATAGGACCAGAAAAAAAAACTTTCAAAGAACTGTGAGTCTCATGGAAAATAAGATGTCAAACGCTAACGGCCTTATCCCCTTTTGCAGAATTGCCGACCAGACTTGGTCACTAGTCAATTACACGCGGCGACGGGCCGTCACGATATATGTGCCGGTGTGCCATTCTCTTGCCACTAGATGAAGAGCCAAAAGTCGGAAAATAGCCGATACTAAAGTCTTGCTCCCGGTTTTTTCTTTTTATTCCCTCTTTCCATTCCCTGAACTTCCCCTTCAACTACATTACCTTCTTTTTTTCTTCCTTCCCTCTTTACTTCTTTTCCTTCTATCCTCTTTCCTCTCTTTCCTCCTCTACTCTTTCCTCTTCCTTTCCTCTTTCTTCCTTTTTTCCCGACAGACCGAAAATTGCCGACGGCCAACGAAATTATTGGGGGGGGGGGTGACACCCCCCCCACCCCCCGCTCGCTCGGCCCTGCATGTAACAATTTTTTTTAATCGAGGAATGAGTAGGATTTTCTGGCATGATATTTTGTTGTTGGTATTCAATGTTTGAGTTGGAGTTCTGACTGGGGGGGGGGGGGGATGCCAAGGCTCCTAATAAACTTTTCATAGTATATGCTTCATCTTTGGGCCTCAATAACAGGACGACAGAAATATTTATTTAACAGAAATGGATGAGATTATTCTTTTTATATCTTGTGAGCAGTTCGTGTTATTGAGTGTTCAATCCAGATGCAATCACACTTCCGATGAGTGTTATGCAATCGATTGAATTTGGGATCCATAGTGATATTACAGTCAACTGACAGTATGACTGCAGGTAAACGACTAGTGACTGCAAGTATAGGGCCTCTAGCAGCACTGAATATGCACTCTCAGTGACTGCCAAGTAAAGAGATAAGTGACTGCATTATATGTATTCTGGCAGAACCGATTCTTAGCGGAATGCTGGTAAGAGACAAGTGACTGAAGATATAGGAGCCTATAGCAGCAACCAACTCAAGTATGGCTGCTCATAACGGCAAAGAGAAGAGTTCTTAGTGACTGCAGGTAAATGACAAGTGGACTGCCACAGTATAGGTGCTCTAGCAACATGGGCTCTCAGGGACTGCAGTTGAGAGATGTTGACGCAGTATAGGCACTCCTACAGCATGGACTCTCAGTGACTGCAGAGGAGAAACAAGTGACTGCAAGGATAGGAGCCTATAGCTGCAGCACCCAATCGTATGGACTCTCAGTAACTGCGGGTAGAGACTAGTGATTGCAAGTGTAGGTGCTCCTAGCAGCCATGAACTCTTAATGACTGAGGTAAGCGGACGGTGAAGTATAGTTGCCTCAGCAGATAGGATTACCAGTGTCTGTGGTGCAAATAGTGGGGATTTCTTCCTAAAATTTTTAAAAAAATTTAAGTTTTTAGTAACAACAGACACCAAAGATCAATTTTTATTTTCTAAAAAAAAAATTCCAAACTTCATTATAGTGAGTAGACTAACAGAGAAAGAGTTTCTTTACAACTACAAAATTATCCCACTGCATGGATTGACTCCCCATATATTCTTCAAGTACTTTGGTCACGAAATGAATTTTCTTTCAAATTCATTGACTGCTTCTGTACGTCATTTTATTGCATCCACCGAAAAATCAATTTGATTTATGGTGTGTACTGCGTTTTATTGGCCGAAGTATTTTATGAATAATGCATTGGCCAGAGCACTGCACATGAAAAATTCACGAGCAGGCAGCGCGTGTCCTACATTCCACGTGCTAACAAACGTGTGCCAAAACTTCTGAGTAGCTACTTTGGGCGCGCGCGCGCGAAAATCAGACTCTTCACATCAGGGCTTGATTTCGGGCATGCTATGTTCACTAATCTTTCGGACGCGGCATGTTGAATACGAACAGTTCTCGGCCCAATTTGACAAGAACACCCCTCGTGAGGTCTCAAGGGGCCGGTCCTCTGCACAGGTAAAAATCTAATTTTTACTGACATGAAGTCAGTTGTTGGAAATTTAAATGACCAATGAATATTCCCAACAAAATTATGAAAAGGGTTTTTTTCGTGACCATTGTACTTTGAAGGTCATCATTCTCATTCCCTCCTCCAAAAATCTCCCCTCTAAATGTTCCCCCTCCTCTGGTGAGGTTTACATAAGGCAGCGAGCAAGGCAGCAAGAACCACACCGTTCACTTGACTAAACATAATTAATCGGTCATGCTTCGTATCAGAATCCCGGATCATCACCCGAGCTTGCTCTTTCGGAATCATGGGATGTAAGATATTTATGCCAGTTTCACGAAGGAAGCCAGCCTCATGCCTTTGCAAGCCCAGAAAGAGTGAAAATTCTGCATTTTTCCCTTCTCCGGATGGATGATCCCACGCAGTCAATGACCCTTAGCATGGCCAGAGAAATTCTTAGAGGGAAGAATTTCTATTTTGAGCAAGATATGTTTCATATTTAAATATTTGGAGATTGGAATGACTGAATAATGTCAAATTTGAAACAAGGAAAAAAAGTCACAAATATTTGATTGTCAAAAGTACAAATTACCATCATCGCCTGTGTCAAAATTACCAAACAAGTAAACAAAACAAAAATAAACAAACAATTTCAGAGGACAGCCATGAAATCCCCGATTGTGTTTGCGCCACTTGTTTTAAAGATGCAGTCAGGCCACCACTCTTCTTCTGTGGAGCCTGAGAGTGATGCTCAAACTTTGAAAAGTCATGAAAGAGGTAACAGCAGCAGGCAGTACTAGAAACACTTCAAATAAATGATGCATCTCTCAGGAGCCAATGTAATACCTCCATTTGCCTCCATTTGTCTCCAAGAATCCGGAGAAGTAGACATGAGAGAGAAAAAAGATCTCTACCAGTCTCACCTCTCCTGAAAAGGCTGAATCTCAGTCAGAAGAGCAACAAGTTTTAATGAAGAAATGAGAAATGGTAGGTCAAAGTATAGAGACAACAATTCCTGATTTTGAAAAGTCTTACTTGTTCTGTCAGAGTCCCTCAATGAAATATTTTAGAGTAGCTGGATTCCATCTTCTAATGTAACCTTTTTGAAAAACACCGGACTAATTGTCAGGGGGGAAGGGAATCACTATTGATCAGAGATATACAAAAGATATGCCAGTTAAAGCTATTTTGGTACATGAACCATGAACTAGGCACCGATCCAGGAAGAAGCAATGGCATGTAACCGGGCTCTCACCCCCCCCACACACACACCCTATTGGCGGTTATACTAAAAATAAATTACCTACCACGCCCCAAATGCCCCCCCCCCCCCCCGCCTACTCTGGCATCATCTCACTACAATCAGACTCATCCAAATACCAGTAAGAGTGTCCTTTTTCTTTAAAGCATGAAGCGGCGACAGAGATAAGATCAGTGGAATGGGTGAATGTTCCATGTCGTCTTCAATGGTTGCGACCGTGTAGGCACAGAGATACGGCGATGATGAATAATTCAGTCATCAGTCAATGTATGTACAGTGGATCCACGGGCTCACTCTGTCCCAGAAACTTTGTTCAAAACATCCACTGAATAATGCAACAGAAAAATGTAGATTCCTCCCACTGAATAGCAGGAACTTCGAGAATAAAACATGTCAAAAACGAAATCCCAGACGAAAAAACAAACAAGAACTGTGATCGTTGGGAGGCAGTTATTTTTAGCACATGAATCCCTTGGTGCTATGGGCAATGCTCACTTGAGTATGTAGTCAATACAGATGCGCGATGTTCAGTCTTGTTTTGCCAGAAATAAAAAATAAAAAAACAACAACAAATTCGGGGGAGAAGTGTGGAAAGGGAAATAATCAGCCTCTGTTCCACATGAGCAGGGGTTGCCATAGTCGAAGTAATTATTCACTGGTAGTTAATAAGTTAAAAAAATACAAATAATAAAAAAATCAAGAAAAAACGCTCTATAAATGAGCATGTCCTTTTCAGCCAGTAGGTCTACGAAGATTATTCCAATAGTGTCATACCAACCAGTCTCTTTGTAATCAGAATTAGGACAATGTTGAAACAATTACCTTCGCAAAGCTATAAAAATAAGGAGTAGACCAAATATATTTATCATAACAGGATGCTTACACCTGACCCTGTCGCCACAAATAGGTGGTCACCTCGCGGGACAACCAACCTTTACTAAAGGTGACAAAAGGGGAGGAAAGTATGTGTACGCTTTGGCCTTCAATACAGCTCTGCATATTCCCGTATCATGGCCTGGACACACTAGAGATGAAATTCCATCTGGACAATTTGCCAAAAACCCATTCTACTCAATAATGAGGTCACAAATGGATCCAGTCCGAAATCAGTATTGAATATAGTGCCAATTAACCGAATTTAAAATTTCAATAACGGTTCCAGAAGTAATAATTCAAATTGGTTAATCAACGAAAAATATATGGTAATGGCCTGTAGCGGATTTATCTGATTTGAATGAGAAGATTGAAAACAGAGAATATTAAAACCCATTATTAAAATTTCATAATCGCTGATGAACATCTGGAGGAATTACATTTAATGGATGGTGAAAGGGAAGCATTCTTGAAATGTAATTTTCTGGGACAAAGGTAGATATAGGCTTCTCAAATTTCCAACACTGTCGCTACTTTCTGCATATCATACAGTCGGAGCAAATGATCAAGGCCTATTTTGGGATGTTATTTAGGGAAATATGCTTCCCACTCTCCATCAAAACATGCCAAAGAAGGATGGCATACTTTAGATGGGGTGCATTCGTTAGGGATTTTAATATGTGACAAATTTCATATTCTTGTGACTGTCAATAAGAGGCCAAACCTTATTCACTTATTTCGTTGAGGATGTAAAGCATATTGTGATTCACCAAAGGATACGATACTGTCCTACAGCCACATTCAAAAAAAGCAAAAAAAGAAGAAAAAAAAAGCAAAAAAAAAAACAATCAGGATTTCAAAATAGTTTTGACTTACCGATTTCCTCGGAAGCAGGATGCGTGAAAGATGTTCCCAGACGGAAAGGAGGTCCATGGCCCGTACAGTGTGCCCGCAGTCCACGCACTGCCGATGATCGCTAGTGGCCCCTGTTCCTGGTCAACTGAGCGCCGCGCTTCTGCTCCTCTCCTGCCAGGGTCCCCATCCTCCAACACGGCTCCTTCTGACTCAAGACGCGTCGCCGAAAACATCCGACGGAGATTCAGAAATGGCTGCGCCGAGTTGACTGCTTCTGCAGCTGGTCTTCACCTTCGTGCGGGAGAGTTTGCTCTTTGTGGCTGGCATCGTGCCGAGCCCATCCTGACAGGTATATGTGACCCGACTCTCCTTTACTCTGGCCACCCACCAGTCCTGCGCCTCCTCCTCCTCCATATCTCCTTTTCACTCTTGTATTCATCTCCTCTGCCTCCATGTAGGCACTGTGTCGTTCAGAGCTTGTCGCATCGCGAACCACCTCCCGCTGGGAGAGGCCTCCCCGAGCCTCCTCCGCGCGGTGATCTGCGCAGCGAACTACTCTGCTGTATGACTTGACGGTATCTCCCCTCCTCTCTAAAACAAAAAAATTGTCTCTCCTCCGGTGAAGAGTTTGTCCGGGGAGGGGGAAGAATTCCTGAACCATCTGGGAGAGCTCTTCTCGCTCTCCTATGACTAATGATAAACGCCGGTTTCCTTCTCGCCCTGCCGAGAAAGTGAGCTCCGAGCTGAAGTTCACATGCTTTTTAGGAGAGGCCTGTTATAACCGCCGCCATGTTGTTAAAACCGCCCACATCCCTAATGCGCAGACTTTTGCCCATTTTCTCAGCAGACTGCCGTGTTCTCCTGTTGCTCGAGGGCGCGACCTACGGAGAACACTTTTGTTAAAGCCGATGACTGACTTTAAGGTCCTCCTCTCCGCCTGACGATACTCACCTTCTCGCTCTCAGAATTTTTCTTTTTTTCCCTCTTTTGATTCCCCCCCCCTGCAGAGTCCGGGCACTCAGTCAAACAGGCTGAGGTATCTTGAGGCGTTTCCCTTCCCCGTGATCAGTCGATCTGTGCTGCTGGACATTTTATCTCCTGATAGTTCAGATTCCTATCCCTGGACAACTCTTGGCTCGCCATTGCGGTAGGACTCCTCGGAGACAGCGACATTGCTCCGATGGTGCTGCTCCGTTTCCTGGGGGTATGTGGGGAGAATCCGATCGTCAAGTAGTCCATGATATCCGTTTTGTGTATGTCCTCTAACTTTCACAGCCCATGCTGGGCGTGCAGGGGCGCTCCCAGAACCGTCCTTCATTGAGAGCCTTTGTGGCTTCAGGTTCGCTCAGATTTTGAATCTGACGCTCTTAGTTTTCTGCTCGCAATCCCATGTCCGCACCAAGTGTTTCCGCTCTGTGGGAAATCTGTTGTCCACATGCAGTCGTCATTTGCATTAGGTCCCTCGTGTACAGGGGCCTTGACTTCCGGTAGTTGGTCCATTCACCTCCGACGGGTACTGTTTGTATCGAGGGCCGTTCCATTGCTGGAGAGGTACCGGGTTAATATTGTTATTCGACAAATCCAGCACTCTCGACTGCTCTTGTATATCCCACCTCCAGAGTCCCATTTCGCCAACATTCTCGTATTTGAGGGGTTTTTTGGTGGGCTCAAGTGGGACTCGTCAACGAATCCGTTGTCTTTTGTAGAGGCCCCGCCGCCAGTACTATTAGTACTATCATGTGCTGTGAACTGACTTATTTTCACTGATTCTCCTGCGACACCTCTGGCTTGCAGCCACTAGCCCTACCTGTGTGAAGAAGACAGCTGGTTCACTCAATGCCTCTGCATGGGTCCAGCAACTCCGCCGACTGTAAAACTTCTGTTTTCATTCAAAAAGCTGAGTGTCCCATTTTGACCTGCGGGGGCGGTTTTCCAGCAGTATTATTGGCACGACCCTGGTTATACACTCAACTGAACTGAATGATTCGGATTGCTGGCTCATGCCGAGCCCGTCCGCTGACACAGAAAGATGTCCCTGAGGATACTGTGAGCAACCTCCTTTCCCGGCTCGGCTGCTTGTGGAAGCAGATTTTTTTTTCCTGCGGGGCTTTTGCGATTACTGGAATGCAATTCGCGGGGGAAAGGAGTCTTTGGGAATAAACTGACATCCCCTTTCTCAGCACTAGTGACTTGAAGTTACCTGCAGAGGTTTTTGACCTTCGGGGATGACCTTTGCCTCTGGATTATTTATCTTTTCAGAATATTCAGGATTTTTCTCCATCTGTTCCAAAGAACAGCTGCTGTCCCCTGGCTTTGTGCATCCCTGTAAAGGGTGTTGCTTGATCCTCTCTTCCATCTTAGCAGAGGGGTAATTCCGCTGTCCCATAATCTGCAACATGTTTTTTGACAACATCCGATTTAAAGCAACATTCCTGGGAACCTTTTCCTCGTATCATAGTTGATAACTTCAACTCCAGCACTCACATTTCTTTCATTTCTACTACTGGTAGAGGGCAAAAAAATTGTGCTTTCCCTCTGATCTCTGCTGCTCTCCACGTAAAGCTTGTTCCTGGCCCAGTTCTGTCTCAGGGTCGGGGAGGCAGGGGAGTTACGCATGCTGAAGAGGCGGGGGCGCTATACTGTCTTGAGAACTGTCGCTTGAGGGGGACATTCTCATAGTCGCTCCCACCAGAGTCATGATTGCCCTGCATAACCCAGACAATGAACGCTGCTGGAGTTGAGCCCACCACGAGGCATCCCTCCCAACGTCGTCGAGTATATGCTCCGCAGGTAGAGACAGGGCTTGTCCAGGCACTCCGTGGAGACCTTACGACAGTTCGGATCGTGCGAGGCACTTTGCGAATGTCACGTCCGCACGCGCGTCGTCAAACTGCGCATGGGGGAATGTGCCGCCTGGGACAGATAGCTCCTCCCACCATCGCTGGTCGCTGTAGTGCGTTTTTGGTCGCGGCCTGGCGACCCGTGATTGTGATCGCAGGTGTGATGGGTCATTCTGGTACCCCCTGCTCCGGGCTTTTTGTAGGTGAGTAGGAGGGAAGTGTTCCCTCTCCTTTGCTGAATTTTAATCCTTCAAGTAAACTCATGACTGTCTGTGCATGCTCCGGATTACGACGCGGTTCATTTATATCAATAATAGGAATCGGCCTGCCATTCCGAAGTTCCTAGGTGGTCACTCTACCTCTTCTCAGTTGTGAGATGATAGACGGGGCGAGGCCTTGGCTCCAGGAATACTTGACCCTGTCCTGCGAGAGAAGTGAGAAGAAAAAAAAACATCCGTTGATTATCTAGTTGTGATCCAAAACAGAGGTTTTACATTTTTGAGAATAAGTAGCCCCGAGTTTCATGGCCAAGGAGGACTCGATAAACAGCACTCAGCCAAGAATACTTTTGACTGAACTACCCAGAATAAAAAAATTACTAGAATTCAACGCAGCCAGGTTGTACAGTCTTTAAGAGGAATTTGCCCTTACCATGCTTCTGATCCAATGTTTTTGCATTTTGTAGAACCTTTTGAATAATTTCCTATTTTACTTCTACCTATCTGCGACTGGTTTTCCCATATTTTGCATAAGTTTCTTACTTTCTGACTATATATATTTTTTTTTAATCTCCCTGCAGTCTGTGTTTAGTGTCAGCTCCATGTCAGTCACCCTTTCAGCATAATTTATATTGAAAAAATATATAAAAAATAAAAATAAATAGAAGATATCATTTTGGCCTCTAACTACCACCCACCATTTGTGACATTTATGGGCCACTTATGGCCTGCACTAATATAGAATCTAACTATGCTATGCCAAAAAAGTCATATCTGGTCAAAAAATTATATAAAATCTAACAGCAACACACTTTCCCTCCCCCCCCCAAAAAAAAACATTTCACCCTATCTGTCAGTCACCCTCATTTAAAATTCTCGCGCTTGGTCAAAACATGCAGATCTTCACACTGATAGTCCTAAGTACTTATCAATGACCCAAGACATTAAGTAGTTATGTTAAACTTGAGGAAAAGTGGAATTCACCTGATTCAGGATGGTACGTCCTCATAATAGAAAGGAGGGGAAGGGGGTAGGTGCAAGGCCTAGTTTTCAAAAACATTCCTTAACATTGTATTTGGTACATGCTATACGGAGGAACCTGCATTCGTTTGAAATTGCATCGCTCCTTACATTCCTACGCAAAATCTCTGTTCCTTCGACCCCTTAGTTCGCAACCATTCCAAATGTATTCAGGTGCTATGGCTACTGAAGCTTAGAGTGCAATGTAGCCCACTTGTGGAACCAGGTACCAGACTACATAGAACTTTGACCATCGAACGTTCTCTGGAAGAGGCAGCGTGGTCACAGTTCAATTCCTTCTAGACTTTTGAAGCACTATTGTAATTCCCAGCTATAGTGGCCATCGGCCCGAGGAGGGAGGGGGGCGGGTTGGATGGGGGGGGGGGGGGGGGAAGGTGGGAGGAGGGGAAGGTCAGAACCCCCCATGACACAAGTGATCAATAAATTTCTAACACCAAAACTGGGTTTTTTGCAATTCAGTTAGAATTTTTGAAGCTGTTATTTAATAAAAAGCGCAAATAGTCAGCAGCATGTGTCCCTCTAGGGGCTCATGAATTGTACTTATTTGCCAATAGGAGGGTTAGGCCATTTAGGAGAGTGCACTTCACTTGGGTTTCGACCTCAAACCACCCCACCCCCCATGACGAATCTCTTACGCTACTCTGCCCAGTTCACTTTGATTCCTATTTAATATTTTCTCAACGTATGGTTGAACAACAGTATTCATTCTCCTTCGCTACGATGATTTTTTTTATCCACCCTAACAACTAAAACTACGTGAACTATGCGAAGAAGGACGGAGACAGCAGTTGAAACAAGACAATAATCCACCTGAGCTTTTTTTCCTGCTGGTTCGAGGATTCATTTTATACCCTCATGTGAACCACCTCGAGCAATGACTACTGTTAACTGATTTTGCGCTGATAATCTCACTTATATTATCTCATCGTTCCTGAGGGAGGGATGAGATATCGTATTCATTGCTGTTGCGGTTGGCCATAGCATGGCCTTCAACATATGCTTCTGGAAACTTGGTTGGCCAGCAGCTGCCATTCAAGCGCAATGGTTTTTACAACTATACCTTCATTGAATAAGCCTATTCAACGCTGCAAGTGCACATGCTCACTCCTAAATGGTGGCATTGGGGAGATTATCCGAAGCTCTATCATTGTGACCTATTTTTGGGGGGAAGATAGCAAGCGCCATATGGTGTCAGCCCCTATTGGGAAGCCCCCAGGGGACACGGTGAAGTGATGTACCGAAATGGTGCATCGGAAGAAGAACAACCGAGGTGTGTGCTAAATCGCACGGGTTTGATAAGTCACTGATGATCAGGGGGATATGTGGAGCACTTCGAGCATGTCCTCGACATGGAAAAGCGCTATATAAGAACAAGATATTATTATCATTATTTTCAAACTTTCCCCATTCTTTGAAAACGCGACTGATTCATCCCATCTTTTCGGATTTGTATTGTTGATGATATTGGGAGGAAATCTGAAGGGTTTTGTGCTGATAGGATGTGAGAGAGGGGTTCAAAGATTTTTTGCACACTGTTCCTGCAACTTCAAATTGCCAGTGTACCCCTATGACCTTTGACACAATATAATTATACTCGCATTACCCCTTAACTGTAATTGTGAAAAGGCTCATTGAGAACATGTAGTCTAGGAAGAAATTTACTGTGACATCAAAGGCACATGAATTATGGGGAGGCTAATATAATAGCTGGAGAGAAACTGAATGCGTCGGTCCATCCCAATGCCCATACGACTCTCTGTTACTCTGAGTTAGAGGTCCTTTGAGTTTATATATGCATGTTTATGCCAAGATCGAAAAGCATCTCACCATGCGATAATAATTGATGTCAGACTTGCACTTCCCTGCAAATATTGTTTTCCATCGAATTTGGCACATTACTTACTCTTTCACTTTCCTCTCTCAAAATAATTATGAGAGAGAGGATTGCTGCAGTGTTGATGGTTACATCGGTGAGAAAAAGACAACAGGACTTCCGCAGGATGTGGAGTTATTTAACACAATGAAACAATTTAATACATAACATAAAGATTCTCCCCAATTTCTCTGCATAATGGACCAAACCAAACTTGAAGCCAATCTGATTGGAATGGGGTTTGGACCTCTAGATCAGTCTTCTATTCCCCACGATATAACCTCTGTTGTTCCAAGCCCTAGAGTTTGCCCTCTACTGCCATCCAAGTCAGTCTCTAATAGTGCACAACTCACTGCAAAAATACAAATCACCAACCATCTCGGTTACACTTACTTTTTCACAGTTACTAGCCTTCAATAACCGGTTGGGAAGACCCACTCAAGTAGCCCTTGAATTGGATCAAAAAACTGGCAATTTTTAAGAAATAATGTTGGTACCAGCGACGTTCCAGCTAACTGCAAACTGACCAGTATAATTCAGGAGTGGTTACTCTATTGTGTATGACAGTTAAATGACCTACTTTTCCAGTTTGATTTCTCTTCAGAGGGAAGGCAAAAAGTCCTGATTGTTGATGTGTCAAGTGTCCGCCAATGCACTGTCTGAAAAAAATCCTCTTCCATGGGGATTGCACAGTATGCACCTCCAATCCCAAAACAAAGCAATCCAATGCCTATAGTCCATTGCGCAGAAGAGAAGTTTTGATGCGAGAGAGGATTATATGGGGGGATTAGCATGACATCTTATTTCAATATCAACATCAGGGCTATTGTTGGGGCTATCAAATTTGGTGTATGATATTTGGAGAAAAAAAATATATAACAAAAGCAAGGTTGTGTGATTAGTTCTGCACTAGTTACTGTTTACTTTTAATAAAGGATTCACAAATTTACAGTCTACCAGATGTCATGATTCCTGGGGTTTTCTTCTGTGGAAGGCTGATGCTCTTGTGGTTGAATGAATGTAGTTTTGGTCATGAGTTGACTGAATCCATGGACCCAGAATGCCTAGAGTCCCAGTCCTCTTTTTTGCTAAGTGGTGCATCCCTATTTTTAGACATAGGGTGGGGACAAGTCACTATAATCCGTTCAATTAAAGTCATGTTGACTCAAAATATGAGGCAAGTCGATTCAGGTAAGTCACTACACAGACTCAATGAAGCAAGCCACTCACTCATACTCACACTGGGCCCCAGTCACCACTGTTTTTGGCAACTAGCACAGTTGACATCATTTCTATTTGTAGGTAACATTTTGCCAGGATTTAAATCTAGGGAGGGGGATGTTCTGAGAGTGAGGCAGTATTAAAGTTGATATGTGCATAGTGCAACCATTCTCCTCACTTGGTGTTTTTTTAGAGAATTGGGTGTTGTTTATTTATTATTTATGTATACTTGCCGAGCAGAGGATCGATTCTATTCGAGGCCCATCAAGGGTGCAGACCTGGATACTGCCACTTATTGTCAGCTGTGAATCTTCACCAGGTACACGGAATAAGGCAATGCCTTTGGCAGTACCTTAACTGTGTGGGTGTTTTTCGTTTATTATTTATGGTATACTTGCCGAGCAGAGGATCGATTCTATTCGAGGCCCATCAAGGGTGCAGACCTGGATACTGCCACCTTATTGTCAGCTGTGAATCTTCACCAGGTACACGGAATAAGGCAATTCCTCTTGGCCGGTACTAACTGTGGGGTGGGGGTAATCCCACACGCAGACGGCAAAAACGTGCAAATTGCCTACCACCTCAAACGAAGTGAAATGTGATCCCTAATCTGGCCAAGTGACCAAGGGGTATGTCAAGGCTGATCGGGCCCGAGCGAACGACATGCAACACGATTCACCATTATTCCGAAGAGGTGCTTGTGTGGCGCCTGAACCACGTACTGTCGGATTCATTCGTCAACCCGAGTGGCCTTGGCATCAATCTGGTACGGTAATCCGGTGGAAGGCCGCCTCTACCAATTGTGCCAACCACTCGGTTCAATATCACTTGTTGGCACCCTCGTGGGGGGGGGGAGGGCTCATCGACGGAGCCGCCGTCCCTCTTGGCTAAGCCATGATGGGGATATGATTTAAGTGTGTTACTGGACTACAATCATTTCACATGTTCAATACAGAGATTAAAGGACCTGAGGCAATCAGGCACTCAGAACTTGAAATGTTCCTTTTCTTCCTTTCCTTCTGATGGCTGTATTCCCCTGCCTGCCACCCTTCCCAGAGCATGTCTCTACAATGGTAGGTTGTAGGCGGGACTCTCAGAAACTGACATTTCTTGTCGAGGGAGAACCATTGGTCTAGGTGCCTTCCCGGAATGCATGCCGTGCGTAAGGGGCTCACTGAATTTTTCTTCTCCATTTTTATTTGTGCAGCTCGGAAAATTGCGTATTACCTTTCTCTGTCCCTTTCTTCCGCTGACTTTACCACCTACGCCTACCCTCCCACTCCCGGATTAATTTCTCTACACTCTAGACGCGATTCTATTGAAAACTGAAGTGCCTTGTGAGGGAGAACCTGCATCTAGGGCAGTGAAGGGAATATTGAATTTTGGGTGGCTAGGACGCTCCTAATTATATCGGAGGTCCTGTAAGGGCCTTTAATAATTTTCTACACTCCTCTGTCACAGAAGCTTGTTGAATGAATGCTGATAGCCTTCCGGCGCACAATAAAAAAATATCTTGCACGTATGCCTTGTACAAGCAAAAAAGGTAAAAATCCTAGATACTACTACTAAAACAAACGTTCATCCAAATCTTTCAAACTTCCAATGATCAATCCTGTCTTACTGGTTAACATTACACATGCCATCAATATTATTCTTCAGGAGAGGCGCTATTGCAGAAATAATCTGTAGTCATCAGTTCTTTCATAGCTCATTATTATCATGGAAATTTAGGTTCTCATTTCTCAGAATATTTTATTACTAGAAATAAGTAAAATACTCATACTTGGCTAAGAGTGGATTAACATACACTTTTTTTTCAGTGGGAGGAGGGGGGGCCAAAACCACTGGGGTCAACAGACGTCAAAGTACAAAAGCCCTGTAAGCATGAGCACTGTTCAATGCAAACATGTACAGTGCTTATAGCTGGATGTAGGATTTCCCATAACGGAGTGCATGCCTCCTATTGTTCTAGGTTCATGTTGTAGGTCACCCGAGATAAAAGCTTAAAAACACATCTTAAAGACTGTCAAGAGTCGATTTCTGCACAGCCTCTATTATCCAGGTATCCAATCAGCTGGCAAAGATGGGTCTGCATAAGTTGTTATTCAGCATACTTAAACGGCTGAATAGAAGATATTTCAATATGGCTCACGAACTCAATGGAATATTTAATAACGGGCAGAATAAGAATAGTGTCCCTACGAGGTGTCAATTATGCATGGAGTTTTGCTATGGTGACCGCACATAATAGCCTGATTGTTTCCAATTCAGTTTTATTTTCAAGTCTGATTTTGGTGGTCACACAGTTAGCTCTCCCAGCTGGTTCCAATTAGTGATGACTCTCTCAGCGAATCAAACTTGCGCTCTCCCTGTCTGCTGTAGCTCAACCAGCCAGTGCGGTCGGATTTCACGACAGGGGGTCATTTTTAGGGAGTGATGGCCAAGATCCGGATTTTAGTGTCGTATTCATGTCATGTTGGGGGCGAGTGGGTGTTGACAAAATCAGCCCAATAGATGGAGTTACTAGGGAAATGCTAATCCAGATGAGCGTAAAGAAGTGATGTTGGGAGTGCAGTGAATCTATTAATATCAGGAGAAGCAAATTTTTTATTATATACTGTTTACAAAATCTTTGAGGCAACAACAACTCAATGAAATACGGAAGGTTAAATCATTGAGGATGAGAATAAGTGCACAGAATTGCAGCACAACTGCAGACTTAAATAACGTTCAAAACCACAACCATTGAAGAAATCGATGGCCTAAAATCGGAAATATGGGAATTAGTCAATGTTTGTTTACTAAATAGCATTTGAACATATCAATATCAGTAAAATATTTCTGCAGGCGTGAAGATGCTGTCTCCTGAAAAGAGAAGTGTTTGAAAGCCAAGATTTGAAACATTTGTGTTTGGCAGCGATATCAACCTTTTGCGGTATTCAAATTGATTATAGCTATAGGTGGGAGCTAGTGCAATCCCCTAAATTAGGAGCCTCTGGACTTAGCTGACAGGGTCAAATGAAGGTCACGTCATCGATATCTGCGTTACTTCAGGTATTGATCCATGACGCTTTAATTATAGTATATAATAAAATTGAATTTACCGTTAGTCATTCCGACAAAGCGCCCAGGACGTTGCAAAGTTTCAGGATGGGAGCCACGAGAGTAGAAGGTACCGATTATTTGTTCCATAAACATGAGTGTTCGGCATGTTATATATGTACTTACTGAGTACAGGGCAGATACACAGCATATAAACCTAGTTATGTTACGGCTAAATGAAACACGATCGTTTTGTGAGTTTAATTTATTGGGAAGGCGGAGGTTGCACTGCATGTTGGAAAAGAAAGACATGTGGGCTTCAACCTGTGCCGATATGTTGAATGTTGTTAGGGTACACAGGTCCAATCTGGGAGCAATAAATGTTGCAATTCTGCAGCCCAGTGTTATGGGTAATCAACCGCATTGACAAGAAAAGTTGGGTGGGCGCTTACGGAGATGGGCGCTGAGAGGATTGATGAATACCAGGTCATTTATGAAATAAATAATAATTAAGTTATATAACATAATTAAGTCCTCACATCAACAAGGGACCAGATCCAGGCGTATTACAGCGCCCTAGGGCGTGGGGAAGTTTAATAGGAAATTAAAGATAATAATCTCGTAGGACAAAGATTAGTATCAGCCATTTAGGCAAGGAATCACTATTGCAAATCAACATCAGTATATACATCAGTATATTCAAATGAATATTGCCAAGTCAACCAAACAAAATAGAGCTGTGGTGAACATTAGCCTGTTATTTCTTTCATCTTGATCCTGCAACTTGCCTTTACCAGGAAAATATTGCAAGGGGGGGGGTGAGGGTGGGGTGGTGGGTGGGGCGATCCATCTGGAAGAGGGGGCAATAATAAAACAGAATAGGTTTCTCATATAGCATTATAAGAAGTCTTTATGTTAGCAAGAAACAGCGCAACGGACAACATGTATTAATGAGAGAGGCAGGGCAACATCAGGAAAAAAAACATTTATATATAGAGAATGTTGCTTTTTTCTCCTAACATGGATCTGTTGAGGGAGGAGGTGGGGGTGGCTATTAATGCATCAATACTACCTCACTGGGCTTCATTAAACCCCTATCAATACAAAACATCCCCTCGCCTTCAATTCAAAAAATGCACATTTAAGGCTCTCCTTCATCCCCTGCGGAGCTGTAAACTTTACAAAAACGAGGGCGCTACTAAACAACAGTATATACTCAGCCAGGATAAATAGAGGGGCTATTTGACAATAATGTGATCAATTTGATTACATTCACTTGGATGTAAATGAAGCATGTCACAGGCGGTTAGTGTGCATTCTCGCCACTTAACAGCCGAGGGTATTCCTATCATTACAGTTTCCAGATAACAGTCGCCACTCTCCGGAAATTCAAGCATGTTTTTTACTGTGATTTGATAAGTTTTGGGAACATCTGAGAAGTTTTGTTTGGTGTTAGTGGATTGCAAACCAGATATAATATCTTTATAAACCCTAATCCCGAGCTGGCTTCCTTAGACAGGCAAAACCACCGATTTTGCGTGAGGGAGTGTAAAAAAGTGAAAGATTCCTGTGTAGAAGAAGAAACTTCTACTTACAGCATGCCATAGCAGCAATAGGCGACTCGGAGTAAGTAACAACACGGGCAATTGCAGAATTAGAACTCTTTTTTACAATGTCGCCAGGCGTGGTTACGCTCCGAGGCTACAAGTAGGGCATTCCATTTTGTTTGTGAATTTATTGCGTTAGGAAGTTGCCCTAAACTTTCCAAAACCAGCTGATTTTGACAATAAAATATGGGAATTATTAGCCTAAATATCATTTTGTGAACTACTACGCATCAGAAAAGCCATAGTGAAATAACGAGCAAATATTTAACAACCCCAGAAACTAGTGCGAACCAATAAATGTGTGCCGGAATATGAATCCCAGGAAGTAATACCTATGGGTGAGCCAAACCTTAAAATGGGAAAAATAACATCACTGGCGAAAAGACGGATTATTTAAAACTTTGGCTGTTTTCTGATGATGAGCCAAACAGTGGTTATGAAGTCTATATACGATGCTAACACTGGGATATGGTCTTCTAATAATGGTATTCTGTAAGATATATTAATGTGACAGCAGGCGACGGAATGAAGACAATTATAAACATGTACGTTATGAAACCAATTTTCGACCAAGTTATTGCCAAACGACGGAAAATATAACAAGGCAAGTGAAACTTCTCACAGTCCACTGTGGCACTGTCACTATATTGAAATATGCCAGTGTTGCGAGAGGAATTGAGCATGTGCCTGGTGGTAACTGTGAAACTGGGCTCACTCCTCCCAGGTGAGCAATCCGGCAGGAAGAGATGAAAACCTAATGATGTTGCAATACTGCCCTCTATTTGAACACAGCACAGAGTGTGAAGGAAGCTGAGTGATGGTGAATAGATTGTTCAAGCAAGCAGACACATGGAAGTCAGGGAATCCTGTTCTCTCAGATCTTTTTGTAACTTCTCAGAGCATTCAACTATTCAAGACCAGCAAGGGTGCAGACCTAGATCGCACCTTATTGCAGCTTCCGAATCCCTTGCCAGGTACGGGAATTGGAAAGGCAATGCCTCATGGCGGACCTAATGTGGGTGGGGGGGGGGTATCACACGCAGACTGCAACTTGCAAATTGCCCAACCCCTCGTTTGTCCCTGCACTGAATGCCCAGCAAGAAGGCAGCAGACCATGTTGAAAAACATCGGGTTGACTGGACGGGCAGGATTGAAACCCCCAGTTCCTGGGTTCCGGTGGGGCTCTACCAACTGTGCCACACCACTCAGGTAACATACACTTCCGTTTTAAATCCACCGGGGTAACTAGTGAGAGGGTACCTTTAATAACTGAAAACCAATTCAAGTGGGTACTACAAAATGCTATCAAAACCCCTCCATTCTTGCAGACACCGCACCACTTCTCAGGGAAATCCACCCCCTTCTTTGGGGAATTTGCAAAAGAAGAGGGGGCTTTATCAGTCAAAGGCTGTCCCATGACCAAATGTAGGAAAGTCAATTTTCAAAAATGATCTTAATATAAGAATCACACAAGGCGATCGCCCAATTTTTTTTTTTTTTTGTATTCATGCTTTTTTTTGTTTTTGGGGGAGGGAGGGGATTTGCAAAAAAAGGTATCGACCTGGTTGTGCGATCGTGGTTGTATATTCTACACAAAAAACCAAACAGTCCTGAGACAATGTCATGTCAACGGAACATCACGTATTTTTCACCATATAAACACATTAAAATTCCTAAGAATTCTTAGAAACTGAACAATGAGTTTGACTCTCAATACAAAAGTCCTTAATTGCTTTTTTCTTATGCCCCCCACTTTCTCCCAAAAAATACCCAAATTTGAATTAATTTTCCGCGATCCACGCACATCTCGGGGGAGGAGGGGGGGGGAGGGGGGGGGGGGTTTGGGAAGCATCCCAAGTTAAGAATAGAGGGAAGAACAAGATTAACCGTATTTTTTGTAGGTCTAATCAACCTAAACAAATTGGTTGGGTAGAGAGGTTTGCTTGAGCAGCTTATACAGCATAAAATTGTCGCAGTAGCTATTGTTTTTATACCTGTTCCTCAGTGCTTAATCCTAACAGAAGCTATTAATATGATGGAATTCAATCAAATTATGAACATCAACACATCAGATCCAGAACTGTTCAGACCATACCTACTTTGATTTTGGCGACCTTCTTAACCAATTGGAAATTGGAATAAATTATGCAAATTAGGCAATAAATGACTCTACGACCCAAAGCTGTACTTCAAAAGATCAGGATCAACGGTGGATCACCTCTACCAATTTTTGGGGAATCCAACAAACTTTCACAAAATTGCAAATTGCAATTAGACACACAAATTACCTCCAGTGACCCCAACTTCACATTTTTTGAATTTCTTCTCTGGAACCATGGGAAGACCACATCCCCCAAGTTTCGTGCAAATCCGACAAACTTGAAAATTCACATAATTTAAGCCATTACCACTTAATTAGCATATTTTCGGCTTAAAATCTCATCAAGTTGCATCTCCTGTCCTCCAGGTCCTACATTCCACACTACATCACTGGTAGCACATATGTTTTCTTGCCTATCTTGCTACACTTTAACAATGAAGTACATAAAATAGCTAATTAAACCCAACCTAATTAATGACTCTTTCTCCCAAATCTGACAGATCGGTACAAAAACCCACTCCGGTGCTACACACTAAATTTCGTCATGATCGGCCTTCACGGTTTGTGAGAAAATCCTTCTACCAAGAAGTTGGTGACATATGTATTTGGTGTTTGTGTGTGTAAGGACCGTCAAACGAGGACATTCTTTGAACCCCGCCCAACCGATGACAGTCGTCAAATCAGAGGCCATCATCATGGAACTGCAAGACAATAGCATGGTCTCAAGAAGTGTTATTTGGAAATTTAAACAAAAGTTAATTACTGCCCCCTATGGTGGTCTAGTGTGACTTTGTATGATTTTTCTTTCTGCTACACACCGAGGGTCTTGATATTGCATACCACCGCTAACCGATGACGCACACTAATACCATACAACCGTGGACCAAAAAACTGGCTAACCTATCCTACCGCCACCGCGGACTGATCGCAGTATGACACTAAACGGCACTAACAAACAGCATGTTTTAGCATGCGCTTGTGTCTGCTACAATAGCCACCAACCACTCTTTCAAGCGTGACAGTCCTTGTTCCCAGGTGTGGTCCGCAGGTGGCGGGCGTGATTTCATACGAACGTCTCGTTTTCAACACCTATTACAAACGCGCACACACACACACACACTACCCACGCAACGCCAAAGTGACCACAGTTCTCTTCCTGACTTCCATTCAGCGAGACAAAAACAGGATGGATTTGTGAATCTGTGAACTATGAAGAGTTACCCCTTATCGACCATACCCCCCTATATTATGCTACGAGTATCTGGCTTCCACATAATACCACCGGGTTGGCAACTCCCATCGCCCTTCTCTCTTTTTCTTTTTGGAAACTTTTTTGATTACCAAAACACTTGTTACAGACGAACAGTCTGGCAAAAATATTGCTGACCGTACTATGTGGACTGGCCAACCTCGGTAGCATATTCGGGTGGGGGTTGCCAAGTCGATTAGGTGTTAAGTAGAGTAGTGAAACGATATCAAGAGCCACTCGTCACTAATCCCATTGAGTGCACAACCATCAGGTTCTAGAAGGGGTGTCTGGACCACACAAAGTTGTGAATTCCCTTTCTTCCCCCCCCGCCTTGACTTCAACCGGTGATTGCATCCAATTCCCCGTCTTTCTCACATTCAGCCCTCCCTCATCCTGCCGAAGTAGCACATTACTTCCACACTTTCAGTCCTTGCAACCAGCTGAACCACCATGGGACCACCCGCATCCCCACTGACACAGGATTACAATTCCCTCGAATTAACCCTAGAGACCATCACGCAACAAAATAATCCCTTGTGTAATCCATGGAATGAACAAAATGAATAATTAATTCTGGTATCAAAGCACACAGACAGGAGTGCATGAGTTTAAGACAGGCATTATGATCAACGGAGGGAATGATGAGACATGTGCTTGGGCAACAGCTGTTTGGTCACTGAGATATAGAGCTACTGAGGAGCATTTTAGGAGGGCATGTGAACTGAGGAGGGAGGGGGGGGGGGGGACATTCAAACTTACCGCATCCCTCCTCCCATCCCAGTGGCTACACCCCTGGTCAGATTAGCCAGCATTTAATACTACCATGTAAATCATAGAACCATTCTGAACCTGGGTCTGGCCCAACTCCTCCCCCCCTCCCTCCTCCCTTCTATTTTTACATATAACTCCCTGGTCAGTTCAGCCCAGCCATTCATTACAACCATTTAAATCAGAGAACCCATTCTTACCCCCGTTCTGCCCCACCCATCCCCGCTAGTGTTTTAACCTTTGATCATATCGGGGCTCTGGCGACAGAACCCCACCCTCCCTAGTTGTCACACCACACCCCTGGTCAGTGTTGACCAGAGTCAATCACACCATGTAAACATAGACCACATGCTTGACCCTGGGCCGTCTACAACAAAAACACCCGTCCCCCGCCTAGTTTTTTTAGCCTTGATCAGATCCGGCCCTGGCCACACCCTCCTTCTAGTGGTTACTACACCACCCCTGGTTCAGGTTGACCAACATTCAATACAACCATGTAAAACAGAGAACACAATCTGACCATCCCCCTCCCAGTAGTACTCCCTGATCATGTGGGGCCCTGCCACACCCTCCTAATTGTACCACCATCCCAGAGATGCTAACAGGTGGCAGCCCCATCTCTGCATCCGGTTCCCGGACATCTCCCACCCGGACAATTCCCACCGGACAATTCCCACCAAACGTGACCCTAACTTCCAGTATCTAACCTAATAGACCACAAAAAAAAAACATTCCAGGAAAATGTCCGGATGGAATTGTCGGGAATGGGGGGGGGGGGGGGTGGGAATTGTCAGGTCACGCTGCATCGCATAATGAACACACTCCAAGAAGATACACTGGAAGGAACCTGGAGGCCCTTAGAATCCAGAGCACTAAGCATGAGGGTGGCAAGAATTTTTTCTAAGGGGGGGCCAAAAATGAGAGACTACAGTAATGTTTTGGACTAAATCTATGTGGGGTGGAGGCTAACATATTCCTAGGAGGGCAGTGCCTCTTCCCCCCCCCCCTTCCCACACACACCTTGACTATGGGCCTGGAAGGAACTGGATGACAGTATAGTAACAGAGTGCAATAAAAGATAGACATAATGAGACTGGTAGGCTAACGAAATAGAGGGCAGTGTGGTGAAAGTATTGGCGAGGGTTGTTGAGGGAATTAAAAGGTATTCCATAAATGAAAATCTCGGTGCGACCACTCTTTGTCTAAGGGCCTCGAACATAAGTTTCTTGCTCATACAAACATTGCTCTTATAATATGCTGCAGAACCCAAGTGCCACCCCGAATGAAACATTTAGGAATAAGACGACTGCAGATTAGGTAAATATGAAATTATCCAACTTGTAAATTCATTAGCCACACAGAATATGCTAACATATTGTACCACTTAAAGCATGGCCTATGCTGCTTCAAGAAATACGATATGTCAATTGAAAATTCAAATACTGAAAATTTTCACATCATTATTTCAAATAGCACCGATGTTCCTTCCTAATAAAAATTCAAAAACTGAAATCAATAACATCAATATATTAAATAGTATGGTGTTCCATTATCTCCTAGAATATCATCCGGTCTTTGAAATTAATTTATCTATATTCCAGCGAGGCAGAGTACCGAATCCAATGAGTGCATTTGAAGGCAATGACTCATGAATGTGTCTTCCTGAAATTCCGGGTCCCTCAATAAAAAATTTCAGCTGAAGGCTTCAAGTGAAAAATTGATTAGGGATGTCAATGAAAGGGAATTGACCACGATTCCAGGTATTCACTAGATATACGTGGATCGATGGCTTTGGGGAATACTACTAAACATGATATTTTTCAAACTATTACGATATCCTAAAGTTTATTCCCACCCATAGATCATTTGCATTTTCTTTATTTTTATCCAGACATGTAACGTAGGTAGGTGGACAAGTTTAACTTTGTTTTGCTACACAAGTGGTGTACACTTAGTATGACTTTGGTTCATGTGGTAACAGTTCCAGCAAAGGGGACACGTATTTTTTAACCTTTTGATTTTCTTCACCAGAGGCTAGAGGACTCTAGGTAGTCAGGCAGACGGTCCTGGGTGTGTGCGTGTGTGTTTTTTTTTTTTTTGTGTGTGTGATGCCTAGCTCTGTGTGCACGGTGGTGAGCATAACACATGTACGTAAACATCAATTTAAAGGTACAATGGGGTGTAAATATGATGTTGAGACGTAATCCCCAAAAACTACTGGTTTGCGTATAAAATTAGCAACCATACTGAACTTCTTGAAAGCTCATCTAATTAGAAAATTGCCCCCTAGAACTCCATCTTATCGGGGGCTTTTGCAACCCCCGCCCCCAAACGCCGGCATAAATTGACACCTCGTAGGGACACATTCCTAATTGCCTGTTGCATAACGAGCACGTTTTCTATAAAGGAACACGTCAAATTTTGGCGATAAATTTCGGCATAGAAAAGAGAGGTACTTATCAAATGTTCAGAAAATTCTCTGAAAGTGAAGTGCATATTCCAAATAATAATCAGTATAAATCCTTGTTATCCAGGCATGGGTCCAGAAATCGGAAACGATATGTAGGAAAGTCGAAGAAGAAATATAGAGAAGTGCTCGTTATACTCAACAAGCAAAAGAAGAATGGTTTGTCCTTCAAGTGTCAATATGCATGGAGTTTGGGGGCGGGGCGGTTTGCAAAGCAGCCTGATAAGTGGAGTTTACTAGGGCAACTGCTGATTAGATAAGCTAAAAAGGGTGAGTTGGAAGTACAGTGAATTATTTATAACAGTTAGGTAGCCAGCCAAACCCCCAGTCCAAATTCCATGCGCACAGAGTGTGCCAATGAGGCATGTAAATTGTTGTGGAGTTCCCAAAGAACATTCCTGGCACTGGTTCGAGCAGGTATGAAGGACTTGACACCAAATCATTATACACCACCAGTGAATTGGTTTCACTCACTTGCAATCATCAACTGAGTGTGGAAATAGGTTATGTATCTTTCAAGCAATTTGCAATTTGTGGCTAATTGGGTTCCAGAAACCGTTTGGCGCCTAAGCGGCCTAAAAATAAATTTCAAAAATTGACTCACACTTGGATTTCATTTGGGGCTTATCTTAAAAATTAGGGTCCATTATTGGAGTAATGATTGATAGTTACTTCGACAAAGGAATACAACCAGCCTGAACCTCTAATATTCAAGACGGAGCAATGAGGATAGATGCCATCATTACTTCAACAAGAAAATTGTCAATCTCGATGGGGATTCAAAGGCTGCAACATTCACCTTGTAAACTCACTTCCAGGGTGATAAATACCCCCAGGTACGAGTCCATAAAGGAAATAAAATATAATGTATCCAAATCGATTTAAAGTAACTAACCAATGCTCTAGATGGTTCTATATTACAGAAGGTCATTTTAATTTAATAACCTTGGGGCCTGGGAATGTGATGGGCATAATGTCAAAGGATCGTATTAAGCAATGGAGTTGCAAACCGCCCGACCTAGATAAGATGCCACTCTGCGTTCTTGAATCAGGCTGCCAAATTCTGATGGGGTTGTAGATAGTTATAATCTTCTTATCAGTGGTCTCCAATATGTTAGTGGGGAGTAAAATAACAGTGGAACCATGTTGGGTGATTGTGCCAACAGCACACGCAATATGGCAGGTGCCAAAGCACAAAGGCAAGGAGTTGCCCGAGGAGGGGGGGGGGGGGGAGAAAGGGCATGGGGTGCGGGAGCAAGGGCCAGGGGGTTTTTGAGCTCCAGGCACGCCCTAAGATTGGTTTTGTAGAGCAAAAGTGCTAATCAAATTTTCAATTTGTATAGCAATTAACAGTTTGCAAGCACTTAAAATGCTGGACACATTGCGTGTTTTCTATTGTTGAAAGAATTTGATGTATGCCTACATTACCATATGTTGTCGTTTCTATGTTTCTATCATTCCATCAGACATCTCACTCAGTTAAAACCCACCCTTGCTAGGTTTGGAAAAACAAATCACCGTCAATTTCACATTGGGTGTTACTTTTATAATTTTGTGTGTTACACATACTTCTTTAAAAATGATGTGTCATTATTAATGCTACTTTCACTTGCTAATTTCAGGATGCAACTCTGTTCTTCACCTTACTGTTGTGCTTTAATCCTTTGAATAATATTAAATAACTTTAGTTCCAGCTATGGAATGTAAATTTGACTCACTATAATTCAATTACTGTACTCAGTGCATTTTGTGCACACAGGACTAATTTTATAGAGGAAATTCCCCCTTCCAGAAAAATATTTTGCAAGATTATAAAAGACCTAAAGAGGAGATTTTTACAGTGCAGGCGGACCAATGAATCAATCTTTTTTTTTTGTTGAAAAACCTCTTACCTCAATAGTAGGCCTCCTTCCTACTAGATTGCTGTTTTAGAGAGTTAAAAAAAATTGTTTAATGAGCGCTTGATATACTGAAAAACTAAGCTATTAAATGCCAATTCCCATTCCTCATAACCATAGGCCGAACTCTGTCAGAATGAGCCAGAAATCTAGTAGAGTGCTTTTAGTTTTTAAAAAGAGCCAGCATTAGCGACTAATATATATATTTTAACTAATACCAGAATTAAGAGAGCAGTGTGTTGTGTCATAACATCACGCCAATGACCCCATCACTTTCTGTATTGAACTCATGAACACGCCTGATTAAAATTGAAGTGTTTTCTGACAAATAAAATGAATTCTAAGGTTTAATTCTTAAATCTTGCAACGCCACATTTACCTAAAAGTTGCCCAACCCACCGAAGGCAAATGCTTTATTGGCGTTTTTTGTGGGGGTAATATTGTATTTTGGCGAAAAATGCAAAATATCACAACTATCACCAACCATCTCACACAGGCACATAGGACTGTTAGGCCTAGTCTTGGCTGTCAATTGTATTGACTTGTAACAGACACACTTTACCCTAAGAAATAAAATCCCCTTCTGACGTACCTTCATAAACAGAAAGCCAAAGGCTTATTGATCCTCGCTCTTTCTGACAACCTATAGCCAGCACACAAGGACAAATGGGAAGATGTACCAGCTCATAATGGGAACTCAACGTCCTGACAATTTCCATTTTCCCCAACAACAAATAGGGTACCTACACTCTTGATAAGATAGCTATACACTAATTTTAGGGATTTCAGGACTTTGACCTCTGGTACCTCAAAACAATAGGTTCATCGTACTCATCATCGGGACACACTACCAATTCCTGAGCTTCATCCATTCAGGGGGGGGTCGTTTTATCAATGCGGTTCCCAAGCCAGATTGGCCAAAATATCTTTTCCCAAATTTTATTATTTTCGACACCAACATTACCCCACCCCTGACCTATATCAAAAACAATAGGCGTTCCTTTACTCCCCATAAGAAAGCTACCATCAAATTTGAACCTGATCAGACCACCATTCTGGACTTACGTTTTCCAGGTTTTGACCTCTGGTGACCTCAAGATGACCTCTGACCTGACCACCAAAAAACCATAAGGGTTCAATGTACTCATCATTGGACACACATAGCAAGTATTAGCTTCCCTCCACGTGGGGTCGAGTTATGTGTTCACAAGCCAAAATTGGCCAAATTATTGACTTTTCACAATTTTTTTATTTTTGAACCAAATCCACCCCGACCTATAAAAACCATAGGGTTCCTGTCGCCCCATACGAAAGCTCACAGACAAATTGAACCCCGATCAGACCACCATTCTGGACTATTGAATCGATGTTTCACAAGGTTTTTGACCTCTGGTGACCTCAGATGACTCTTGACCTGACCCCAAACAATCGGGTTTCAGGGTACTCATCATGGGGAACACCATAGCTATTATGCGCTCATCCCCCAAGTGGGGTCGAGTAATCGTGTCACAAGCAAATTGGCCAATTATTGACTTTTTTACAATTTTTTTTATTTTTGACCAAAATCCACCCCGACCTATACCAAAAACAATAGGTTCCTGTACTCCCCATAAGAAAGCTACACACAAAGTTCAACCCTATCATACCAACCATTCTGGACTTATCGTGTCACAAGGTTTTCAGACTTTGACCTCTGGTGACCTCTCAGATGCCTCTGACCTGACCCCAAAACACTAGGGGTTCATGTACTCATCCTGGGGGGAACCACATAACCAAGTATGGCTTCATCCATCCCAAGTGGGGTCACGTTAGCGTGTTCACAATCCAAAATTGGCCAAATTATTGACTTTTCACAATTTTCTATTTTTGCCCAAAATTCACCCCGGACCTAAGACCAAAACAAGAAGGTTCACGTACTTCCCCATACGAAAAGCTACACCCATTTGAACCCGATCAGACCAACGCAATTTGGACTCATCGTGTTCACACGGTTTTCAGACTTGACCCAGGTGACCTCAATGACTCTGACCTTACCCAAAACAATAGGGTTCATATCACTCATCATGGGGAACACCCACTCTACCAGTATGATCTTCATCACCATGGGGTGGGTCAAGTTACGTTTTCACAAGCAAAATTGGCCAATTATTTACTTTTCACAAATTTTCTCTATTTTGGAACCAAAATTCAACACCCCCTGCCTAATACAAAACGAATGGTTTCCGTACTCCCCATAAGGAGCTGCCAACCAAATTTTGAACACCGATCGAGCCCAATCCAACACTTCTGGACTTATGGTGTTCCCAAGGTTTTCAGACTTTGACCTCTGGTGACCCAGATGACTCTGACCTTACCCAACAATAGGTTCATGTACTCATCTGAAGAACCAGGCCCATACCAAGTATGAGGCTCATCCCTCCAATGGGTTGAGTTATCGTGTTTCACAACCAACAATTGGCCAAATTATTGACTTTTCACAATTTTTCTATTTTTGACCAAAATTTCACCACCGGACATAACAAAAACAATAAGGTTCTGTACTCCCCATGAGAAAGCTACACATCATTTGAACCCGATCATACCACCAGTTCTGGACTTATCCTTGTTCAACAAAGGTTTTTCATTCAGGGGGGGGGCGTCGGGCTTTTGACCTCTGGTGACCTCAGATGACCTCTGCCCTGACCCCAAAACATTAGGTTTCATTTACTCATCATGGGGAAAACACATACCAAGTATGAGCTTCATCCAACAGGATGGAGTCAAGTTGATCGTGGTCACAACCAAATTGGCCAAATTCTGTACTTTCGCTGCAAATTTCTATTTTGCCAATTCACGCCCCGACCTATACCAAAACAACAGGGTTCCTGTACTAACCCATAAGAAGCTACAACACCAAATTTGAACACGATCAGACAAACCATTCTGATTCATCGTGTTCACAAGGTTTTCAGACTTGGACCTCTGTGACTCAGATGACCTTTGAACTGACCCAAAACAATAGGGTTCATGTAATCTCATGGGGGGAACAACATACAAAGTTGAGCTTAATCCATCCAGGTAGGGTTGTTGAGTTATCGTGTTCACAAGCGGGTGTTACACACGTAAAAACACACACATACAACACAAATACAACTTACACACAACACACTGGCATGACTGGATAGATGCCTCTGACTTCATCAAGAAGAAATCAAAAAAGGGGTGTCAAACCTTGGGTAAAAGTATTGATATTAAACACACTTAAATGTCTGTTTGATTATGTCATGTTTTTTAAAAGGATTGCAAAATGATTTTTTAACGTTATTTTACTGTGATTTGCCACCATAGCCCCATGGGTCTAGTGGAATTTGTACTGTACCACTTGTTACACCCCCAAAATGTCAATATTTTTTGCTATATCTTCGGAAAACTAAAAGGGGGCTACCGACGCTGTGCAGTACATTAGACTTTCATTGAAAATGTTTTACGTATGTCTATTGTGGAACGATGCATGGCAGTGCAATTGTGCACACATCGCGATTCATTGGAAATGTAATATAATACACTAGGACGTCGATGTAAATCGCTGAGATGTATTTTTGTTTTTGTGCTGAACAAAACATTGCAGTTGGTTAACAGAGAACTTCTATTTTACCATCCTAAATTTGACTGTGCAAAATGCATTTCAGACGATATAATGTTTTGCAGATGTTATAAAAATCAGCTGGATTGGTTGTAGCTTTCTATCGCCCAATTTTGCCGATCCAAAAACAAGGTATCGCAGTCAGGCTCAATTGATATATAAGTAGGAGGTTTTTCTCTCAAGGTGGATCGTCTCACGCAATCCCTGCCGCCATCGTTTGCATGAGGTCACATTCTGTTTCGCAAGTCCCGAGGGACCATATTTATTTCGACAACCAATTCATCTCTAAAGATAATTTATGTAGAGTAATTTTTTGGTAATTCGGCCTGGCCTAGGCCTATGATAGTGAACTGAAACTTTTATTTTTAAAATATTAACCCTCCCACATTCAATGGACAGGAAACACGGGGGTCTGTACAAAAGTTAATCCCATGGGACACACAGTGGGACAGAAGGCCACAGCTATGACAAAGTTCCTAATTTAATGTAGTTCAGGATATGCCAGTATGCAATAGAGCTCAGCCTGAATTATTGAGTTGTTTAATACAGCAATTCAAATAACTTCCTCAATGGGGAACTATGACAGCAATGAGAGGCTAGACAGTGCCATATCGTCATCCCTTGCCCCCTGGAAGTTAACCCAAGTTGTAATTTGTAACTCTTGCGCATGCCGAAGTATGTTTTGAAGAGCATATTTAACTATATTTAAAACATGTTCACATATTGCCTACTAGAGAAATAGTTTGGTCATATCTGAGCCCTATGAATTCAGCATAATTTAATGAGTGCCGGGGGAGTTACAGGGAGGACGGGGCTTGATCAGGTTTGGGGAGGGGTCACAGGACTCCCTGGGGAGCGTTGGTTCAATAAATAATTTTGAATAGATTATTCACTATAGAATATCTAAGAGGGCTTTTATCCCAATTGCTTCCCTAAAGGACAAATGCAGCCACCTGGGATCAAATACAGAACAGACCTCTGAATTGGATCAGTCTAAGCTGGACATTCCTACAATTTTTCTGTTACCGGGTTGGAGGCCTTTGAAGGTGGGCTACATTGAAAGTTTCCGAATGTGCATAATTAATGATTTCATACTTGCACCACCCTGCGAAATTATACTCTAGTCTATGAAGGGGAGGTGAAGGGGGATGAGGGGGGTCTATTGTGCATGGTATAGTAAAAGTGCTGTGACAGTTAATTTTGTGAGGAGAGTTAAAGCATTCAACACTTTCCAAATGGTTGAGTTATCCAACACAATAAAACATAAAACACATAGGACTTTCCTGTTATGTTGGTCAACCGCTACGTCACACATATCACACAATAGCTATACTGTCCCATTCGTAGTAGTATGCCAGTAACTCCGATAGGAACATCATACTGAAGTTGGCGTTTTGGACCGATAGATATAGTTTTCTACCATTTCATCAGGGGCGGCGCACCAGGCATTTCCACGATGAGGGGGTAGAGTTCACCCGACAGGCGGGTCGATTTCCCAATGAAAGTTCAGGGCCGTCGTTATTGTCGTTCGCCATAGTGCCCCTCATTCTACCCGAATACCCAAACCTTAATTTGCCATGTTTTCATCTTCATTTCCCTCTTTGTTTTCTCTTTTTTTCTTTATTTTTCTACATTCCCGCGATTTTCCTCTCTGCTCCCCAACACCCTCTCGATTCAGAACCGGCGGGAAGGGGGTAAGTGGGGGCAATTGCTTCCCGACGGGGGTGAGGGGGGGAGAATGCACCCTTCCCCCCCCCTGGCAACCCCGCGCCTGCTCTATTCCCCACAGAGACAAAAATAGTACTTCCTCTCTTATATAGTCAAACTTGCAGTTGTCTTTAACACAAAGCTTCATTCAACCTTTGAAATATTCGAGAAAGGACAAATCAAGAAGCAATGATATTGTGAAAAACGAATGCCCCATCATTCGATACCTCATCACAAGAAGAACTTCAGTCAAAATTACAGCCACCAAATCATTTCTATTAGGAGAAAATGGTTGTGATAAGTCGGCCAAATTTTCGAAAAAGCCAACCCGCCGTAACAAATGTATCGTTTCGCCAAAGGGGTGGACTCCCTAGCTATTCCGCAAAATTAGGAATTTTGACTGCTACGGTTGTTCTACAGATTTTCTCAATTGTATTTATCATAAAAGTCAATTCAGTAATACACAGTGGGTAAGATTCATGGCTGGAAAGGAGACAAGAAATATAAAGGCGGATGGAACTTGTGTTAGCAAGTGTTAATAAATTTTACCACTCCTCTTTAATCTATACCAATGAAAACCTTGTACCGCCCCCCTCCATCAGGGGTGTGCACACTTTTCCTCACCCTCTCATCCGGCTATGCAGACCAGCATAACATAAATTGCTCAGCAGAGAGGGGGGGGTGTGGCATTCAATACGTTTGACTATTTTTTTTTTTTTTACTAGCTGGTTTAACAAGGCCTTCTCTGGTCGAAGACACTAGATCATTTTACCTTGTCCAATAAACAAATCTGACCAGCAATTCTGTTAAAATGGGAGTGCATTCAATGACCCCCCCCCCCCTCCCCCCTGCACTATGATGCATACAATGCATGGACAAATGCAGAGATCCTAACCTGCAAACATTTACTTTGCATTACAAACACGTACAGGGATAAGGAGTTACACAAACTCATATGCAGTTAATGAAAATCAGATCGTGGCCAGCCACCACCAACTGTGAAAACAAGGCGATGGGCGACACGACTGTGTGTTTTTTTGCCAGAGTGCAGGTAATTAAGCTGCCTGGCTATTGATGTGCTGACTGGGCCAAGTTCCTATGAGTTTTCCCCTAATTCAAACCCCAGAAATTTCAGAGAAGATATATTCGTCACATGGATAAGCGAAACGTGGTGTGCGTTTACATGATGCAACCATGATTAAAAAGTGCTTCAACTTGTCGGAAAAATTTGAGAAAGATCATCTCCTATTCCGTTTCCACCCCCCCCCAATACCCTCAAGTTTCTCCATACATTCAATGGTTTTCTCAAATTCCCCACCTGGAAGAAAGTAAAAGTAATTCTGCAGGTTTTCTCTGATTCTGGGACTCTCTGGGACTTAAAATCAGGAAAACTTACCAAGGGAATGATCCTTATAGCTCCCTCCCCGCAAAATTAACAATCAAAAGTTCAATCTGTCTGGACTAGGGAAACAGCATGATGGGTGCAGAGAACTCTCACTCCTGGTCCATTCACAGCATGTTACAGGGAGTACCCCAAGGCACGAATGTTTCCCTCCACAGCACATAGTTGCTTGAATATTGTCATTCTCATTGACAAAGAATGTTCACTTCAGCAGGCCACTGTATCCTCTTAGTGGGGGAACTAAACTCAAGTCCATTGCCAAATTTTGCCAGGCTTGACCGAGCTGTTGAATACTGTCAAGTGTAAATATTAGGAAGCAATTTCCCTGCCAAGGGACCTCACCTCATTCCACCTTATTGACTGTCTCTGTTATTTTTATGTTATGATGTACAATAGCCACGTAGGCTTTATACATACACAAGTGCTCAGGTTCAATGGAAAGGCGAAGTGATTGAACCCCTTTGAAAAGGAGGAAGGGAAGAATTTATCTAGCAGAACTTTACTCAGGAAAGTCTAGACAGCATGATTTGCTACAAGGCCCATTAGGATTCTAAAACACTGTTGCTGGAAATATCCTGCCATTCTACCTGCATTATATACTAACTATGCGGCAAATAGGCGACGAGAATACAAATAATAGATCAACTTCATCAATTCAACTCTAGGGGTTCCAAAATTTTCCGTACTGGGGTACCCTCCTTCTACGGTACCCATGGTTCAGATCACAGATTGTAAAGAGGAGGGGGCTCAATTGAACGCAGCCCTGTCGGTGGAAGCCTAGTGATTCCTTGACTAAGTTATGTTACAAATGCCTAACCATAAAAAGCATCCAACCCCGGATTTCAGATTTTGAATGCTAGCAGCTGTTGACATGTTGACCTGCTGACAATGACTAGTTGCCTGAACCCTAGATTAAATAGAAAAGGAGCCACTAGATATGACCAATCTAAAAATACCAAGGGTTAGCCCTCAACATATTCTTAGCTTTAACCTCTGCTAACCTTAGGCGACATATCATGACCTAACCCAGAACAGGAGCCTTAAGATGTGGCAGCCTAAAGGCATGCTATTCATCACTAATGCTGCATTGTCATTTGAAAAAAATATTCCCCTTACCCCTGGTATCATGGAAAACACTCCTATACCCGGGCCACAAGAATTGGTTCACAACGCTCTCTCCAGATTCGATTTGAACGGAAAGGCTAAGCTCAGTCATGTACGCATTGATTATATACACTTCTGAGATTAGAACTGAATCCTCTCATCTGAGAGCGGTTCTTTACCAAGATAAATAAGGTACTACCGTTAAGGATTCCCAAGCAAAAGAATATGTTGTCATTCATTGGTCATACCAACAGAATTAAGATGGTACTGCTGCACCTCAATGGGCAACTAGGGAACATGGGAGCAGAGGGGGAACCAAAAAGGGGGGGAGGCAATTTGCAAGTTGCCCACTGCATGTGATAACCCCCAGCCCCCAAATAAACGTACCATAAAGTGGCCATTGCCTTACCAGTGTGTAACAGGTGAGGAACTGTCGCAGGCCGACAAAAACTGTAGATCCTGGTTCTGCCACTTTACAGGCCGGCCTGGAATAGGTCAATACTCAGCTTGGAAGTATATTACAACAACAGGAATTGAACAAACTCAAAAAGGAGGATTTAAGTGGTAAGTGTTGAATTACAACTGTTTAAATTGATTCATGGCGTGAGCTATCATGAATGATATCCAAAGTATACAACATCGGTCAAAATATGAAGGACAAACATCTACTCAATGAAGCGTCTGCAAAAAAAAATATATTTAACACTCATCGATTAAAAACTAATATATCTGGATGCCCATATAGATATAGTGCTTTTCCGGAACACCATCTTAGGCGCTCTCAAAGCGTTTCACAACCACTTTAGAATATGCACGCGATTTTGAAGCATATGTACATTGTGCAAGCAAGGCTCATCCTCCATTAAAAGCGGCTGAAAGCCTAAAAAATTGATTCGTTATCCAATTACCGAAATCTATTCATCCAGTTCCCATGGCCGGTGTTTAAATCTGAACATTCTTGCCATGCTTTCACTTCACACTCCTGACAGGAACACTCCTATTTCATAAGCAGGATTGAACTGTGTAGAAGGAACGGAGAGCCAGAGAGACAAACCTGCAACTGCCTATAGGCTACTGCTGCTATTAATTAAAGGGGTATTATCACCTTGGAGCAACTAGCAAACAAAGACGAAGTCTCTTTTGCAGATGTTCACGACGAAATTCTCCTCATGAATATTTTTTCAAATTGATTCAAATCAATCAAATCCCGGGGACTGACCCGAAAATTGTGATGGCAAAAAAATTTATGAGTGGCTGCTGGTTTTAAAAACATTTTTGAGCCTAGTGGCCTGTAAATGAACATTGTTTGGCCAAGAGACAGTGTTGAGGGCACCCTTCCCAGTAACGCATGTACCCAACCCACCCCACCACCCAACCATCCCCTCGATACACTACTGTACACAACTCTTGCAAGCAAATTACGTGATTGAACTGGAATCGTTCCGAGAAGACCAACAATCAATTACCCTGATACCGTTCATCCTATTAATTTCACCGTAGACAATACAGTTTTCTGTCTTGTCCTGATTCATCCCCCCCAGTTACCAAACACCCTGCAGTTGTACCACACACTTTGACAGCAGAAGTTATAATTATAACACCAACTCAACCCTGATTTTATTCTAAATAATCAAATCAGCATGAATTTAGCCAGGTAACAATTTTTTTGGTACAGTTCAGGGAGGCTAATGATCAAGTTTGGACTCCTGTACATTTTCATGCCTCAATATTTGAGGGCCTTCTAGTTTGGAGGAGCGCCGCTTGGTTGTCGTCTAGTGGGGAATGGAGAACAAGAGAACGGCATCGTTCGTTTGATGTCACACCGAAAAAAGCCTCAGTGCAATTCAGTAGTATCAAAATCTGAAATAATATGGTAATACGATCATGAAGAGGGCGATATTTCTGGAATACTGTTGATCGATTTTTCAGCGCTCTAAAAATCACACGTACGATCGTTATATATCAATCTCAGGAGTGATAGGCATGCAACCCATTATTGTCTATTCAAATGTAAATAACAAAAGGACGGGATAAGTTTGACACTTAACTCGGAGATTTAGGGTTATCAAAATCCCTAGCTCTATTTTTTCCCATGGTTTCAGGCAATCTTGTTGCCATCTCGAGTGTTAGTTTTAACTTCCAAAGACAAAGGGCGCAATCACTTATTCGCCCTATGTTACAATATGCTAATTAATTTTTCTAATTTATTTATATGGTATATTGCCAAGCAGTGGCTTCGAACCTATTCGCGGCCCAGCAAGGATACAGACCTGGATCCTGCACCTAATTGTCAGCTGAGAATCCCTCACCAAGTACATGGAATAAGGCAATCATCTTTGGCGGTTACCCCTCAATGTGGGGGTGGGGGTTAATCACACACGCAAACATGCAAATTGCTTACCCTCGTTTGTCCCTGCTCCAATCCCTGGTGCTGGGCATCTCCTGCGAAAAGACAACAGACAGGTAACCATTTGAAATCTTGATATGACCCCACTGGAATCGAACCCCGGTCTATACCGGTGGATTGGCCGCTCTCTACCAACTGTGCTAACGAACTCGGTCCGATAGTTGGCAAGCAAGACATGGATGAATCATTTCTACTATGATGTTGGAGCTTGCAGCTCGTTAGACACATACCCCGGGCGCGGGGTTTTGACAATACAGAATTTTTCTGATGCCTTCTGCCTTGGCTTAATTTTAATAAGAAAATTATCAACTACGAGTCCTACGTGAAGTTTCTTCTCCCATGCATTTACAACGGAATCAACTGAGTGGAAAAATTACATAGGGAAATCTTCTGCATCAAACCTGTATAATTTGTATCTTCAACATTTTATTTGCAGAGAAGGGAACAATATGTTCAAGCTCCGCATTGCAGATTCACCACAGTCACTTCTACTGTACTTCCGTAATGCCACGAAGATCGCTGTTGCCTGTGGTGATTATAACCCTATTCCCAGTGATAGTTTTTTGTATTCCAGTGAACTATTTGCTTATAGGCTATGGCTTCTACAGGTTATGCTTTATTGCACCTACATAAACCCTGCCACTGACAGATGTGAATGTTTTATAGCTCAAAAAACTATGGCAATTAATATTGCATCACTGGGAAATGGGCTATTTGCATACGGAAGTCACTTTGGGTGCATTTGAGGCCTTCCCACATTTACAGAGATTCCTGATAACTCCACCACCAACCCGTATCCACAAGAAATTCTGGAGGTATTTGAATATACAAGCCAAATGTTGAACATCGAGAAGCTGCAAAAATCTAGGCAATTCTAATTTATAGCTGGAAATGAGCTAACTTGCATTAAAACCAAAAGCCAAAAAGGCTTAGTATTCCTTGACTCTTCTGACACCCTAATAGCCGGACCCAAGACAATGGAAATTGTACCACAGCTTAATGGGAAACATCATCATCTGAAAAATATAACATTTTCCCCAACCACCATATGGTTCCTATACTCGTTATAAGGATAGCTACAAACTGATTTCACGGATAAAAGTCTACTTGGCCTCTGGTGACCTCAAAACAATAGGGTTCAAGTTACCATCAAGGACCTCTGACTTGACCCAAAAATAATAGGTTCATGTACTCATCATCGGGACACACATACCAAGTATGAGCTTCATTCTCCATTTCAGTGGGGTCAAGTTATCGTGGTCCCGCAACCACATTGGTCCAACTTATTGACCTTTATCCACAAAGTTTCTATTTTGACCAAAATACACACACACAATCTTACACACACCATAGGGGTTTCCTTTCTCCCCAATAAAAAACTACAACACCAAATTTGAACCCTATCAGATATCAGATAACCCATTCTGGACTTATCGGTTCACAAGGGTTTTTCAGACTTTGTTTCTGGTGACTCAGATAACCTCTGACTTACCCCAAAACAATAGAAGTTAATGTTCTCATCATGGGGAACCACTACCAAGTATGAGCTTCATGCATCCCTGTGGAGTCCGAGTTATCGTGTTCACCAGCCAAATTATTGACTTTCCACGAGTGTTCTGTTTCAAAACACCAAAATTCACACCCCGACCTATCCCAGAAACACAAAGGGTTCTGTACTTCCCCTAAGAAAGCCACACACCAAAATTGGAACCCACAACCACCATTCTGGACTTATCGTGTTCACAAGGTTTCCAGACTTTGGCCTCTGGTTACCTCAGATAACCTAATGACCTGACCCCAAAACAAATGGGTTCATGTACTCAACCTGGGGAACACACATACCAAGTATGAGCTTCACGCATTCAGGTGGGGTTCGAGTATATCGTGTTCACAAGCAATTATTGACTTTTTACAGATGGGTTTATTTTCAAACCAAATTCACCCCCGACCTTATACCCGAAACAAAAGGGTTTTCCTGTACTCCCCATAAAGAAAGCCACACACCAAATTTGAACCCGCTCAGACCAACCATTCTGGCTTATCATGTTCACAGGTTTTCAGACTTTACCTCTGGTTGACCTCCGATGACCTATGACCTGACCCAAAAACACTAGGAGTCATGTTCCTCACCATGGGGAACACACGTACCAGTTTGGTATGAGCTTCACCATTCAGGTGGGCGGGTCAAGTATCGTGGTCACAAGCCAAAATTGGCCACTAATTATTGACTTTTCACAAATCTTCCGATTTTTGACCAAAATTCACACACGATATAATACCAGAAACAATAGGGTTCCTGTACTGCCATAACAAAAGTACACACCAAATTTGACCCGATCAGATCAACCTTCTGGACGTTTTCATGTTCACAAGGTTCTTTAGACTGTGACTTCTGGTGACTCAGATAACCTCTGACTCGACCCCAACACAATAGAATTCACTTACTCATCCTGGGAACACACATACAAGTAGGAGCTTCATGCATCAAGGTTGGGGTCGAGTTGTATGCGTGTTCACAGCCAATATGACTTTTCACAAGTGTTCTATTTTCAACCAAAATTCACCCGACCTATACCAGAAACAAAAGGGTTCTGTACTCCCCATAAGAAAGAGCACACCCCAAAGTTGACCCGAGATTCCAACCATTCTGGACTTATCGTTTCACACATTAAAGGTTTCAGCCTTTGGCCTCTGTGACCTCAGATAAGCTATGACCTGACCCCAAACAAATGGGTTCATGTACTCACCATGGGGAACACCACATACCAATATGACTTCACCTTCGGGTGGGGTCCAGTTCTCGTGTTCACAAGCCAAACCTTGGCCAATTATTGACTTTTCACAAATGTTACTATTTTTGACCAAAAATCACCCCCCGACCATAATACTAGAAACAATAGGTTTCCTGTACTCCCCATAAGAAAGCTACACACCGCAAATTTGAACCCGACTCAGATCCAACGATTCTGGACTATCGTGGTCACAAGGTTTTCAACTTGACCTCTGGTGACCTCAGATGACCTCCGACCTGACCTCAAAACAATCGGTTCCCGTACTCCTCCGGAGACACACACTACCAAGAATGACGTCACAAAAAGAAAGAAAAATCCATCTAGGTGGGGTCGAGTTATCGGTTCACAAGCCAGGGTCACATACCCACATACATACATACATACACCCGACACTTCATGACTGCATAGATTCCACTTGACTTCGTCAAGGAATCAAAAAAGGGCTTCAGAGCAAATTTAGCTCCCCATCTGGCTAGTAGGGGGTAAACTGGCAATGTAAGTGGTAAAGGAAGTATCATGCGCCCATGAATTTCTATTTTCTTGGTTTTCCTTTCCCAATTTTTACGTAGATCTTCCGATTAATTAGACCAGGGGCCTGATTTGATTCCAGAAGCATTTGAGTATGCAGAAGATCGCTTCTGCTTAGTACTTTCTCAAACCCCTCCTGGCGATATTACAATGAACGGCAAGTGAAACAGCGAACATCAAGTTTGGTAGAGTGATATGCACAAAGTGATCTTAAAGCTGCTTCCGCTTCCACAAGGAACATACATAAGTATCTATGATAGCCGACCCTGTGTAATCGCTGTTGTCAGTGTTGTTTTGAACGATTCCCGATAATTTCCTGAGATCGGATTAGCTCAGTCGGTATAGCTTAGATTGTGATCGAATTGTTCTCGTTCAAATCCCTGCCGGTTTGCCTTTTCTGGTGCGTCCCTGGGTAACGCGCTCTATCTCCGTCGCCTTCCGTCCTACCCAGCGTTATTGGGAACCATGGAGAGGTGTTACTTGTAATCACAGTGCGCTGATAACGGCAGCCATGTGATGGAACGTCCCCGGGGACATGTTGTGGGGGCAACCATTGGCGTTGCTAGGAGTGTATAGCTCGATGTGTCACTATGGTGTGGGCCGAACAAGTTACCTTTGACCAGGGGGTAATGGGCTTCACCTCTGAGACTGTAGTATGTACGGTGCAGAATGCATATAAGAACAGTACATTATTATTATTATTATTAATTTAAACATGACATCTTGCTGAATTTTGATGTGTCATTATCTAGCTCTCGTAAACATTGTAGGCACTGTTTTTAAGGTCTGTTTCCACACTGAATAGCGCTCAATAGATCAATAGTTACGCTCATTCAGGTTCCCACCCCACAAATTTTATTTTGTTATTGGCTTGCTATAAATACTCAGCGAAATGCGAATCTGGCGATCGGCCTATCGAGAATTCACGCTGGTTTTTCGCTGATATCACGCATTGCATGCCTAGTAAAGCAGCTATTCGTTCATATATTTGAAAGTGCAAAGCTGTCGCAGATATTCTGTAAACCCTGGAACAGACCAATTTTTTCAGTATGGCATGATCCATTTGTGTCCTTGGGTAATGCAACACCAGTGTACTTTCACAATGCATGTAAATCGTACTTTACTCGGCTGGTGTCGGATGTCCCGTGCACCGGAATACCGGACGCGTATCGTTTGTAATTTTTTTAAATCCTGAATAGCACCGTACAGTTTTTCGGTGTTGCCCCAAACGCCATCAAAACGGACTGTCTGAATTATTTTAGAATCACAAAATGAAAAAAATTCGCCGAAAAATGCAATATAAATAATCACCAACAGTACAAATACATGAAAAACTATTTCTGCCTTACCTCCTTACGCACAGCTGGCCGGCCCGCCCAAACAGGTCGCTTAGGGCAATACCCCAGTAAGCCCTATCGTACTTTTGGTATTTTTTGCAGAAAAACCGAAGCAAAGCATGATCTAAAATTACCCGTAAATGCCACCAAATAATTACTAACCTTATGTATAATTGTTTTAATCCGGTTAAATATATACCTTATTAATCCATGTTTACATTCAATCATAGAATTGTAGGTCCGTCACAGATTATATTACAGTATCATTTTGTGGGATGATCTACACACAAAAAATCAGTCCTTAACTCACAGAGTCACGACAATTTCCATTGACGTTAACTGTGTATGGTAAAAAAGGTTGGTTGTTGTCCTGTTCTGTACAAAGTAAATAGGAGTGGCTGACTTAGTATTGTTGTGTAGCACACTTCCATTTTTCAGTGGAACTGGCCACTGGAAGCACACTGAATACCAGCTTGATCGAGGTGTTCCAACAAGCAATAGGACTATTTGTGCACAGCCATGGGTTAGTGAGCTAGCACGACATCTTTGCATGCAGTTGTTAATATTATGTCATATTTTACGGTATGCAAAAGCTGTGAAGTAATAATACTAATAACGTGAAACCAGCACAACCAGTTGCGTCATTATTTATCTGATGGTGGTCGGTTTCCAGGCGTTTTTTTTTCCACACCAGCATTCACCTGCCATTTTAATGTCATGGAAGCATATGCGCATGCACAATAATTTGAGTCATGATTGGGCACTAGCACTACCGAGAGGAGCACACTCCCTGCGTACCTCAGATAGCGCTCAACTACAAGTTTAGCAGTGACAAATTAGAAATTTAAGGAGAAAAATGTTCCCTTCTGAGCACATTCTCTCTGGAGAACACCTAATCTCAAGATGTCCAAAAATAGCACCGTGTTGTTAGTCGATATGGCAATTTTCTCGCATAACCCTCTGTGATATTATGAACGGTTTCAATTTACTGGTATATAGCCTAAACAGTCTGCTTATCCAAATTGGCATGATTGCTAATCATATCCGACAATTGATTCATTTTTGTTGATAGGCACACACACTACGGCTTGGGAAGTCTGCATTTTTCCATTGAAATGCTGAATGCGAACCCATCACTAAATGAACCCTGATTATGATTCTAGAATTAATGCAACAAGCTAGCTACTCTTCTAATCTCACAATTTGGGATGTGTGGCTCTGTTATGTCCTCTTTTTACTTTGCAGGTTTAAAGCTAAATCTGTCACATGACTTTAAGGTACCCAAATCCCCAGGTCCACCAGATGGTTGGTATGCAGGCACAATTTAAGTGAAATTAGCACATCTCGGAACTAGTTACGAAGTAATAATTTAGTATTGTGGGCAAAGGGCACCTTTTTGGTTCGCTGGAATTGAACTGAGGGCAGACATGACAGGATGTTTGTGGTCTTACATGGTCGGAAAAAACATTTTGCCTGAACGTTTCATTCTCTCCAGTCCAATATTGCATGTTTCCAATTTCTTTCTCACATATTATGACATGTTCACTTTTAGGCCATTCCCTGCCTCGTACATCACCCTACTGACTGTACATGGGAACTGCCAGGCTTCATTATATGTTCAATTACTTCCTAGCTATCTGCTCGCTTCCAGCATATCCCTGGTCTCTTTACTCTCATAGTCGATTCACATGAACCTAAAATACTACCAAGGACACATGCTGCAGAACAAATTCATGTGCCTTGTATATAAAGGCTAACACTCACCCGATTTTGAAATCAAATATTATCCAGGTAATATATCCAAAATCAGTAGAAACTTGTGATCCAAATCCAAAAACTCAAATTCACACTCTCACTCTATAATCCCACGAAACTCGCGTTCCGAACAATGCCTGTGCGTCCATTGATCACTCACTAATAAATAAACAGTAGCAACTGTGCCTCCAGGCTATATCACTGCTTCGCTATATACATCCCCGCTCACCGTTATTAATTAACTTCTCTAGTCTCTATCATTTCCACTCCGTCGGCCGAAATCCCTAAAATCAAACAAAAGATCATCCCCCGAATACGACACAAATCAATGCCTCGCCGGGCGCAGACTGGGCGTGCTCATTCCTGCAACCAGGGGGCATACCTGACCGAGTTAGAATTTTTCAATTCTCGAGAATCACGGAGGACTCGATAAACTGACCACGAGGGGAAGATATCGCAACAATGAATGTCTAATGTCATCTGGACACGACTGACTGCATCACTGCACACAAGCTCTCGTTGCCCTTGGAACGAACTCGCCCCCGCCAACGACTATTTTCCATGACTTCGTTTCCAGTGAAATTTTGCAGATGTTTTCACGGTTTGTGGGTGAGTCAGGATAGAGTGCACTTTGCCACAGGAACAAGCAGATAGAATGATAGTTATGCAGAGGAGAAAGAAGACCACTTGAATAAAAAATTATGCATGCGCTCAAAATTGTGGGCTAGGTTGAATTGTTGATTGTTACACTGTGGTGAAAATGTGAAATCTACTAATGTCTTCATGTTCAATATAAGGGCTATTTTATATCCGATTGGTAGTTTTATTAACCTAGTCCCAGTTCTAGTAGGTGGGTCCACTGCAAACTGATTGTGGTACAGGTAGTAAATCATTTGCGCAATAAATTAGTATTTTTGGAAACTTTGACAAGGTGAAGAAAAAAAATGAACTACGGACTGCTGTTCATTTGTTAAACTTTCATTATATCCCCACAACACTGTGTGCAATTAGTTTATGGATTGATTAGGGCTGGCCCGCCCCTGCGGTCTCCGCTGCCGGAAGCTTTATACAATACTCGTCTAATGCCGTCATCCGATTGATACTGAAAAATTGGTATGCCGCGCATGTCGCCGAAGTAAAATCTTGATGAGTTTGAAAGTTAGCATTACGCATGTCTGCTGCTTCCCATTCGTTTGCGCAGTTTTACACTCAAGAGTTAGTCCGATTTAGTCTGACTAAATCACATCCATTTGACCTCTGGTGATTGTTCATGACCAACTGTAGTACAAATTCTCCAAGTTTTATTTAAAATAACAATGTTAGAAAATCAACAATTAATGCAAATTTAGAGTAACATAGTCCCATACACTTTTTTTGTTTTTTTTCCAATCTGACAAAGTTAAAAATCAAGGAAAAAACCCAAATTTTATGTGTACCGTCATGTTCTCGGAACCATCTTTTGTCCCCACCCTCCAAGTTCTGTGAAAATCAGACTAAATCTGTATTCTTCCAAAAAAAAACAACACTAATTTGAGCTCCGGTGACCGTGAAGGCACTCTCATGTTTTCGAGACCAAATCTTGTCCGGTCAAGTAATACTAACCCTACATCTTCCTGTAAACATGCAAATAAGGTCATCATACACAACGTGATGCCGCACTTTCGAACCATCCAGAAATTCTAACTGCGGTCATGTGTAACAAGTTTCGGATCAATCGGATGAAGTGCTAGCGAGTTATTGAGCTAACCCCTAAAGTTTCGGTGCGTGGGGAGGGGGTGGGTCGGCGGCCGTACCCCCCAAAACCATTTTAATATCCCGAACAAAGTGTTGTGGAGATATAATGACAGTTTGTCCAGTTTCTTCAGCTCACAGGTTGAATATCCTTAAACATACTGATCAAATGTTCCCAGAGTAGTAGGGTTAAACTAGGTTGCCGTTAAGTAATCCTTACCCGACAAAAGCACTAGCATCAGCATCGTTCCTTGAGCCCTCTGTAAGTTAGATCAAGGGATATCTTCAAGATCTGGAATAAACATAGAACACCAAGGTTAAGGCCAAACTGTTTCGTGTTTATGCCTTCCTTCACCCACTAGTTAGGTATCACAATCCCCTGAAATTTGGAGTTTTGCTTTGGAGGAATTACCAACCTCAATTCTACTGCCTACGAGGGCCTTCCTGAGAAGAAAAGTTATGCGAAAACATCTTCTTTGAGGGAAACAAAAACGTTGTAGGACAACTGACAAATGCACACTGGACATTTCTCGAACTTTAGGGGAAAGGATGAGAAAGTGGGATTCTAAGAGCGAATCCCGACGCCAGAACTGGTGTTGCCAGTGGGCATCTCTTCGTTTTCGGCCAGATTGGAGCTAGGAATCTGACTTAGTCATACGGTGTACAGGTAATGACGACTGCGGTGAATTAACCTGTACACCACATGCCCGTAGCATTGCTCGGATCTGACTATATGCTTGCACATACCCATTGAGGAAAAGGCCTACAGGGGTGCGGGCTTTAGTGTAATTGCCATTAACACAACAGGCATACGTTGTAAAATGTCAACTGCAGTGATTTGAAGCTCATCGGGCAGAGGAAAACCTCAGAAAGAAGACCATTTGGAGATCACGGTGAAGAAATTCACATTTCATTTAGCACCAAAGAAAATTTATTAACCCAGCAGAAGAAAAATTCCTAGATTCCATTTTGTTTGAAATTATAAACTTACGAACAATGTGTATCGAACCTATTCAAGGCCCAGCACGGGCGTAGGCAGACCTGGAAAACCCCTCGTTCCGTAGCTGCAAACCATCACCAGGTACATGTGATGAGGCAATGCCTATTTGTCGTTACCTTAATGTGGGGGTGGGGGTAATCACACTCGAAGGGCACTTGCAAATTGCCTACACCAATTTGTCCCTACTCCAATCCCTTGTGCGAGTGCACAGCGAAAAAGTTTTGGTATGACCTGACTGGGATTCGAACCCCTATCTCAAACCAGGGTGGGAGACTTACTGAGCTGACCCCTTGGTGCATTTCAAGGAGAGGGCTCGAAATAAGAACTCGCCCGCCGCCAAAATGCTAGTGAAAATGCGCGGCAAGTAAAACACACACATCTTCGCAGTCCGTTTGGCGAGTTGAATATTTTGAGAATCCAATAAACATTATACACACATTGTTGCAGGGCTACTGAAAACAGGCTCGGGCTCCCAAAAAGCTTCAGATGTTCTACCCGAATGGCGAGTTAAAAAAAAATGGTTAAGGCAAGCCCGGCAGGAGGCCAATATTTTCTCGCAACACTCAGCGAACAATGCCGTTAGCATGATGGCAGAACTGAGATTCATCAAATAGCAAACTAATATCACATTCCTCCAAAAATGTTGTTAAAGTGCATAAAGTGACATCGATCATCAAGGCATCTCCGGCCTATCTCTGTAGCCATAAGAATAGATAGCCTCAATTATAATTTCATCGATGATTATATGAAAGTAATAAAAAAAGAAAAACAATACTGCAGTAATCAAACCACAGGGTGCCGGGGTGTAATATGAGCAGGATGTACCACATTGATGATAATTACTTGAAGGAGGTTGATTGATCCGAGTCTCTTAGCACCTTTAAAGGACAACTAGCTGCAGGCGGATACACAGAGGTTTATATTGGGAGAATGGGAAACTGTATACTATAGGTCCAAACTCCTTTTCAATACAATGTTTCCTATGTGGAGTTATCGGCCTTCAAAGTTTGGGCCATTAGGCAGAGAAATCGGGGAGAATCCCAATTGCACAAAAACCTGACGTCACACTGGACACACGGCAAATTATGCTATGTATTTCATTGTTTCCTTTTGTGAAGAGGTCAATAGTTAGCGACGTTCTGTTGTCATTTTCTCACCCAAAGTATACCATTCAACACCTACAGCCCACTACAGCAATCCTCTCCCATAGACTAAATGCGGTTCGAAGTGACATTAATGTGCATGAAATTTCAAAAGAAAACAAATAATGTTCGCCAGGTGTTGTGGCAAGTATGAATTCATTGATTATTGCATGATGGGACGCATTTCGATCTTGTTGCAATACACATGATTCAACAATACAAAAACTTCAAATGACTATAACTAGTAATGGAAAGTCGATGGACTTCCAGTTTGGACTGACGCATTCAGCATTCAGTATGAATCAGCCTGCAGTTGTCCTTTAAGTATTAGGGTACCCACAACTGATCAGTCATACCATGGGATGTGGAGGATACTCAATAGCGATTCTCCCATTGACTCTAACATCCTTAACATTCTCACACAGTTGATTTCTTGGTTCGGGGGGCACTCCTTCCCCCCCATACTTTTTCACATGATGTGCAGTAGAAAAGAACACTCAGATGTAGGTGGGCAAAGATACTGGAACTAGGGTAGCGGATCACTTCTAGCTGTGATCACCAAAATCATCGGCTTTTCTATTTATGCCTTCCTGGCCAAAATTGTTTTGTTTTTGTATTCTTCTGGGATCCAGCCTATCTCAAACAATAGTATCGTTGGGTACAGTTGTTGCTCGTTATATCGGGATATCAGCGAGCAAGACAGGGGTACGGAGAGATTTGTCTTGGGGAGGGGGGTTTGAGGTCGGAACTCGTGGGAAGTTCGCCCTCATGAATGGCCTCACCCTCCCTATTGGCAAATAAGCAACTGATTATTGACAGGGGGTATCAGGCGTGACCAATGACCCTAAACACTCATTTGTCCGAGACAAGAAACGCACTCTAAATGAGTATAACCACAACATTTTGTTACCCTAAACAAGGCTCCTGATTTCCAAATTCATTGGAAATTCTCCAAAATAATAATGGATTCTACAAAAATAAATAAAATACACCCTATTTCCTAATTTCAGTGGTTATTTGCCACCATGTCCACGTTAGTATGCACGTACCTTACCTATATTTTTAGTACCCTATTTACGTGGATCGTGGTCATGCGTGATACTCTTGTAAATGGCGAGTGGCCCCCCTGGGACTGCCACAGGCACCGTACAAGACGGGAGGGCTGCAAGAAATGTGTAATGCAAGAGTACATGAGCACTGCACTGGGAGCGTTGAGTTTACAGCAGCCTCACAGTATATACATTGAACAAATAATTTACTCTTACCCACCAATTACCAGGTACTTTGATCAAGCCACATGAACACCACCATGCTGCCTCCGTAGGACCCAGGCTAGCAAATAAGTCAATGCATTAACCAACCCAGTCAAGCTAACAATGACCTGCTACTTTCAAAAGTCATTAAACAGAGTTAATTCATGGAACACCTACTTGTATGCGGTTTCGGATTGCCATTGCGATGATACTCAATTCTGCCGATCACTCCTGGGTTGGAGAAGACAAACATGATACCAGTACAATATGAGAAATACATGCCACACCTTCCCTTAAAGCTCCAAAAATATAATTCACAACGAAGGTTGAAGAGCCCACTTCGCCAATATTTGCAATATTCGCGTTGCCCAGCATGGCTTTCCGTGAGTCAGGCGAGTCCAGAGAAGAAACCCATTTCCTGGTGGTTAATTGTTAGCGTTACTGTAGATCATGTCATGATACATAATTACACTATACTGAAGTGATCCCACATCCTGAGGTAACACATGGTCATTGGACTCTGGGGCAGTTAGAAGAACCTTCAGGGAATGTATGGCCTAAGAGGATGAACTTTTGCTATACAATCCACCTTTTTTGAGCATTTGAATGTGGTGTAAGACAGAAGCGTTGATTACCAGTGAATTAGGGACATTCTCTCTCGTCCACTTTTCTTTTCTTTTTTAATCACGGCCATTTATACCATCCTTTTTTTTTCTTAAAATTCAGTGGGAAGGGAGTTTCCCGCCTCCCTCACCATGACAAATCCCTAAATTACTGCTCTGGATGCCTGGGAATGACTGCCAGGCAACTTGTGGTTTCTTTCTTGTATCATAGTGGCTAGATAACCTTAGATGACAATTAAGCAATTGGTGGATTTTCGCATCCCACCATTCTTGGTCACCACCTCCCATGTAACTGCCTCCTACAAAGGGCGAGATACACAGCCCCTTCAAACACGAATCCCCAGGCTCGCACCGCCAGCGGTAGCCGACCCAGTAAATGGTGGCCACCCCTGTGGTACGGCTACAAGGGGAGGGGTAGGTTGAACTGGTCCTTGTACCACCCTAAGTCAGGGGAGTCCTCCATACATGTTTCTCCAACACACAAATATTTCTTGTGACTGCTTAGTTACCTATACCCCTTCCCCCCCCCTCCCCAGCCACTCCAATGCAATTTCCTTCCATCGTTGGTTGCCCCCTAGCTTGTACTGTGGCCACTGGCCAGCATTCATATATTAGGGTAGGATACTGGTTATTTTTCCAGCATGTTAACTGCATTGCTAGTGAATGTTGTGGAGAACGAATCATGGTGGACTGAATACTCCCTTGTCTCTCGGATGAAGACAATGAGAACCCTGGGGTTTGGTTTCCTGATCATATTAAAAGATTGTTTTTTACATGTTTGTTTTCTTGCCTCGCTGCGACCGATCCATTTTGTGACATACACAGTGCCTTGAACATATTGGTCTATCCTTCATTTGGGTCCATGGTGTTCCACGTCACATAACGACACTAAACTGGCTCTCCCTGCCTTCGATCTCTGAATGATTTTTAAAACTTTCTGATGAAGTACAGGGGAATTTAACTAAACCAAGATTACATTTTTGTTAAAGCAGGTTATATTTTTTTTGTTGCCTATTCATCTTCAGAAGGCAAGTATGTCGCGGGTGTCATGACAAAATGATTCTTCCACATCCTTACTTTTCTGTACTTCTGTACTCTATTGATCAATTAATACGAAGTTCATTGATAATCAGGGCATGAATTGTTTCTTACAAAAATTAACAGTAATTGCCTGATAATTTGGTAGACCTCACTCACTAAGTTTGGAGTCCCGTTCCGAAGATCACCCGACGTCTCAACATGAAAGTTGAGCATAATATTTTCAAGTGAGATTTAATAGTCAAAAAATGGTCGGACATGGTTTTAGGATGCATTCATTCAATGTTGAAAATTGGTGCTGCTTTCAAATCTTGGATTTACTTCTGTGGTTGAACCGTACACGTTTTTTTTGTCTAATTTTTGTTTTTTCCCTCACTTTGGGTGTTATGGTTTTATATTACCTAAAGAAATCCTGGCGAATATCCAAAGAAAGTCTTAGCGAATTGGAACGGGGTTCTAGATCCGAATGCTTTGACAATTCCTGGAAGTGAGCCCTAGGATATGACACAGAGCAGATCAGGTGCATGGCTTTATAGTTGAAAAAATCCTTGTAGATTTCCCATATCGAGGCCCAAGTCCCATCCAGACAGGAAACACCATGTGGAACTGTGCTTGAATGAGTTTCTTAGATCTAATTTTCCTGTGGTTTACTCCTCCTTCACAACATTTAAAAAAAAACAAGGTCATTGCCTCCAGTGTCTTGCCTTGTTGTGCCATCAGTGGTTTCTTCTATCAGTCCCATGGAACACAATTACAGGCATTTGATTTGTTGCATTCTTTCCGATTTGGTATTAGCATTTAACAGGACCAGCTTACTAATCATCGACCAATTTTCAAATTCATAGGACTGATTGTTGTGACCATGTCTACCAAAGGAGAGCCCTAACCCCCCTTTTTGTGGAAATGTGATTAAAATTGCCTATTGCAACTTAAACACAATATGTACCTTGTCAGCAGTCCATTCACATTCAACATTTCTGATGTTGTTGGCTCAGTATGTATTTCCTGCAATCTAGATTATTTCAACAATTACACTATAGGGACCTGCCTAATGTTTATGCAGGCCACGTTATCCAATAATTTGTCTGGGGGGGTTGAGGTTGATTCCAGGGAAGTGGCACCCTCATGAAAAGGCCTCACCCTCCCCCATTGGCAAAATAAGTCCAATTTTATGGCCCCATAGAACACACTGCTACTGCAATAATTTGCTAAATAAACAGCTGCAAACCTCAATGACAGCCAAACCGAACGCCAAAATGCTATAGGTGTTCCTTGACGTGACTCTTCCGACACCTATAGGAAGGACCAAGATACCACTAATTTCCCCGGATTCCGACTTTGCCTATGGTGCCCTCAAAACAATAGAAATCATTAACTCATCGGGAACACACCTACCAAGTGAGAGCATCATCTATTCAGGTTGGTCGCAGTTATCATTTCACAAGCCGTAATTGCGAATCATATTGCCTTTTCAATTTTTCCAGTTTTCAACAAATCCCCCGCCTATACCAAAAAGAATAGGGTTCTGTACTCCTCATAAGAAAGCTACACACCATATATTCCACCGACAGACAAACCATTCTGACTATCCGTGTTCACAAGTAAATCATACTTTTAACCTCTGGTGACACTCAGATGCCTCTGACCTGACCACCAAAACAATAGGGTTCATGTCCCTCATCATGGGTATACAAAACCAAGTATGAGCTTCATCCAATTAGGTGGGTCGCGTTATCGTATTCACGAGCTAAAATTGACCAAATTATTGACTTTCACAAATTTTCTATTTTCGCGACCAAAATTCTCCACCCCACCTGCACTAAAAACAATAGGTTCCTGTACTACCCCCATAAGAAAGCGACAACCCAAATTTGAAGCTGATCAAACCAACCCATTCGGGCTTATCGAGTTCTAATGTTTTTCAGACTTGACCTCTGGTGACCTCAGATGACCCCTCTGACCTGACCCCAAAACAAGGTTCATGTACTCTCTGGGACCCATCCAGTATGAAGCTTCATCATCCCCTCCATCCAGGTTGGTTCTAGTTTATCGTGTCACGCCAAAATTGGCCAAATTAATCAATTTTCACACAAACTTTTTATTTTGACAAAATTAACGCCCGGCTGACCAAAACCACTAGGTCTGTACTCCCCCTAGAACGCTAACACAAATTTGAACCTGATCAACCACCAGTTCTGGAATTATCGTGTCACAAGGTTTTCAGACTTGACCTCTGGTGACCTCGATGCGACCTCTGACCTGACCCCAAAACAATAGGGTTCATGTACTCACCATGGGGAACACACGACCAAGTATGAGCTTCACCATCCAGGTGGGGTCAAGTTATGTGTTCACAAGCCAGGCGTCACACACATACACACACACACACACACACATACATACTACAATACACCCAATACATCACACATACACACCACTGAGCATGACTGCATATATTTCCTTCGACTTTGCAAGGAATCAACATCAGTTTTCTTGTCGAAATTTAGATGGTCACTAGGTCATGGGGGGGTTCCCCCCTACCCCCACGTCCCACATCATATCATGAACTAATTTTGGCTTGACTTTCAGAGTTACATATATCGTTTTTGATACAGTTTCATTCAACCAATATCAATGGCTGGGTTGCAGGTCTCAATCTCAATTCCAGTTTGAATGGCGTGTGCTCACTGGAGCGAGCGATTAAACATGACATTTTTGGAACAGTGTGATACATTACGTGATAATGTGTGTTGTCAAGTCCGATAGAATTACTCCATACTACGGCTGATTTGAATCTACGGGTCCAGGAAGCCAAGAAAGGCGCCTCAAGGCATCATGGCCGTGTTAGTCATGAATTACCACGGCAGCAACTCGCCTATCACTTATCGACAGTGCTCAGTTTGACATCGAGGCAGGGTTTTAACCTAACCAACGCCCACCGGCGCCCGGACTGAGGATGTCATGAACTCCAGCAACATCCAACCATTCCCCTAGGAACCTGGAGGACAGCTCACAGGTCGAAACCACTGCAAATGCAACTATAGCCACCTGAAAGGGTGTGGATACTGAAAGTATTACCTCGCAAAACGTCACTAGAACCCACTCGCCATTCTTATGTCAACTACATGGATCCCTGATCAAATTTAAAATCCTGCAAACATCACAACCCAATAAGAGTGGACTCGAACAGGTGCAGAAACACCGTGCGTGTCGTGTTTCAGTCGTTTCAGCATTGCCTTTTGAAGGTAAGTGTCCTTTCTTGTGCAAATCACCACGCCATTGTTTGCATTAGGTCACCTAGTTGATGGGTTGCATGAAGTTTGGTCGGAGTGAAACTGAATGTGAATCTATTGTTTAAATGACAACTGCAGGATAATTGTAAACAGGCTAATATAATGGCTGGAGAAAAACTGAACAGTGTCAGTCCAAACCAGAATTTTGTATGAACTTCCGTTACCGCAGTTACAGCCTTTGAAGTTTGTGCATGTTTATTGCAACAGATCGAAAAGCATCCCATCAGCAATAATAAATGATGTCAACTTGCACAACCCTGCAAACATTTCCTTGTTTTCTATTGTACTTCCCACATCCTTTTCGTCTGCGAAAATAAGTATATCTATGAGAGAGGGATTGCTGTAGTTGGTTGTTGGTGGTGAAGTCCCTTTAGTGACTGAAGACAGACCCCGAACGTCCAACTAAATGTTTTTCTTATTCAACAAAATGAAACATGAATCTTTAATTAACATATTCCTGTATTGTCCATGTGGACGTCATCATTATTGCACATTCGGAATTCTCCCAATTTCTCTGCATAATCGAAATCAAACTTTGAAGGACAATAACATTGAATGGGGTTTAGACCTATGTATACAGTTTCCATTCTCCCCGATATCACCTCTGCTGTATTCAAGCCGCAGTTTTCCTCAACCCCAATAGTATACTCTATCCCCACTTCAGGGATATTATGGTTTTTGCATTCATAACCGCTCTCCCCGCATCCTCCGCCCGCATCCATTTCCACGTCCTGTCGTCAACCGCGTCACCTTCTGACGCATCACTTAAGGAAGATTTTGGTGTCCCAGCGCAATAGTCTGTATCGCTTGAATCCGATTGATCTGTAACCTTGAGAAGTTGTTCGAAGAAGATTTTGGTGTCAGCGCGCAATAGGTCTGTACCTGAAATCCGATTGAGCTGAACCTTTGGGAATTTGTTCGATTTACCCAAACTTGGTGGGTGAGAAGTTTACATGGTTCCAAAAAAACATGGCAATGATATAAAGGTCACCAGAGGTCAAATTTGTGAAATAGGTACACTTTTCTTCCTTTTGTCATATTAACACGACTCTCGTGGTGTTGGACTTCAGTTAGTCCTCAAACGCTTGCAATGATTCAAATTAACTAAGGCAAGTTTGCAAACTTGTTTGATTTTTTTCAAACTTTCTGGCATTTCAACAAAACTTGGAGATCGAGTTGGTTACTTTTTAATAAAAAATCTCCCCCTTCCCTTTGGCATGATGGCCGTTCCGTTATATACAAATCCCTGATATCCATCATCACCTTCTATTGTGATATACATGTGTGGGGATAAACATTTTGGAATTTTACCACCAGGCATGTCTAGTTTTAAAATAACTAAAGTGGACAGGGAATTAAAAGCACTGTTTTCCCCAAGTGCTGTTTCAGGAATACAAAATTGTGACAACAGTGCCTCTCTGAAAATTAAAACGAATGTATTTTCCTCCCCCATTTCCTGATTGGCTCGTGCCATTTTAGAATTTAATACCCTTAAAATTTTGATTTTGTGATATGGTAGCCTAGATTAACATAACATTCTATGCAGTATATACAGCTCCAACAATGCCTTGTAAAAGTAATGCCTCTTTCCAACACGCTGTGATTTTAAACTACAAACTTTATCAGCATTTTACTACTAGATATTTGTGTTTAGCTTGTTCAGCTCACATGGTACATGCAGGTGTCACATTCCCTCACCTCAACAGTCCACAAAGGCTAAGTGCATCACCATGGAAGGATAACAGCTTAGGCTACCTCGCAAAAAGGTCGCGAAAAGGGTAGCAAAACAAGTGATGGAAAATTACCAGCTGTCCTCCACAACTGAACAATCGTTAGCAACATAGGATAATGATACCCCCAAAAAAGTGCTATCTGCGCAATGAATTGTAGAGTCTATATACACACAAAATCAAAGCAGCTCAACACAGTATAGCCACAAGCCTTAATATCGAAACCTATCAAACTTCAGCATGTTCACCATCATTAACTGTGATGTTATCTTTATTGACTTTTGAGAGCTATTTCTCACCTGTTCCGTTTGTGAGTCTACGAGGAGAAATTGTTATGCCCCGGGGCTCAAGTAACAGATGGAGATAATGACGAAGATGTGGAGGCCATGTGAGAGAGTGTGATCTGAATTTTCCGTATGTGAACAAAGACGAGCAGACGGTTGGTATGAGTTAGCGTTAGAGAACATGAAAGTCACCAGTACTGAACGTATGCACGAAGAGGGTTCTGGGAGTTCAACCCCCCCCCCTCTCCTCCCTTCCACTACTGTAAACAAACTAATAACTGGCACAATATAGCAATATTTTTACTGTTCAATGAACATTTGAAAGCTGTTTTGCCCAGATACCGTAGCAATTTGATGTTCGAGGGCCAAACCCCCCACCCACATGAGGGTGAGACAGCTGAAATCCTGTGTCACTATGAAACATTTTATATCCATATATGCTGCATCTATACAAAACAGTACAGGTTTGTGAATCTGTGAACTACGAATACTTACCCCTTAGACCACCATGGCACCCTCCCCAATCATCATGTGCACAAGATGAGCAGACAGTTGGTATGAGTTAGCGTTGAGAAGGACATAAAAGTCACCAGCAATGTATGCATGGGGAGGTTCTGGGAGTTCAACCCCCCCCCCCCCCCCCCCTTCCCTCCCTCCCATTACCAAACTAATAACTGGCAAAATAAAACAATATTCTGACTATCACTGAAGTTTGAAGGCCTTGTTGCCAGATATGCAGCAATTGTGTTTAGAGGTCATCCCCCCCCACATCATAAGGGTAAAGACAGCTGAAATCCTGTGTCATTATGAAACATTTTTATGTCTATATATGATTTGAATACAAAGTATGACAGAATAAGTGAAATGAGTTATCGAAAGTGGGAAATGGTTGGAGTAGAAGATATGTCCCCGCTCGTTTCCGACGGCCCGAGGCGGATCTGAACGCCTAAGCTAGGACGACCACTATGCTAACACACTCAAGTGAGGCTAGCGCTAATGGCGATACTGGCAATAAATTTTTAGCTTAGAAAGAGAGGTACTTATTGATATCCTTCAGAAAATTCTTTGCGAAGTAAATATTCCACGTAATAATCCGTATATAATTATAATTCAGGTATTGGGTCCAGAAATCGTAAACGATAACGTAGGGAAGTCGAGACGAAAGAGCGAATGTGTGTTTGGAGTAAATAAGAGTGCCAATGGCACAGTAGCTCACCCTGTACTTATATATCAGTATGCCTACTGGCATTTTCTATCAGGAATAAATGCGATGAATGATGGATGATACATGTATATGTTATAACAAATGAGCAAGAGGATGTAGTGGGTATTCCAAAAGTGAACTATCCACGGTACCCCATATAAACACTATGCAACCAACTCTGCAGAAAAGATACATTTTTGCATGATTTTATATAATGGACCATAGGGTCCCACACTAGCCAAAAATTAAAAACAAACCCCCCAAATAGCCCATTACACAAGGACCACTGCTCCCAGGTTTGAAGAAAATCAACTGAAGCTTGTAAGAGGAGAGGCCATTTCAAACACCATTGTGTGTAATTTCATAAAGGGGCCATAGGGCCCAAGTGGAACCTTGGACCAAAATTTCCTCAACACCCCAAAGGTACGGCTATTAGACAATCATTATGACCGAACATCAGCACTGTGCATCAAAATTTGTAGAAGCATTTTGCGTGATTTCACATGATGGGCCTTAGGGCCCAAGTGGGACCTTGGACCAAAATTTCCTGAACACCCCGAAGGTGCAGCTATCAGATCATCATTATGACCGAACATCAGCACTGTGCATCAAAATTTGTAGAAGCATTTTGCGTGATTTCACATGATGGGCCTTAGGGCCCAAGTGGAACCTTGGACCAAAATTTCCTGAACACCCCGAAGGTGCAGCTATCAGATCATCATTATGACCGAACATCAGCACTGTGCATCAAAATTTGTAGAAGCATTTTGCGTGATTTCACATGATGGGCCTTAGGGCCCAAGTGGAACCTTGGACCAAAATTTCCTGAACACCCCGAAGGTACAGCTATCAGATCATCATTATGACCGAACATCAGCACTGTGCATCAAAATTGGTAGGAGAAGCATTTTGCGTGATTTCACATGATGGGCCTTAGGGCCCAAGTGGGACCTTGGACCAAAATTTCCTCAACACCCCAAAGGTACGGCTATTAGACAATCATTATGACCGAACACCAGCACTGTGCATCAAAATTTGTAGAAGAAGCATTTTGCGTGATTTCACATGATGGGCCCACAATGGGCCTTGGCCCAAAATTCCTGAACACCCCAGATGCCCCTTCACCCAGTAATCATTGTGACCAAGTTCACCATGATCCATCAAACACTGTAGGAGGAGTAGCAATTTGAATCTATTGTTGACAGATAAATGGATAGATAGACATGCAGGATCACAATAGCTCACCCAGCACATGCTGGGGTGAGCTAAGATGACCCAGTATAGTCCCTGGCACCACAAGTGGTTGGCACAATTGGTAGAGCGTCAACCTTCCACCCGAGAGTCACATCCCAGTCGAGTCATACCAAAGACTTTAAAAATAGTACCTGTTGCCTTCTCACTTACATGGCGCTCAGCATGAGAGACAAGAACAGGGAAACAATGTGGGGCAGGCAATTCAAAAAGGTTGCGGTCGGCGCGCAGTACCCCCCCCTCCTTCACATCAAGTACTGCAGAGAGGAGTTGCGTCATTCCTGTCCTGGTGAAGGTTTCACAGCTGTCAATTGGTGTGGTATCCAGGTCTGCACCCGTGCCGGACCTTGTATAGGTAGGGTCCTTTGTCCAGCAAGTGTTCAATAAAAATAAAAAATGGAAGGAAAAAAATTATTGTCTGAAGTGGCAACTAGATTGAGAGTGACTTTTTCAAGCCTATCGCTAAGCATGTTCTCAGAGAGAACCTCTCAGACCAGACCATGTGCTCTGACTAGGACAGATGACCCTGAAAGCATCACTTGTACACTTCAAAAGGGCGACATATAACAGGAAACTGCCTTTAAACTATATCGTCATCATGGACCAGAAGACATCCCTTTCTCCCTCTGAGGACCAGAAGTTCATGGTCAAAATTGTAAAAGCATGCCCACTCACATTATTTTATCAATGCCTTCAAAATATATCATCAGTTATGGACTAGAATACAGCCCATTCTCCACTGAAATTGACATCTGATTCAGGTTAAGTGACACAAATTCGATGATGCAATGGTTGCAGTCTTGAATGCATGACATTTACACATGGATGACTAATACTACCTTCTACTGAACAATGCTATTAAAAGCACTGTCAGTCACTATTAATAATGGTCTCATTCACCCACTACATTCAATTGCAAATTGGAGAGAAACCTCGATCGTCAAGTGAATGTTGAGAAGAGGGACAGGAATAAATGATGTTTACTTGAATGCAACAAAGGTTTTGGGTGACAGCCTGATGTTCATAAGGGTTTTTATTCATAAGGTGCATTTGTCGTAAGGCCTTTTATTCATAAGGCCTTTTATTCATAAGGCCTTTTGTTCATAAGGCCTTTTGTTCAGAGGCAGGTTATTCATAATGCCGAAAAGGTTCTTTATCCATAAGGTCGCCGATATTCTATCACAACAGAAGGTCCGTTATTCATAATAGTGAAAAAGGTCCGTTATTCATAATAGTGAAAAAGGTCCGTTATTCATAATAGGAAAAAGGTCCGTTATTCATAATAGGAAAAAGGGTCCGTTATTCATAGGAAAAAGGGTCCGTTATTCATAATAGTGAAAAAGGTCCGTTATTCATAATAGGAAAAAGGGTCCGTTATTCATAATAGGAAAAAAGGTCCGTTTTTCATAATAGGGAAAACAAAAAGGGGTCGATATTCATAATAGGAAAAAGGGTCCGTTATTCATAATAGGAAAACGAACACCGGTCGTGGATCTATCTACCAGGGATCGCAGCTGACAAAAAGGTGCAGTTTCAGGGTTCGCATTCTTGCCGGACCTCGCATATAGGTAGAATCATCTGCTTGGCAAGTATATCATTGAAAAGAAACACATGATGAATAACGGACCTTTTTTGAGATTATGAATAACGGACCTTTTTTGCGATTATGAATAGCGGACCTCTTTTGCTATTATGAATAACGGACCTTTTTTGCGATTATGAATAGCGGACCTCTTTTGCTATTATGAATAACGGGCTCTTTTCACTTTTATGGATTACAGACCCTTTTCGCCATTATGAATATCAGACCTTTTTTACTATTATGAATATCGGACCTTTGTGCTCTCTTATGAATAATTAACAGACCCTTTTGATAATTATGAAAAACGGGCCTTTTTGGCCTTATGAATATTCCGCCGATCCCTTATGAATTCGTAATTAGCCCCCTTTTTTTATTATGAATATCAGACCTTTTTGGTCATTATGAGTAACGGACCTTTTTCCGAAAATTTGCATGTTATTAATAACGGGCCTCATGAACAAAAGGCCTTATGAATAAAAGGCCTTATGAACATCGGGCGGTCCCCAGGTTTTGTACCCCGCCAATTACAAAAACATCATTAATTGATTTTGCAATCAGCAGGTTTCCTTTGTAGGTGGTTGGTACCGGAAATATTACTGCAAATACTTCCGGAAATCATTTCACCAATATGACCTAGTGCTGTTTATTTATCCTTGAGTGTTAATTGACCTAAATAAAAAAGTTCTATTTCCAATTTCAATTTCAATACATTGTTTCATTTTTAATGTCACTGGTGTAACCATCCAGTCGGTAGCATTCTGTAGTACAAAAGCTCAGGTATCACACAGATAAATAAACTGCTCATCAGCGATCATTACTCTGGCACAAATGATAGATCATGCACTCTAAATACTTACGGCGACTCTTGTCTCAATTATTTGTTCCTTATCCTCCCCTCCTTCTGAATCTCTGGGATCACAACATCTTCTCACTGCTACCAAAGGTTAGGACTGAACTGTATGGTGATAGAGCTTTCCCTCTATTGCAACAACTTTGTGGAATTTGATGTCTTCCTTATTGCACAATCAATCCGGTAAATTCACAATGGAAAGACACTAACAAAAACGAATGAGTGAAATGGACTAAAATCAGAGTAACTTGACTGTGGGCCTTATACAAATCCCCAGAAATTGGGATTTTCCCTATTCTAATTCACTGCCATTCATTAACAGAACATGGACATTGCGAACATATCAATATCCTTACTGTAAAGTTGCGGGTTCCTATCCTAATCAAATGAATGGCTGGCCGCCCACTACCGGATATGACGATCCGATAGCGAGAATAACAGGAGACAGAATAAAACAAAAGAGAGAATAATTCAATAAGAAATAGCACTGTTAGCTCAATCTGAAGATAGGTAAATATTACATAAATGAAACTTTTACTTAGCTGTATAAATAATATAAATCTGAACGTAACTTCACACTCTTCACACTCAAGTCATCCGTCAAACACTCCTCCAGCGGCGTGCGGACAGTTCAGCAATCAAATCGAATCTCAACATTCTAACTCACGCAAAAATACAAAAGTCACACTCCTCGTCCCGTAAGCGCGTGTCAGCGATCCAGTAAAAGTTGCGTCCGGAAAAGTGAGTGTTGCATGCACCCGCGTACTCACTCCGTTGCTAATGAAGGAGATAAAACAGCGGACGCGCAACAGACAACAAACAAACAAACAATAGCGACGTACGAATATGCGCACTCGAAAGGCAATGAAAAAGGTAAACGCGCAAACCACTGAATCACTGACGTAATAACAAAACAAATTAATGAAATGGACTAAAATCAGAGTAACTTGACTGTGGGCCTATACAAATCCCCAGAAATTGGGATTTTCCCTATTCTAATTCAATGTCATCACTAACAGAACATGGGCATTGAAAACATATCAATATCCCCATTTCCTGAGATCGCCAATCTACGGTGCCGCCGTTGAACGTTAGGCTCCGCCCATAAAGCCCAGCCAACCAGCCAATAGTGTGTGAATATTCAGATCAACAGACGGCAAATTTAGTTAAAAACAAAGTCCTACAGGCATTTGGTGTTTGTATTAGCAAATTGCTGTGTATGGAATGAAAAGGCTGATACAAGGGGGAGAACATCAAATGCAGGTTCAACAGGCTAGTTGTATGAAATTGCGAACATCACAGGGAGATTCGTATTAGGAGGGGGGGTTGGGACCCATGGGAAGAGAACCCTCATAAATGGCCTCACCCCTGACCTCTCCCTGTTAGCTAATGAATGCAATCTATGGCCTTTAGATTTAGGGATGCCATACAAACCTATTTTAGGGTGGAACTGCATTCCTGATGCATCCAAATGCGAACACAATAGCACACATCCCAATGCATTTGGGTGTCCCAATGCACTCAGCATTTCAATAGACTCATTCACAGTGTTTTTTATTCTGGATGCATTCAGATGGGATGCAGTGTGGAATGCCAAAATTTGGTTTGTACAGCGTCCCTCAACGAAATGGCACAAAAAATCAGTGCAAGAGCAGCTGTCAACTTTCACTGAACAGTAAAGAATTATTTTGTTTTGTTTTTTTGAGGAGGGGGTGGTTTTCCAGCCCCAAAACCCTTCCATGGCTATGTAAACCCTTCTCCTACCATGCCAATGGGCAACTGGGACACCTTTGATCGCCGAGAGTTACTCATCCTTAGTCTCTCTCAGCTGGTTCTAACTAGAACCTTTCACAAGACGCTGACCACAAAAGACGGAGGGACCTGTGATAACTTCACGGTCGCAGACTGCAAGCAGTGACATATCGCAGGAGAGTCACCCGCCCCTAATTACATCATCATTACGGACCTGAATAAACAGCCCATCTCCCTCTGATCATGGCCGCAAAGCGAGGCCAGATGCCTTGAGGTGCGATATTTGGGGGGCTAATTAAAATGGGAACTGCTTTAGGCTCAATTAAGTAAGTTTAACTATGATGGCTTCTAAAGGTAACTTGACAGTATCTGATGGGTCGCCATTGTTTCACAGTGAAGAGGTAGTATGTTGCTTGCCAAGAAAGAAAAATTGTACAAAGATTGCTAGGATCTCATGGCGGATCAGAAGAATGTGATACATGTGGGCCGAAATGAAACTATGAAAGATTGCGCCCGTAGCGAATTAATAGTCAAAAAAATTTAAATGCGAAAATCCTCTGCTCGAACGAAAGTTAAGGAGTCCTAAGATATCTCTTTAATGTATAGGTTACCCAGGAAAGAAACAATCTTTTTGTATTGTGTGTGCATCCTATCTATGAAGTGTTTCAGGTATGGCCAGTGGAATTCCTGTCACACAATTTTTCTAAATGCAGAAATTCTAAGGAGAAAGAGGCCTTGGGGTCCTACTTACCGTCATTAATATGATTCATAATTCATAATTTTGTGGACTAGGTCTCTCTGTAATGAAACATATACATTCGTTGCAGCCGGCCCGTCTTTTTTTTAAGTATAGCACACTACTGATCACATTTCCTCCAAGAATAGAAATGATTTGAGTGCTGAATAATTTTTGATGAAGTTCTCTTGCTTTGCATCACGAAGGCATTCATTTTCATATCACCGATAGTTATTTTCTTGAATATTCCAAGAAGCCTGAATGGAACATCAACTGATCAGTTGTGCCCAATTATAAAATAAAACCTAAAAAGGTACATAGGCTCCACCTAGGACCATTTGCAAAGACTAACTTCGATCACTGAACCGGCTTCGATGTCACACATCGCTATGGTTACCCAGTTTCAAGGTCATCAATAACAATTCGTTTACTGCAACGAAATGGCGCAGCTGTGCGCTACTAATAAACAACTTGGTAGCATAAGCACTTCAACACTAATGGGCAGGATGTATTTCTCCCATTATTTCATTTTCACTTTCGAAAACCTCTTTACAAGGTAAGTTGTCTATTCACATGCGCAACTGTTTTTCACCTTAAAGGTCAGTGGAAGTGCAAAACATGACTTTTAGATTGTGAATTCCTGCTGTAAATCGATGATCGATGAGAGAGAAATCCATTGCCCACACTGACTTCAGTTGGTAAGACATAGAAATGAGACAAAACCTTTTTATTATGCCACGACTCAGGCGGGAAAAACAATACCTGCTCAATGCAAGTCGATGCGAAATCACATTATTAAATCTCGTCACACAAATCATAGTCCAGGTGTTAAACCTATATATTTGCTTTGTGGGATTTTGAGTCGTAACCAGGAACGTGCGCCTCCACCAAATTAATACCCTCACCCTCCCTATTGGCAAATGAGTACAATTTAATAGGCCCCTGACACAAGCTGCTGCAATAATTTTGCTAAATAACCGCTGCAAACCTCTACTGAACTGCAAAAACCGAGAAAATTTGTTTTTTTGTAACATTTTTGGTCTTTGGTCATGGGGGGTTCTGACTCCCCACACCCCCCCCCCCCTCCCCCGGGGGGTGCGCCACCTGATCATAGTGAACCTATTTATAATGTGGATTCCACAATTTTTGGACTCAAAAATTATTTTTTTACTGCAAAACAAAAGTATTTTAGAACTCCAAAGTTGAAGAACTAGGACACCACTGGAGTTTACACACATGTTCTTTTCATCTATGCTACTTTCAAATCAATCAGATGTTTATCTGGGAACTTCCAGTGTACCTTTGGTATATTGACGCTATACACGATTTATCATCATCATCATCCTCATCCATTTTACTATTTAGTCGCTGAAATTCCACTTCCAGTGGGGGTTTGCTCCTCCATACACGGACTGCACACCACTTTCACCCGCCATTCATCCACCCCATTTAGGCAACTTAGGCAATAAATATCATTACGGCAATACTCTAAGCTTTCCAGACCTCCCATTTTTCTAACGTACCAGCCAGCAGGGTAATAATGGGGGTCAGGCAATACCAGACCTTCCGATCATGGGCGGCGATCACGGGGGACGGGGGGGACATGTCCCCCCATATTTTTGGGGGGGTAACATAAAATATCAATTACCCCCCAATATTTTGTCGGACGGGCGAAAAAAAATCCTATAATCATTTGTACATACGCCAAACAAACATGTCTACCTCATATTCTTATTAGATTGTTCAATTTTTTCGTTGAGAAGCGAAATGCAAAAAACATTGCGCTGCGCGGCGTGTCTCCTGTCTTTTCCGTCACATCATGTATAATAGAGTGTGCCCACGGTACAATCCTGTCAGATTCTGAGCAAATATTGATTTTTGGTCATTTAACTTGTCATCGTCCAGTGTTGGTGAACATATAGAGTAGCCACTTGATTATGTTTTGCAGTTGCACACCACCCCCCCCCCCCTTCCCCCTACAACAATGCCGGCATTCACCTGCCATTTTCTTAACACTGCACACAGTTTTTAGTCTAATTCTGATCTTATTGTCAGATGGGCGTTGCCATCCTGACGCTGTTTTTAAAAAGAAATGAAAAGCTATATGTACGAAAAACAACGCAGGGGATCGTGCACATTAGTTTGGATGTTTTTCCTTGATTGACGATGGAACTATTCAGGCGCGGACGGGGCGAACAATCTGAACACATAATTTGGACAAAATTGTTGAGGCGGACACTATCTGAAAAATGACCAAATTGGTCCTTCTGACTGGGCCCACCCCCCTCAATTCCCTTTCACTCAATGCCCGAAAAATTCACACATTTTTCCTTGACAGTGAGGTTCAAGAAAAAAAGCAAATTTTCAATCTGCGGCAGCCTCCCAACACCCATTGGAATGTCCTCGATGGAATATCTCTAAGACATTAGCTAATGGTAGGAATGAGCCACGTGAAAGAAAGTTGTTAAAGGATTTAACATCATCAGTTTTTCGGCAAAAAAATTTACTGTCAATTTCCGTGATTGCATCCTGACATAAGTCCGGAGTGCCGCTGCCCGGCCTCTGGGGGGAGGGGGGGTGGGGGGGGGGGTGGGGGGCTGTTCTGTACGAACTATTTTCTTGTTACTGTAACGCGCACCTATGGTGGCGCAAATTGTAAATGATTAAAGGTAAATCAGTTCCTTGATGTTTCTTGAGATATACATTTCAGAAATTTTTGTCAATTTTGGGGATGTTCTTACTGCCATAAGACTATGGGAGATACCGTTTCCGGCAATCTGGGGGATTCTTAAGGCCCAAAATTCCTTTGTACCTAACGAACCACTGATGCTGTAATTGAAAGGAATAAACATCAATTAGTTCCGTCAAGAACGTTTTTTCTGTCTTGAACAATACCAAATTTTCTAAAATTATTGCCAATTTTAGAGACGTGGTTCACTGCCATATAGCGCGAGAATTGCGTTTCCTTCAACCACCTTAAAGGGTCTGTACAACTAAAATTGTCCTTGTACCCTACTCGTTCACTGATGGTGGCGCCTGGCCCGAATGTAACTGAATACACATCGATCAGTTCCTTCAGAACGTTTCCTAGAAATTTCCGAAATTGATTGCCAATTTTGGGACGTTGCTTACTGCCCATACGGTCCGGGAAATGCTGTTTTTCCTTCAATCAGGGGGGGTCCTGTACAACGATTTTTTTTTTCTTGTACGCCTAACGCGTCAACAACCTACGTGGCCCGATTGTAAGGAATAACAATTGATCAGTTCCTTCAAGAATTTTTCTGAAAAAAAAAATCGTGATTTTTGACGTTTCAGGGGTGTTTGCTTATGTGCATATGACCCCAGAAGTGACGTTTCACTGCAGTCTGGGGGTCTGTAAAACTAGTAAATTTCCGTGTACGCGACTGCCCAACCCGTGGTGGCGCTCCGCTTAGGATGGAGCTACCCTCATATGTCCCCCCAAATTGCAACACAGATCGCCGCCCCTGCTTCCGATCTAGAGAAGGAAATGGATGGTAGGGCAGTATTCTGAACTGTTCAGTGGTGAGCATGTGCACTCACCACGTGTGATAGGCTTACTACATCTCACTTCTCGGGGACCGAACACGCATAATCCCACATTGGGGGGAAACAGGGAGGGATAGTTACTTGTCTACTTTCTCTCTTCCTACTCCTATTTTCACATGTCACATATCTAACAGTTCAAAACATCAAAATTAATGTACCTAACTCCTCGGGGGAATTTTGATTTGATCAGACCTGAAATATGAGGACTCCCATGAAAAGATCAAATTTTGTTGCATCGGTACCTACCCAAAGGGAGGAATCTGATCGGAGACAAGGTAACTTCATTTACATAAACGTAGTAAAAATGATACCCCATGAAATATTACTGTCACAATAAATCTAATCAATTGAAATCTACAAGGAGTTAATAAATTGAGCGAATTTTTATCTTTGTTTTGCTGATCCTCGGAATTGATATGGAACTGCCCTGATAGCGTAATAACGCTTCATATGTCCGAAGAGAGTCCAACAGAAGGATGGGGATCTTAAAGGCCAAGCGTCATGTAAATACCACTGGACTTTTGGGTACTTCCATCATTAACATTATGACAAAAAAGCCGATTTGAGTGTACCGATCAAGGCACAATAAGAGCCCATTACAATGTGTTTTTTGTTTTTTTTTGTTTTTTTTTTTGGGCCTTGTACATCACGGGGGACCGCAAATCGATCCCCTGTAATCCAGGGACTTCCCTGTAAAGCCTCCAACTAACGGGAAAGTAAAACGCAAACACTGCAACGTCACTCAGGCGTGGTTTAACCGTCACGCGCACAAAGGGGGGCCGCATACCCAGGAGGGAAGACCTCCAACTACGTACTGTAACAACCTGCTTGTGCAAAGGCCCACAACCACATTGGGAAGGCCAAAGACCTGGCTAGCCTGTACGCACAAGCTAACGTTAGGGCAGAGCCTAGCTCATAAGCACGAGAACTACGGTCTTAAGGGGCCCCACTCTTGAGAAGAAAAGTTAACTGCAAACGTCTTCTTCAAGGGAAAAACACAATCGTATGTCGTCCGATAGAATAGCACTAACAAACTATCTCTCAACTTTGGAAAGACACTAATTGGAAAAGCGAAGCCAGAACTTGGAGCAGACGCTTACATCTTGGTGGCGGAATATAACTGAAGGGTTGGTCAAGTGGGGTTGCAGTGGCATCTTTTGTTTTTTTCCGCATATTAGAAGCTTGGAAATAGGACTTAGGCATAGGTGTACCGGTAAATGAAAACTGCAGTGAATTGACAATCAAATGTAAAACATGTCTTTGAAAATCTTTGTACGAAAAAACTAGATGGATCTGATAAACCCTAACGAATCCATTCACGAGATATAACGATAATCTCATTGATTTTCTAAGTGACTACCTTCTACTCCTCCTCCTTATATCATGGCACAAATACAGCATCATTCACTGCAGGGCCTCCTGAATTAAAAGTGAACGTGGGCAAAGGCAAATTCTGAGGGCAATGTAAAAATTGCCTTCGGTTACATTCAAAATGGCAGGGCACCAAGGCATTTAGAAGATTTTTTTAAGGGCCGCAAGGCAATCTGAAAAAGGAGACAAGGTCATAAGGCAAATTTGAAATTAACCCCGCAAATGTTTTATTGTACCCGTGTAACTCTCTTATTCATACTAGCTAGCTAGCGCGAGAAGCTCTAGTGTTTTTCTGTCGGGTCTGTCATATCGTCCGGTCAATCTCCCTCGTCGATTTCGACAATGACTTTTCAACTCGTAATAATTTACTCTATATACTCAAATGAGATCGTTTTTATATTTCCCATGAAAAACAAATGTAGCATTCTGGCCTATAATTTCATTCACCGCATCTCATGTATGACTACTGATAAATATTGCAATTTATAAATGTGATGTAAAAGTGTTCGTCGCTGCGAAGGAAATCGCGAGCAACTACAATCCTAACAGTATCACCTCTAATATCCCACACACTCACTATACGCCGACATCCGTACTTCTTGTAGTCGCATAGTTGCAACGGTACTGGCACTGTATCGGTGCGGTACCGAGGTATTTCACGTATGTCTAGCCAAAACATCAGGTCGTTATGTTACTTGTTTAATACTGTCACCCTACAGCTTGTATCACGCAAGTTCAATTCAATTCAAGCTCTCCTTGTATCCCCCACCATGCTCTTTTGCCCCTATAATGACAAATATATCATTTCTGTCCGAACTCTGGAATCACTTTTTCAGTGTGTCAAATTGTCTTTTATTCACAGTGTTCACAGAGCATTTAATAATAATTCCTCTGTTCACACTACAGCCCGCGAGGCAACTCTCATATACGCAATGCAATTATCACGTGCGAGTTGTAGTTTGAGTCTCGTCTATCCGACGTGCTCATGATCAATCTCCGCCACGTATACGATCTTGCGCACGGTTTATTGCTTCTCGAAACTGTTAATGTTGATGTCCCTGAATTGAGATTTGATTTTTCCGAGCAAATTAGTCACAGGTCTCCCCAACTGGCTAAATCTATGTCTGATGCTTCTCTCAGAGCGATCTTCGCTAGAAAGGAGCTTCTTCTTGGAGTCTCGCGACGTGACAAAAAATCTCAAACGTCTATATGCTAAAACTACGGAAGAACCAGGGATTGATGGTCCATCAGCACGTGGACCCTGCAGGTCTGTACATTAAAAAGCCTTTATTTCGCGGAACTAGTATTGGTTGTTGGTACCACACTGTGATGCTAGAATTCTGACCGCAACTTCAGAGCACTGTCATTTTATCACATGTTTAAACGAACCATGACAAAAACACGTCGCTTCACTGCTGCATGTGATGCATACAGGCGCTGAACGTTGTTGTATATTTTGCAGAAAATTCCCATGTGAGCGATAGAAAATCAGTTTGTTTAGTTTGCTAAAATTGTGGAAAATATATTCACGGCAATCAAATCAAAATATAGTGAATGTACAATTAGTGTGACAGATACGTAGGCCTCGGCGGTCAATTCAAACTGCCGTTTGGATTATTATGTAAAGTTTTAGCAGCGCGGGGCCAAGCCCGGCCTGGGTTACCCATTAATTAGGCAGTTTATCTATTGATTCTGAAAATGTGGAAAACCATGAAACTTTTACATTTAATTGGCCGGATGATTCATGGACACTTTCATAAGTTGCGAGGGTACTATCGCTAGTTTAGAGGGGGAGGGCACCCACGGCAATGAGCAATTAGGGGCACGGCAGTCACTGCCGCCGATGAAGCTTGAAATGTAAGGGCGTCATCACGCAAACTGGCAGGGTCACCCCCGACGGGCGATTTGCCGTCGGTGCCGTCATTAATTTGAGGCCTTATTTACTGTGTAGGTTCTATGGCGGCCTTTGCATCATTCCCCCTGTGAGTCATAGATTCCTTCAATTCTCCAAAGTAATTGAATATCCAACAGGCAACATGCTAGAAGCTTCCAAATTTGGGGGGGGGGGGGGGTTGGGGGGTTTTGATATGTCCTCGTTCACCTGTGCTAGTTAAAGGAAATCTGTTACAATGACCCATTGGCCTTTAAAGTCAAGCAAGGAGATGAGGGGAACAATACAGACAACTCATAAAAGAGTTGGGGGGGGTAGTGGATTCGAAATGTGCATTTGCTTGTTGAAATTTGAGAAGCCCAAGCAATTGAAAGAAGCATGGTTCTGTGCAAGCGGAACTGTGTGGCCAAGGCCGCAAAGGGCATACCCCCTGAGGCCCTCACTTCTGAAGTAAGTTGCCCGGTCTGGGTATGTGGGGGTGTGGGGTGGGGGGCAACATGTAGGGTGGGGCATATTGAAACCTTTTCACATTTACTGATCAACGACAACCGCCAACCCAATTTCTCCAAGGTCTTGCACGCACACATAAAAATTCAAAGCTGACTCACAATTTGGTGACTGCATTAATTCTCTTCTCTCACTAGTTTATCATACTTAACAAAAAGTACATGAAACTGATGGGAAAAGGTTCCTTTCATAATAAGGTTAAAGTTTTCTGTGAAAACAGCGATTAGTGTTCAAAATGGATTCAATTTTATGATGGACGTCTGAAATTCTTGTTCTGAGGTGTACGTTCATTAAGTCTCCATACGCGACAGTGTCGCGCACTGTGTGGAGCGCATATGGGGGGTTGACACAACTAAATAATAGTACTTTTTCGCTCCAACGCTGAATGACGGGAGTGACGCTGCGTAACTGGTACGAGTTTTGACTACAACAAGAGCTGAGATTTATTTCTCTTTTCGCTGCCAACGCGTGAACCTAAGAGATAGGATGAAGGGTTCTCGAGGTTAGAAGGAATGACAGAATAAAACATGAAATTCTTGATGTCACCCATTAATTTAGCTAAAAAAATGCTTTTTAGAAGTTGCCAATGACGGAGGATAACTTGGCGTAAACAGAAATATCTATGTATAAACAGGAAGAACACACATTCATCTTTCCTGCTGTGTGAGACCTAGTTGTCGCTATCTATTAATTTTACACGAAACCATTTGAGAGAGGTAAAAAGAGGGTTATTTTAGCCTCTTTTTGCGAATTTCAGGTCGCAGTCGCACTTCCGGAGCGCGAGTTTCAAAAGGTTTCAATATGGACTAGCAATGTCAGCCCGTTGGGTCAAGAGATGCAATCGTGCTATTAACAGCTGTCTTTAGAGCAGTGATGCACATGGAAGGGGGGAGGAATTTCATCAGAAGTTGAACATGCTGGCACAGAAAGGCTCAAGGATCCTTGACGTCGAAGGAAGAAACACAAGACGCATACTACTTAGGCTTGCCGCCGTTAACGTGTACACGTAAACGACAAGTTGCGCGTTTTTTAAGGATCTTACAATTTTCCCGGAAGTGTAAAAGGAAGTGGGAAAATCCCTGCGGACTTCCCCCACATTGTATCACCCAATAATGAAAAAGTGTTGTCTTGCCACACTGTGTTCAGTCTTAAAAAATTCCATGACGTCCGTAATTACCGGAACCAGGGACATATGCGTATCGCACTATAAATGCAAGGGCAAAAAGCAACAACGACATGAAAGAATGGCTACATGGTATACGGTCCATGTGCTCTACGTACGTAACAACACTGGCAGATGACGCAATCTCACTTCGGCGACTTTACTAAAATGATATTGAGTGTCGCTAAATGGCAACAATCATGGCAAAACTTTAATTTTTAAATTGTTATATTCACCAATAACCCAATTCGTCAAGGTTATTCACTTGCAATCAATCGCCTGTAATTGTTATCGAGGATCGACGAGCGAGGAAATATCGAGTCTGGAACAGTCGATAGAAAATCACATTGACGTTAAGTATATGCGGTCGAAAGTCCGATTTGGTGTATCTCTTTGGCCGACTTGGTATTGTGGCGTTGTGCGCTCCTCAGACGATGTACTTAACCCTGATCTTGTGATCCACGTGCACTGCATGCATGCATGCATAAAATACTGTTGACATAACACTACTAACACTAACAGCATTCCGGAATTCACGAGCGTGTAACCCGTCTGGGCTTGTAATGCTGGCTGTAGTATATCATTACCACGTGTAGTAGCCTACTGTGGTGTGTCGCGCAAAACAAAATGGAGATCGTAATTCTTCTCAGGGACTAACTATTGAGCCCATATTCGTCAGATTCGCAGCATATACAAACAATACACAGGTCGAAAATGTGGAGGAAACACACCACAGTTGCTGCATGATTCGACTGTAACGTTCGGAGGAATCGACGAGTGTTAATTCAGATCCGAATGGATCGCTATCGGTACACGTTAACGGTTGAGATAACACGACCGTTAACGTTTTCTTATTACGGAAAACGACAAGACTAATACACTAGGTTGCATGAGAAGTTTCAGCAGCAAAGTCTAATGCAGATGTATGGTGAAAAATGCTGGGCTCCAATCAACTTATTGCCCCAAAAAAAAACAATATTGACTAGTCTCCCGGTTTATGAGGCATGTTGACACTGTCTGGCACAAACAACACTGATGAAATCAGCTGTGGAAGGGATAGCTCGGTTCCCCAAACGGCCCCAAAATCGCTTCGGCGTAAATAATACTGCACCTTCCTCCGTCAACTTAACCCACATCGCAAGCCCGGAGGAATTGCCGAGGGGATTCCAAAAAGGAGAAGTTAGAGGAGAGGGAGGAAAAACGCTTACAAGGAATTGACAAATGCGATGTTCGAGGACATGCACTACATTATCGCACTTGAAGCAATTTTGAATAAGTACCGGCAGGACGGCACGCACACCTGAGGGGTGCCGAGGGACACGTAATGGATGTACACAGCAAATAAATGTTGGTGTGCCAGGGAAGAGTGAATGGTATAAGGAAGACATTACCCATGGATGAAAATTAATTTTCATTTAGGTGAGGTGTAAGAGGTTAAAAGGAGAACATGGAGCAGGGCACAATCACAGTGGGGGAACAAATGTTCACAGCATCCAGGAATCCCCAGACAGTCTGGGGGGGTGGGGGGTGGGTTGGGGGGGGTTGGGGGTTTGGGGTTGGGGTGAAGGGGGGGGGGCACTGGAGGGGAAATTATTTCACAGGGGGAGAGTTGCTCCCCCCCCAGTTCGAGAAATTTCTGAATTGGATAATAAGGGTCCCAGATGTACGTGATGCTCCAATTTGCAGAGAAAGTGGGAGGAATATGAATTTTTGTGAAAGCGAATATAGACAAAAAGGTTATTTTGTTTATCCCCACCATTTGGCCTACAGGACACACACTTTTGAGAGGCAATTCATCCCCTATGCCAAACATGGGCTGTATGTGTGCGGGAGTTTAGGTAGCAGGGGTATGCAAGACAATACAAATGACGACACGTTAAAGAAAAATCTTATGGCCTAAAATTGGAAATAAGGTACAAGAGTTATTTCAATTCAGGTAAATATGGGCTAGAAGTTCACTTAATTCGCTTAGCAACATATCAGGAAAATTATTTTCCGCGCTAGACGTGAGATTGCCTTAATTCCAGAAAGAGGAACTGTTCGATTGCGCCCTATGTTCAACGTCATATTGGGCAGAGGAATCATAACCCTTGTGGGATTAGTAAAAAATACCATTCAGTGGTTGGCTCTGTGAGTCTCTATAAGACGGGACTCGGCTTATACAGCGGTCAACTGAGGTTACGTTATCCGTATCTGGTAATTCAGTATTCATCCTGAAAACCTTTAGCTAGTGCCACTGAAATCTATCAGACAATATGCTCTGCGTAGGGGCTGTACAGACAAAATCCTCGAGATTTGTTATCGACAGTGCCTGAATTAAAATCAAGATCACTAGTGATATTTCGAAAAGTGAAATAGAACCAGAAGGCAAAAGGCTTGGAGATTCCTCGACTCATATTTCTGATAAACTATGACGAGAAACAAGGACAGGTTCCCGATAAGAGTGGCCCAGAGGCTGAAATAATATACAGCTCCTGAAATGAATCAATAACCCCTGGTACAATGATATTATAGGGACAATGGTTATCAAGGTAACCTGCGTCCATGACAGAATCCAGACAGGGGTAATTCTTTTGACACACGTATCCCTGGTCCGGTCCCTTATTTTGACTCTTGAACAAGGACAATGGGGGATTGATACCATCTCATAGGCCAACATTGCATTTTTCACAAATTCCATTAGTCACAAAACTCTGTGAGGAGAAAACAACATACAAATTTCAGTATGACCAGACCAAGCTTCTGGGCCTTATTTTGATTACAAGAGTTATTCAACTTTCACTTGCTACTTGACCTTACCAACAAAATGGGTTCATTTACTTATCATGGGGAACACAATCAGGTATGAGGTCTTCATCCATCTAGGCAGGTAAAGTCTCATGTTTACAGCTAAAAATTACCAAAATATATTTCTGACTGAAAATTACTCCAATCTGACTCCAAAAACACAATAGGTTCATTGTACTCATCACGGGGAACACACATATCAAATATGGAGCTCCATGATCTAGATGAGGTCAAGATCTTGTGATTACATGATTCAATTTGGCCACAATATTCCTTTAGCAAAATTTCTATTTTTGACAAGATAACCCCGATATACACCAAAAACAATAAGTTCATGGACCCCCCCCAATAAGAGAGCCATCCAAAATCGACCAAATCTGTTCAAATCTTCGTTTATTTTTTTTTTACTCTGGTGACCTTTGGTGACCCAGACGACCCTGACTGATCTAAAACAATACGGTTCATGTACCCATTACGGCTTGCCAATGAGGGCAGATCTCCAATGCTAACACCTGAGAGCGGAGAGGGAGATGTTAATTAAGACACTACACAAGAAACCAAGAACACACAAAGGATAAACATGAGTTACCTCAATTTCTAGAATTCAAGCAGAAAAGGGGCACTGAAAGCGTCGGACTGCTCCAGAATCGGTCACGCACTTAAGCCTGAAAGCCAAAATGATAACAACTGGGTCCTCACCAATCTGGTAACAATGACTCAACTGGGAGAAGGACTGTCATATATTTTTTATCCATAGAGATGCGGTAAAGACGCAGAGAGAAGATGTCAAACAGGAGGGAAGTAGAAGTAGAGACACAGAACTACCAGCCTGGAAGAGTGACTTGCTCAAAATATTTCAAATAGGGCAGTGAAAGGAGCTTCAGTGTGGCTGGGCTCAGTCGAGGTGTGACTGTCCGAACGCAATGGGTTAGAAGTGATGAATGTTGTCGGTGCTCCCATATGGCAACAAGCATTTGAAGGCCTTGGGTGTCCTACTTGAAAGTATATAATACCACACTCAAACTATTACCGTAGTCTGGCATGTGTGGTGGGGAGGAGAAAGAACCATTAGCATCGATTGACAAGAATCACCCCGCAGCAGAATAATGTTTGTTCCATAATTGGTTAAAGGCAAAGTCCAGACGAATTAACGCTTTTGGTGCTATAATCGTTAAAGAGAATAAAAAATCATTCCAAAAATATCACTGATTCTCTAGCTGTTCGGTTGGGAAGACAGGGCTTCCTCAAATTTCATATAGTTTGGTGATTTGGGCAAAATGGCAACCTCTTGATGATGTCATATTACGAATTATAAGGGAGCAGTTGAGACAATGTCTCAACCTATTCCTTAAAATTGGTAGATGTGACGTCAAAACAAATTGATGAATGATAATCTTTGAAAAATTCATTACTTTATATTGAACATGCTATGAACATGAAACAAAGAGTTGCTTGGCATGATTTCAATGCACAATCATAGGACATGTCAATATTTTTGGCTGGACGTGCCCTCTAAGTAATTCACGTTTTTTTTTTTTTTTTTTTCACTACGTTGGGGTTGAAAGAGTAATGTATGAAGGGGTAATAAGGCAGAAAAGACAACTGATTATTGGCCAAAACCTGTTTTCATATGCTATTCCTCTACAAAATAATTTTCCAAGGTTCAATACAACAGAAAATCCTATTGCGGAATATATGACATATGTGCTGAACAACCTTAACAATTTTCTATGTATTCTATTGTTCTTTATGTTCATGAACCTGACATTGCTCGAATTCTCAACATGACTGTTTCGGCTGGAAATAATTGGCAAAAACCTATCAACACATCATAGGGAACCTTGTTCGAAACCAGCTCAAATCTTCAAGGAAGAAATTAAATTACAGATTCAAGCGGAACAAAGAATAATTGTCAGGGCGATACTAGTGGGTTCACGCTTAGTTGCAGAATGCTATGGTGGGGAATATGCACAATATACGAGTGAATCAATATTGCAATCAATTTTGAAGGCCTAAATATGCAGTGAGATGTCACATGAAGATGGGATTCGGATTTAATGGAATCATACATCATCAGTGCAAATGTCTTCGAAGCACTTTACAGAATAAACCTTGTAGAGACATAATTCTTATTTTGCCGTTGCATAATGAAGCCGGTCTTCTATCGTCTCGACTTTCCGACGTCATCGGGTACGATTTGGTCACAAACCTGGAGAATGGAGTATTACGTTTGTGTTGTTGAGAACCCAGAGATTTGCCGACTGGTGCACTGCAGAATTGCTTGCATATTACTATCAATGATGCATGGATAAGGGCCAAGACAACGGGCCACATTGCTTGAGGGCCATATGCTTCCCACCACCACCTAAAAAAGCTGATTGGTCTATGACAATCACAACTGAAACCCAGCAGTACCAGCTGGAACACACATTTCCACATGCGCGCAATGATTAAAACAAGACAGGCCTCAAACTTGTACTCCAAGCAGCTAACCTCGGCTACCATTCAATATCCAATCGGACAGATAACTTTCCAGTCCGCTTTCCCTAACATCCACTTCTCCTGAAGACTAGAAAGACGCAAGTTACCTTGATTTGCTATCAGACCTAGCCAAACCTGGGCAGTAAAAATATGTTTTAAACAGTAAAATCTTTGCCTATCAAACAGCGACTGTCTTGAAAGGGATGGCCTATCAGCACATCTAGTAGCGATTAAAATACACTTATAGGACAAATATGGATTATAATAGGATGGGCAAAATAAATCTTGTTCAACAGGGAGAATCCTTCCCTTGTTAAAATTGCAGAATTCCCACAAGTAATTGCCTTAGCACATATAATGTGAGGGATTAGACCATACATCTCCAACATTGATAGGAAAACTGATGGGACTAATGAAGTGATAAGATGGGCAAAATCGATATTGTTCAACAGCAAAAATGTCAACTTTGCCTTTGGAGAAATGTCACAGAAATCCGATTATGATGGTCAGTTATACAGATATAAATCCCGTCATGAGTGTAACAGTTCATACCATGCCATGAGTTAACCGTTGAACGCTAACAGCAAGATGCTGCCACAGTGAATAGACCATCCGTGATACCACTAGTTCATGTTTGTTACAGTACTTAGACAAGACAAGAAAAAGTTCAAACTCTCAAGAATAACAAAATATAAACTCGAAATGAAATTTTATAAAACTATACAAAAAATATAAGACGAAAATTGAGAGCCAAAATACTTGTCAAACAGGAATTTGTGTGGCAAAATGAGAAGGATGTTTGGGGTGGCCAGCCCGGGTTTGTGTAATTGCCAGATTTTGCGGGGTTGCTGATAAGGGGTAAGTTGAGTATGTGAAGTCGATTATTATAAACTGACTAGACTTACATGAACTAGATTAGAATATTATAAACTAGAATAGATAACTAACTGCACTCTGGAATACCTGAGTTGAGTACCGGGTTCCAGTATCAGGCGTTCATTATCTACAAAGCAATTGATGAAAAGACGCTACATAAATAAGTATGCAATATTTTTACCATTTCTACTTAAAATCAATTACAGTTAAGGAGGCGATGGGTATTGAGGATGGTGGGGGGGACGGAACAAGAATAATACACTTGAGCGGGCGCCAGCAACAAGGTAGGCGTGCGTGCCCAAATATTCGTTTGACAGAACCCCATAGATTGCAGGAAATGGCCAAAAAAAATTGTTAACAAATTTTTATAGTAGGTAAGGTTCTCCAAAAATCATCGCCTAGGGACAATTTCAAACAAGGTTGCTTTTTTTTGGGGATGGAGTATGTAGATACAGGTCAGCGGAATAGCGTCGGGCTCTAATATTGGGGGGGGGGAAATTGCATTGCACCCCCCAACCAACCAAAATATTGCAGAGACCCCGTCTCCATGACGTCCCCCCAATGATCGCCACTCTTGACTACAGTATTTTCAAAAGAGCAGCGTATCTTCCCTCCTTAGACACATGAGAACACCTATTGAGGATGAAGGATAACCTGCCATCAATTTATACCGCTGTTAACCACCACAGGAAAGGCCTCACAAGGCCACAACAGGGAGTATACTGACCTCTCAATCAGTGATCAATATATGATCAATAAACACTAGTCCTCCCCTTTAAATTAGGTTGTAGAGCGATGTCGTCTGGTCGTCTGGACTTTCGAAAAAAGCGCGGTAACTTTGCATTACGTCCTGAGGAGAGATCGTACCAGTGCAATTTGAATTTGATAGGGGAACCCTCATAGTGACAGGCAATATGAAATTACGTTTTGTTGCGACAAGCCTGTACAGGGCAACAACCAATGAGAGAGCGAGGAGGATGTTAATGATAATATCTTTATGCTCTATGAGTTTGTTAGATATTTTTCTGTTCACAAAATTATTTAGTATTTTAGTTGCTGGCCCATTCAACTGATGTGTTTCCTTTGACTCAGAGGACAACAGCAGGGTCGTCATAACAAGGCTAATATAATAGCTGACTAGAGAACCAATGGTTCAGTGCTCAAACCGAGACAAATTTTCTGTCTGTAGTGGAAATGGTATGATGTGATATAGAGTTGTGAATTGATTTCAGTTATACTGACCTTGATGACACTGAGCAAGCATCACCTATTAGAACAACTTCATTTTGTAAGAGGAGATATACAGTTGTCCATACAATGCCATTAGGTTCCTCAATGACGTTTGACCTGGAACTTGGGTGGTCAAATGTCACCAAGTAGTCAGTGAATACTATGTCCAACTTTAATCACAATGTCCATCCAAATAAAAAACAAGGGCCAAAACCATGTAAAGTGCATATTACTCTCACAATTTGAACAAAATTGCTAGTACCCCCCCTTTAAACATAAATGACCTTCCACTACATTCCTATGGGGCCCCATAAGTACTACCATCAATAATTGGTATTTTCCACATTCATGGCATCTGACCTAATCTGCAGTATGAAGTAGCATTTTGCAGTTTTCCACATACATGGCCCATTGTGCGCCCCTTTAAAATGCCATTTGACCTTGATCTTCGGGTGGTCAATGATCACCCATGGGTCAACGAACAGTGTGACCAAGTGTGGTCAAGATACATTGGAAGGCATGCATTTGCTACTATTCTAATTCTACGATTTGAACTGATTGCCTCCCACCCCCTTTAATGACCTTTCACCGCTATTCCTGTACACGCCTCCATAGGTACCACTTAATCAATGATTACGCTGGTCATGTATCATTGCAATCCAACCTAATCTGCAAGTAGTGGTTTTCTGCAGTTTTCCACATCATGGCCCATTGTGCATCTTAATGCCATTTGACCGATCCCCCACATAACATTGAAGATCCATCGGAGCACGAAGCATTTCGGTGCCGAACAAGCAAAAGTTTACAGACTGGATAGATCACGATATAATGACAAGACATCACAATAGCTCAACCATCAAGTAGCTGGTTTGATTTTTGGGCCCTGGACCCAAATTTACCAAACACTCCCACTAAACCCTTTTAACCCCAGGACCAAGCCATTGCAACTCGAAGATAATCACCAAGCTTGTAGGATTGAGATTCAATTCAAGCCTATTTTTGAATTTCACATAAAAATTGGCCCTCGGGCCCCAAGTGTGACTGGTAATCCAAAAATCCCTGAACAACTCCGAAGGAACGGGCTGTTAGAAGAACCATCATATGCCAACATCACACTACTGTGCAAGTTGCACCAAAATTTGTAGGAGAGTTTCACAGTTCTTTTCCACTTATTGGCCCTTGTGCCCCTTGAATGCCACTTTTTTGACCGTGACTACACCTATCAAGGTGGTCCATGTGACCCATCAGTCAGTAAACGTCAACCAATTCTGGGTCGAGATTATACAAACAAAATTGTAGAATTGTTCGGCTGTTTCAGACAAAATGGCCAAAACTTGACCTTTAGTGACCTTTGCCCTTGAATTCCTGAACACCATCTTTACTATGGGTCAAGTGCTAACCTGACCAATTTCTCAAAATATCCCCAATCTTTTATGTAGGAGTAGGGGCCGCTTGACCCTTTGTGCACTATGGCGTGGATTGACCCCTAGATGACATTTCTCTTTCCAATTCCTGAAATTCGATTTCCAATTGTAAAGTAACATTGGTCATTGATAATCTGACTCACTTTAATAATTATCTAATCCATTATGTAGGAGTAGAAGCCGCTTGACAATTTGACAGAATGCCCTAAATTGACTCCTGATGACCTTACCTCACAATTCCTGTACCCCCATATTAACTATTATCATGAATAAAACTGTCCGCTTTCATGATCATCCCCATAAAATCTGTGGGAACGATAAACTGTTTGGTCCATTCAAACAAAATGGTCAAAATAGACCCCTAACTTACTTTACCTTGACCGAATTCCTAAGCAGCACCCCATATGTCTCATTTGGACAATGATAGTACTGACCACCTGTCATGACCATACCAATTCTATCTGCGGAAGAGAAGCACATTGTTCATATATAACTCCCAAAATAGGCCCATTTGGCCAAAATTACCCCTGGATGACCTTCGTCTTCAATCCCTGAACACTCTTATGAAGCAATGTCCCGGTAATACTGACTAACTTTCATTATCATCCGCTTAGACTGTAGGAGGAGGAGGCAGTCATTTACAATTTTCACAAGATGGAAAAATTGACCACCCAGATGACCTCGTGACATTGTGAACACCTAGTTGAGCAATTGACATGTACAATTGCAAATATCTCCCCCCAGCCACGTGACTGCGGAGAACTAATGAATAATATATGTACAGGATTTTTAAAGTGCCTCCGTAAAGGGACTTTACAGTAGATTCGGGTGAACATTGCTCAGGGAGGCTTTTAACAGAGCTTAGATTTCTAAATGGTGCAATCACTTCATTATTCACTCCCCTTGAGGCACCCTCATAAAATGGTGCAAACATGAATTTACAACCCCAAGCCATCCCTTATTGGCCAATACAGGATTCTGATGGGCTAATCCAATCAACGTAGCGACTATTATTTTTGCAATAACCGTCAGCTTTTCAGAGTAACACCACCATCGAATACTTGCTCTATTCGCTGCGTTTTAAGTGACGCATACTTTTTTACGGCGAATGTAAGGTTGCGTGAGCCTTTTGGAAGTGTTATGTTTACCGCGCAGATCGCCCGGCTTCAGTATATAAAATCGCGGCCCTTCAGAGGGCGTACTGCCCCCACGGAATACAAACGGCGAAACGATGCGTCGCTTGTTGCATTGGAGAACACCCTGTCACAATGCGCAGAACCCTCCGTTGGCACGCGTGGTTTTTGTATGCGTCTCGTGGAAGTACGCATAGCACGCACTGCCAATCTTTATCTGTATCCTTTATCTTATCTGTATGGTACGCTATGCTATTTACTTCGATTGAACCAACCCAATATTTACCCGAGCTTGGCTTATTTACTGTTTTATAGATACAACTAATCAATAATAGATCTAGCGATAGATATATCTTCTAATCGTTTGGATAATTCTTGATATTACGAGGTTGTAGAATAGGAATACACTACAGCAGGTTGACTTTTATTGGTTCATAAACATTCTTCGTTGATCATTCTGATTTACGAGTTGTAGAATAGGATTAAACTACAGCAGTTCGAACCGTTTTACCGGTTCATAAACAGTCTAGACTCTGAATTTAGCTTAATAACGAACTCGGCTGCGCCTCGTCCGTTATTTACCTAAATTCAGAGTCCCAACTGTTTATTCACCAGCAAAAGTCTCTCAGTTGCAGTTTATCCCTTAATGTGTTTTTACTATATCTTCTGAAATATCTCAACCCCTTACTTCAATTACTACTATGGTACAACCCCTACTTTCTTGTTCTTGCATTTTTGTTTTTTCATTTAGGCTGGCTATGCTACACTCACGTCATAACCCAACAACCAGTAAGTAGAGCGCTAAACACATCATACGGCATTATGTTAGGCTTGCCGACAGACAATCGTATATGCTAAAATGGGGGCCGAAGTTATGACTACCATGCAGCAAAGTTAAAAAGGAGCATTGTGTCAAAATAAATGACTTAAAAACGCAGTAATTACCATCACGATACCATTTAGAAATTGGGGGAGGTGTTTCAAACAATCTATAGTCCAAAGTGTGTAAATGTATTAAAAAAAGGATTAAAAAAATGTCCATGAATTGTTCAGTCATCAGGAAGAAAATATGGTGAATCTCAAAACTCACTGGTTTGGGGATTAACTAGGACAACACTACTTTTAAGATCATCATATTAGCAGGGTCACCCTAGTAAACTCCATCTTATCGGGCAGCTTTTGCAAGCCCAGCCCCAAATCCATGCATAATTGACAGCTTGCCGTTACGTAACAAACAACGTCTGCTATCTTTGACTCGGACTTTCATACGTTAGCGTTCACGATTTCTGGACCCATTACCTGGGATTTAAGGATTCAATTAAGGGAATAAACTGCAAACTGGGAGACTTTTAATGGGTGTTGGGCGAATAAACAGTCGAGACTATGAACTTTAGATAAATAAACCGGGACAGGCGCAGCCGAGTTCGTTCATTAAGCTAAATTCAGAGTCGAGGATGTTTATGAACCAGTTAAAGTAAAAGTCGACCTGTTAGTTTATTCCTATTCTACAAAACCCGAAAGTAAGAATTCCAAACCATTAGAGATATCTATATCTCTAGATCTATATCTTGTATCTCTAAACATGAATAAGCAGCTTAGGGGTAAAAACTTATTGCGTTGTTCGATCGAAGAGAATTGCATTGGTACGTACAATCCACAAAAAGATATTAAAGTGCGAGTTGTGCGTATTTACACGGAGACGCAATACAAAACACGCGTTGCTGAACCGGGAGAGTTTGCGCGGGTGAACATGAAGTTCACAAACGCAACGAGCAAACGCGGCCCTTTAGCCCGTCCAGTTGGTATCCGTCAAGGCAGTACGCCCTCAAAGCGCGGGGTTATACGAGGAGACAAATATGCGCCGTGTGAAACGTAAAATTCCAAGGCCTCGCACAACCTACATTTGCGTTTGAAAAAGTGATGCATTATTTACTTAAGAAGCAGCAAATCAAGCAAGTAGTCGATTGTTGTGTTACTCTGACAAGCTGACTGTTATGCAAAAATAACGGCAGGCAACGTAATGGATTGGCCAATCAGAATCCTGTATTCGCAATTAAGGATGGCTTGGGGTTGTGAAATATGGATTATTACGTGGAAATTCACTTCGCACGAATTTTTGAAGGATAACATAAGTACTCTCTTTCCAGGCCGAAAAATTATGGCAAAATGTTTCACGTATTACAGTATCGTGTTCCAGTTAACTACCGGATAAATCTGTGATAAACGCCCAGGGGGACGTTACATTTTCACAAAGAGGGGGGGCGATTATTTGAGGGTAAGCAAAAATATAATTTTGCGGTTTAGGCTTCCAACATTTCCCCATACTATGCTGTGTTAGGCTACTTCCCACACTATACATTTGTGAACAGCTGTTCACCTAAGGACTAAGACCTAATTTCATCGTATTGGTGAATATCTCCTAACCTTCAATTGGAAGGTCCCCAAAAGGGGTAGGGCTTCTTTACGGGGGCTTCTATTACAGATTATACGGTATGTGAATATCAGACGTAGGGAATGGCTATTCCACATCAGAATGGTTTGGCCAATGGCGATTGGTTCTCTTTATCATTATGGCAGGGTGTACAAGCCTAATCATATGGCCTGGTCTTTCGGCATACGCCATACCCCAAACGCATTCAGATCGAAGTACGACACAAAATTGCGTTGGTGAGACCGCCCTTTTAATCTCCTCTATGACGAGGGTGGATGCCACCCACCAATCGCACCTATCCCACACATACATAGTAATGGTCTTTCTCGTGATGAACTTTGGATCTTATCAACACACGAGGCTTCCGTGTCTAGGCAGTTTCTCAAGTCATTGCTGACGAAAAAACAATTACTGCCTAATGTCAGGAGTGTCGAACCTGGCACACTCATCCTCATTCTATTTGCAGGATCACCTGTTGCATACCAGTGCACCACTTCGACACCCTGCCCGCAACAATGTAGATTGTTGATATCGACAGAAGGGGTGCCTGATGGATGTGCCTTGGAAGGGACCCAAAAATGGATGGACAGCGACTGAATATGGTAATATAGCTGGGGCCTCACCTGAGCGGTGTCAATAGAAGTGATCCATCTATGGCGGCCTCAACCCCTGGATATGGCGCTGCATTCGTGGATTAGGTGGACGATCTAAGTTGGCTCTATACTCTATAGGTTTTTTGTAATCAGGGAAATGCACATACCGAGTGAAGTATCAGCCTTGCCGTGTTTACAACCACAGAAATGCGGGCCAAAATCCCCAGAAATGTTTCCCAATTCCTGCCAAGAACATAGTCCTCCTCCTTCGTCATCGCCTAATAGGGATTATAAGCTTGGATTGTGATAATTGATGGAATCCAATTTATTTAACATCACAAAATGTATTTCAGATGTTGAAGATAACCATCAAATTCCTGCATCTTACCATAGGTAGGGAAAGCCAAGCCACAGCTCAGTCACTGGCTTACATTGTTACCGTATTAATTTCCGCTAAAGGACCAGTCTCCCGTAAGCGCCTGCCACCCAACTTTTTTGCAAACTCTTGTAAATATAAAGTCGATTGCGGGGCCGTAAAGGCCTGGAATATTTTCCGTTTGCATCCCAGCAGTTAGCCCGCCAGTATGGCTTGCATCATTGCAAGTACATACAGCCATACACTATACACAAACAAACCGAATCGCTTGAGCGCTTAGCCATCGCGTCGCGTAAACGATGTTGTGTCCTGTGACTCGCGTAGACCTACGGTACTCAATTCCATGAATGAATGGAGTGATTCAACAATTTCACTGGATTTTAGCACTTTCACAATCAAACGCTGTTTCTGGTCCGGTTATCCATGCCAATCGAGGCAATGGGTTAGGTGGATGCAGTAATGTGTTCGTGTATTAACATAGGCCCCATTGATTTTGAGCGTGTTTGTTATTTGTATAGCGCAGAGCGATAGCATATAAATAGGGCTCTAAAATGGCTGCGCGGACGGGGGAATCACCATTCAAAATGCGTTCTCCCGGGCTCTACATATAAACTAGTCTTGTTACTGCTGAATGAACGATCATTTTTGTGAGTTTCATTCACCAGGAAGGGCGGGTTGCGGAGGGTGGCCGGATACACTGCTCGTGGAAAATGCAAGACATTTTCGCTTCAACCTGTGCGATATTGTGAATGTGTGTTTTACGTACACCGTCAGTCGAGCCCACGAAAATACACCCAAAAGGAATACAAAACAGTTGTAAAGTTATACTCTTGTAAGCGCCCATCCTGAAACTTCGCAAGCGCCCTGGGCGCTTAGCGGAAGAATACGGTACATGGGAATGAGTACCATGCAGAGCTTACTTTGTCATTACTGATCGGCCACAAGGAAGCATTACATGCAAACACAAAATTTTGCACGGTCGAGGAGTGGGAGGGGGAGGGGGTGCCAGCATCAACGCAGATTGCCATAACCTCCTAGGCAAACATTAGGCCTTTACATGCGAAATGGTCAATTATTTCAACCGAAAATTGCCATGAATGGCTGCAAAATTTGGAAGTTGTAGGGCCAGGTTCAGACCCTTCCCCGCCCCTCTCCCACCTACAATAGGTCGCCACTGTCGGTTAACCTTCAAATTTCAGAAAATGTCTGTAGAAAAGGAATACCATTTCAATTCACACATGCATGTCAAATCTTGCATTTTTTTCTCAGATAGATCAAGATTATTGATCAAAACCCAAGCAGTTGTTGATAGACCATCAGGAAGAGGGGATCCCCAGAGTGGTTATAACAAATCAGTTGATCCTTGAAGAAGGAATCAGCCTCAATATGCCCCCAAGAACTTGAAAGTAATGGATGGCCTGTATTGACTACCTTCATTCATCAACAGAGGCTTCACAGGGAGGCATCAGGAAGCTGTAATGATAGGCAATCACCCCCCCCCCCCAAGAAAAATATTGGGGACGTAGACAACATAAAAACTATAACATCTGAATAGAAACAGAAGCAAACACAGACCTATGCAGGCTTTAGAAGGACAAATTCTGAATGAAGCTGTCATTTTGAAATTATACGATCCCCAAATCAAAAATGAGCACATCTACTCTAATTATAATCACCTGATTATAACGAGACCCTAATTAGAGAATTTATTAAAGATTTGGAAGATAAACGATGCACTTGTCACAACTTCAGGGAAAAAATGGTCCCCAATACGATATATAGGTTGTGGGGGTTTTTTTACGAATCACCTAGAGTTAAAGACATTCCCGGATTGCCCGAGCTGATGCATTGTAGACGGGGGGAACTGGAGGATTGGATGAGAGAAGTTTTATGATGACTGTGCCTCGGGAATTAAGTAATGGATGGCCTGATATTGAACCACCTGCTCATTATCAAAGAGGCTCCGATGAGACCCTCATGAGGAAGTCTTGTTATAAATACATTACAGAAAACGACCTTCCTCATACTTGAGTACATGAGTAGTCCGGCAAATGCCCAATGTAATAGAATTGACACATTAGTCCGAATTGAAAAAATATGAAAAGGCATTGATTCCAGGCAGGGCGGGGGGGGGGATAGAGGGGCTAGGTGAGGGGCGGTGGGTGATTGAATGGGCGTATCCCCTTTCGCGGGCGGCATCCCACCTTCCAATGAAAAGAACTGCCATTGAAAAAGAACGACAATTAAGGAGCTGTACAAAAACAAAATTGGGATTTCACATGCATCCCATCTGAATGCATCCAAAATTAAAGATTGGAATGAGTAAAATGAAATACTGTCACCCATGAACAATGGCGTCCAAGGGATGTCTATTGTCAGAGCACCTTTGGGATGAATTGTAATGGGTGCATCGGGACAACCTCAAATGCATGGGGATGAGTGCTATTGTGTTGCATTTGATGCATCTGGAATGCCAGTGCAACCGTTAAAATAGGATTGTATGGCATCACTAACTGCAATTCCTTAATAATTTAGGCTGATCATCAACCTGAATTATACAACCTTCACAGATTCCCAATGAGGGTGTTGATTCCAAAAGTTATCAGAAAATGGGAAACAGGATGAACTAGAAATTCATTTTAACCGAAGATGCTGTGTTGTTCAAGGGGGTTAGGGTGAATCTGCATGTCAGGATGAAGATAAATCCCCCCCCCTCCGCCCGCCGCCACATGCAGAAGACCCTGGCCCCCCCCCTCCTGTTGCATCCCTCAGAGGAAGCTAGTATGTGATTGTGTGCAAGGCTTGGTGAGGAATCGGGTTCGGGAGAGAGATTGACTCGAGAGGCTGGATGAAGGAGCCGGTTATCCCGGGGCACTAAGCTAAGAAGTGATGGAAGATGAATCGACTGATAAAACCTCCATCCCTGAATTGGGAGTCAGTGGTAGAGTTGTAGCTGCTATAGAGCACAACTTTTCCCCATCAACGCTGGGCTGCGGGAATTACCAGAGCACAATGAATTACAAACATCAAACATCAATCACGGAGGATCCCGATAAGGTTGGACAGCTTGTGACAAAACACGCATGCACATGTAAATATCTACAGACTTACCTGCTAATGCAACATGTCACACGTGTGAATGCGCTATGAGGAGGCAACTGAAGAGGAGCCACACGTGTACTGTGTCTGTTCTATACAAGAATTGGTTACCCATTGCAATGTAACGTTTTTTTGACTACTGAACTCAAGTCACTTAATCCAAACTGTCCTGCAAAGGTGCCATCCGATCATAGCTCTAACCTTTAATAGGTTATTCATCCCTTCCAAACAATACAACCACTAACCCCCTCTTCTCACTATTCTGAACTCATCATGCCCTTTTCACCTCCTCCTATAACCAAGTAAGAAGAGGCGAGACAATTTTTCCCCAATTTGGACATTTCTTCTCATGTTCCCTCTGCTGCTCACGGAAGTGATGAGGAATTGAGGAGGGGGATAAAAAAGTGCAGGCCTCATGGCTTCTTTGGTTTCTCCACTTTTTCTTCTTCTCGTTCATCCCCTTCCCTCCTCCTACATTCCATTTTTTAGCCTTATGGCTAAATGCACTGCATGTAACATTGTATCTCCTCAAAAACTTGGGTACCATTAGGGCTTGAATGACTATTACTGCCCAGAGCTCTGTCCCTTCCTAAGACTCAAACTGAATCAATTTGATTTATCTCCCAATCCGAGATTCAAGGTCATATTCTATAAAGTGACCATTTCTGATCAGACATGTTTGCTTCATTTACAAGTAGTCATTCATGGAACATATACTCCTCTGTGTGTTTGATCATCCCAATGAGACACAATTGTGTATGAACATTTCATCCAGTTGAGTACTATCCTCACCCAGACAACGACAACTACATTACTCCCTTCTTATTCTCCATGTCTGGCTGTCACCTAAGCCAGCGTCATTCCTCTAAACATGACCGAGATTTTATATTCTCGACTCCCACATATCTCAGGTTTCACCTCTGAAATTGAACTAATTCCCCCCTCTGAGTCCCACTGGGCCCCCCCTTCCCTAAATAATCAGAATAAACTCACGTTAATCAATCCCCATAATTCATTATCTCGGGCTGATTGGAATCTTTTCTTAGCCAGAGAATACATGCATCCTCTTAAGGAAATTCATGTCACAGGAAACGATTTACTTCACCCACCCTCCATGTTAATGCAACAGTGTTTATACTGCAGACTCACCATTACTGCAAAATAACGTCTATTAGGTGGAGGAAAACGGGCCGTGAATAATACTGTGACATTTCAATTCCCTTGTTCCGCTCCAAGCAAACATTAAGTACCCTCATTCTCGACTCCAACCGAACTTACCTCACAGTGAATGAATGATGCTGTGTAAATACGTTGTGCAATTTCTCCCAAGACAGCTTAACGGATGATCCTAATTGTTTGGCCTGAATGCTTCGATAAACCTCAGTTTTGGAGGCTGTGGTACTTATCCCTTTCTTCACTGGTTCGTCCTATGTCTAGCACGGAATCCCGGGGTGCTCATTACTTTCTTTGGTCTGATCTGGGGCGAGAGTTTTACATAAAAATTTACTCAGTTCTGTTGCGAAGCACTAAGGTATGGATTGAGCAGGGTAATTATGTATAGGGCTTTTATGTACAGTTAATATGCAGGTCTATTTGTTGAATGTGCTTTTGGTAGAAATAAATAATGGCAACCAGGAGCAAAAAGGCTGTGTGTTTTCCGTAACTACCACAAACGACCTTGACCCCTAACAATTATCATGTTGACCAAAAATTCCAAGAAATGTTGCCTTGTCTCACAAGCTAGAGCTGTTCCCCAAAACCTACTGGTTTGGGTATTAACAAGCGACCATACTCACCTTCTAAAAGTTAGCTCGAAAAAATCCTATGCCTGGTAGCCCAGGGTTCACTTCGTGCATCTCGGGTTACTAGAGTTTTCTAGTTATGAAATTCCAGTCCGGCTACCGCAATCGTATTTTTAAAAGGACACAGTATTACTCCAGAAAGGTGAATGCCACATAAAATCAAGATATTTTAAGAGAAAACATGTGTGGCTTCCCAACCATATTACTTGTGCTGTGCTCCTTGTGGGAATTAGTCGGAGGAATTAGGTAATGCCATTAATAAATTATCAATTGTTTTCTCATTATTCACACAAAAGACAATTTTGCATGAGAAGAACATCACTAGGGCAGAAAAAAGGTTGCCAGTGAAGGATTTGAACCTTTCGGGTACAGTCATGTTGCGGATGGAAGCAGGAATGGTATCGCATGTGTGATTATCCCCAGGTAGGGGTAACCAACTGTCTATTACAGTTGTAACTTGTGAATCAATAGGCTTGCAATTGCAGTCGATTGGAGAGAGGAGTAGGAGACATTGGGACCAACAAAACAGGGAGGCTAACCCCTTAGCAAACAATCTTACTATTGTCAAACACTGGCAATGTTTGGCGGCATGCCAGTGCAGGTACAGAGAAAGAAAGAAATTTGCTTGATCTAAATTACTGAGAATCACCCCCCCCCCTCTTGATTTCAAAATCCCCTTTGAAAATTGGAGGGGGGTATCCTCCCACCCCAAATTTTGAACACCTAGCGTAAAGCTGATATCTAAATTGACTCAATTTCATAAGAGCGTTAGATTTGCATAAAGTAAACATTTAAAACACCGGTAAATTATGGGCACCCAGTCGGCCCTTTTCGAGCTAACCAAATTCAGCCACGGGGAGCCCGAAGGGCTATTAAATTTCAAATATTTTTCGAGCACTGCTCTAAAGCTCATCTAAATTAGCGTTGCCATAGTAACTCCATCTTATCGGGCTTCTTTGCCAACCCCGCCCAACACAACTCATGAATAATTGACACATCGTAGGGTCACCATTCTTATTTTGCCGTTACGTACGAGCACGTCTTATATCTTTCGTCTCGACTTTCCACGTTGGGAGCGCTGTGAATAATAGAAGCTCTTATATATAAAACATTATGTGCGTATGTCATGTTTAATGCCAATTGAATTTTCAGGGAACCTAGACATTAGGAGAATCAAGAGAAATGAACAGTCCATTATGAGGTGGATTCATGGCCTGAAACACAGAAGACCAACGAGGGACTCGACAGCAAGACTTGAACATTGATTCCCCAACCTGGAGTTTCGGCCTACGCCGAGAAGAATTGGCTGGTATGACATGTTCAAAGTCATGAGAGCTAGATCAGTATGCAGTGAACTGCCATGGAAATAAACCACCACTTGGTACACAAGAAAGACCAGTCTTGCATGCAATCCACAAGACTCAAAGGCCTAGAATCTGTCTGTATTGTACAAAGCGAAGAGAGTTTGCTTTACCCACCGATGTGATTTCAAACATGACAGGATGTTACCTTGATGATGGTTGAACAGCTAGACTTTGCAGAAATGGCAATTTCTACCACAGATGACCCCCTCATTCCAGCAAAAGCAATAGAATAGCTATGTGTACTCTATTGAATATTTACACACCAAGATTTGAAGTAGATTGTCCCGAGCATTTATGCTTACAAGTTTTGGGACTCCTGGTGATCCCATTGACTCTCATAACTTAACTCTTCTTTATTGTAAAAATTTCCATCATTTCCACAGTTTAAATTATACAGGAATAGCAATTATAAGAAGCGTGAATGAAAGTGGACCAAGAACCCCTCGAGCTGATCCGTAGGCCACACCCTGTTAACAACGCAATAAATGAGTGTTTGTATATGCAAATAAACCGAGAAAGGCTTTTGATATGCCAAATCCTAGCCTCCTATCCCCCTTCCCCTCACAGCTCCACATATGACCTCATGGTAATTATCGATAGTCAACAACCACGGAGCACACACATGCCAAATAAGACTTCATCACCCCCATGCTTGAATATGAGCTCTTGTATATCAAACCCGGGGTAATGTTTCCCAGACCGGATATCACCTTCATGAAGGAGGATTTCCAGAGCACCAATGCAATATCCACATGCTCCGAGCGGTAACACATCGTCACATGATACTCCAATTTCCCACTTAATACGGCAGGAGACATTTTTGCAGTTGGCCGGATATCTCTCACTTCGATCGAAATAAGATTCGATCATTTACAGACAAAACGAACACTATCGTTGTCCTCAACAAGGGTGGAAGCAGGTGGTGGGCGGCACTATGAGTCAAATGGATGGAGGTAAGCTATGTGCCATAGCAACCAGGGACACTCTGAAAAGTTTTTGTGGGATGAGACATATTTTTTCACAACTGGGTGCTCCCAGCGCCACCTCAATAGATATAAGTCAATTTTGGTTAAGTTTTCTGTAACAATTTGGGGCAAAAAGATGAAGCCCTTGATTTTTTCAGGAATTGGATCCTTTCTTATGGCACTAAGGCACTAAAAGGTAGCCTCTCATATATTCCCCCCCCCCCCGGGCAAAGTTACAGCTGTTTTTTTTTTCTCCAATTCCCTAGCTTCGTAATCCTAGGATATGCTCGAAAATAGATTGATGCTGGTATGTAGGATTGTGGAGATTAACAGGGTTGGTATTTTGTAGCTTTGCCCGGTCCATTGTGAGACATGTACAACTGATTTCTGGCATCAGAGGCCCTACATGTAGCCTAGAGGAAAAAAATGTCCCCCCCGCCCCAGTTGCTGGAAGGCGATTACCTTCTGCATGATATTAAGGCGTCCGTACCAAAGAGATTGTTGGGGGGGGAGTTTGAAGGTCGGGAACCCGAGGAAGTGGGACCGCATAAATGGCCTTACCCTCCTATTCACAAATAGGTTACAATTATGGGGACCTAGACAATGTGCTGCAATATTTTGAAATATATAAAAGTTTTGTGGTTAACAGTGAGTGATCACTTGGGGTATGGGGGGTTCTGACCGCCCCCCCTCCCCATGGGTATGCCACTGTTGATATTACATGCACACATACGCACGTTCAGCATCTAGGTTGCTCCACCGAAATTTGGTTCCGCAGTTTGCATAATTTGAGGTCATTACAGGCTAACAGCTAGAAACTGGATGTCTGCTGATAAACAATGTTACAATACGAATGCCAACCTGTTTCGGCATTCGGTTGTAGCTCACAATGGGACAGTTTTTCCTGTTCAAATTAGTTCGTGCATGTTTGCCTGCCCTTCCACTCGTATAGCCCCATGTGATACAGACATTATCCACGGAGGTGTTCTAAGTTTGAATCCAAGGTTGTGTCATACTAGTATCCTCCTGCCATTGACTGTACATTGCTTCTCTGCATTGCAATATGATTAGAGCTAGCCCCAGCAATTCCAAACGATACATGCTACTATAATAGATCGACGCGGCTATGTAGAATATGGAGAGGAACAATAAAATACTATGCAACGTGTCATGTGTCATGTTTGTAACTTTGCCATATCTACATCAGTCGCCCTCCTACTTCTAGCCCGAGAGACAAAAAGGTCCCCAACCCCTGCTGGGAGACGATCATATGTTCATACTACATTTCACACATACTGGCAAGTTCCACATCCATGTGGCTCCTAGAATTGTCTCCATGCTTCCCTGACGATCAGTTAGCGTTAGAGCGACACATCTGTTGTAGTGCAGAGACGAGCTCACACGTACAAATTTGCAATTGCTTGTTCTAGTTGTTGTAACCTGACAGGGGACATTTTTTTCTCTTCACCCATAGTACCAAAGCATTTGCCTGCCCATTGCCCTACCAAGTTACATGATTTGCCCCAGGATTGTCACACGCAGGATGGGCTGGTTGCCCCATCCAGGTGAATTTCCTCAGAATTTCCAAAGTAGTCCCCGTCAGGTGACATATGTTGCAAAGATAAAATATGCTGTTAGAAAGACAAAATATGCGATTTTGCAATTGTGGAGTGGACCTAAAGGGACCTGGGTGCTCAAACAACTACAAATATACAGATTAATAATTTTGGCAGCAAAAAATACTATGACAACTATAGTCACTCATGCACGATTGGGTTACAGGTGTGTCGACCAAAGTTGCCAATGACATGGGAAGGGTAATCTATTTTTGGGTGGTCCCAATGTGACTTATAAGAAATTCAGACCCCTAAAAGCATCGTGACCTTCCAGAGATATTATCCTAAGACCTGAATCTAGCAGAGCCTTTGTACCAGGAATAATAGAGCAATTCGTTTAGTACCCATTGTTAAACTTTAGCAAACTGCGACTCAACAACTGCTGACACTACAAAACATTGTGAGATGTTCTCATGAAATCCGATTGACCCGGCTTTTGCTTACATTGAACGTAAAGGATAGCTCATATAACTGTAACTACACTGTTGAAGTGATGCTGTTTGTCATGTGGTGCACAGTCCTGTGCCGGCAAGTACACTGATTCTTATCCTTGATTCCAGGATTCCCTTGTTTTCCTTTTCTGCATATAGTTTGTTGTCATTGGTCCCTAGATAAACAATCATTGTTTTTCTAGGGTCCTGTCTATACTTATTCGCTTCATCTTATGGCTTTATTTTATGTTGAAAAATATGGATTGACGTGAATTGAATTCCAATACTAAACATTGTATTAATGCACAGAGGGAATCTACAGTTGAGTTGAACCCAAATACTCAGGATAAAAAAATCTGCAGCATAAATGCCTATCAACATCTCACAGCCATACACGTTTGCAATTATGTCCAGGCAAGGTCAACTGATCATGACTTTGGAAGCAAACATATTTATAAAAGGACCTTAGTATCATTTCAGCTAAAAACTACCTCTGAACCTATCAAAAATGCTGAGGTCCTTGTGCACAACAAATTTAACCCAAGACACTAAGCATCATGAGACTTATAATGTTCATCAGTTTTATTAGACTTATGTGCGCGTGTTGATATCGATTATCGACAAGCAACAAGGGAGGTGTGCCAGGGGGGGGGCCTCTCCATCGGGAGGAAGGCCTGGCCCCACCCATTAGGGAATTTTTCCCATCTCAGGGAGGAGGCCAATCCAGAAATTACTTCCCAACCCTTCTTGATAGTATTAAAAAATTTCCAGATTAAGCTGAACATTTTTCTGCGAATGCATCAATCTTTCATTTTATTTGACCCATTTCCCGCTTAAGTTCAAGGATAGCGATCCATCCTCCTTTCTTCCTACAAACTATACAATGGCATATAGGCCTAAAGATAGGCATGCAATTATTAATCTTCGAAATGTCCCGGAAGTATTATCAGTTGGGGAGGGTGAAGTCCTGCAGAAAGTCTACCACTATTTTGCGTGACAGCTTGGAGAGTGACTTCATGAGCAA